>CAIGQV010000641.1:16782723-16808310 GCA_903798115.1 Danio jaintianensis
TATTATTATTATTATTATTATTATTATTATTATTATTATTATTATTATTATTATTATTATGGGAACTTGATGCTAAAAACATTACTTTATATTTTTTAAAAGTGACACTTTTTGACACGTTTAGTTTAACACAATATATCGTCTGGATGGTAATGCAAATTACAAAAAAAAAAAAAAAAAAAAACTGGGTAATGATCTGCCAGTACTTTTTCTGTTATTTTACAGATTTATTTCTTAGAGTTTAAGCCACAACCTTTCTTGTTTTGTTCTCTCTTTTTTGGTCATAATTACCATTTTTTGTGTCTTTTTTATAGTGGCATACTGGATAAAGTATTTGCAAAAAACAAACGAACAAGACATGTACTTTTATTGCTAATATTCAGTACTGTCCAGCTTTAGCTCCCAGCTGAGCTTGACATTGGTCTGCGGACTCTATGAAGTTTTTCCCCTTTTACACCTGAGCAAGTCTCCCATCACAAGTACACCGATTCAGAATGTCATTGAGTTGGCCGCACCTGTCAGCCCTTCACACATCTGCATACGCCTGGCATTTTGACTGTCTCTTGGTCTCTGAGTAAAACGCTGCCTTCACCTCATCTGTCAAGACAACCCCAAGTGGCAAGAAAAGTGCGAAGCGGTGCCAAATGCTCTCAGTTGGAGGATAATGGTTCCTTAAATACTAGATCGCATTTTTGCTTTCACTCCGCAGGCGGAGAGATACATCTCTGGACGTCCCGTTGATTACACTGCAAAATGTGGTGTGCGATTCCACATAAAAGCATTCGAATGTCCATAAATCATTTAAGCAAGGCAGCAATTATGTCGTTGGTTTTAAATGTGTCTCTCTATGTCTGCGATGACCCCCAAATGTTCTCTTTGAGATGCTCATCGCTAAGTTGCCTTGACAATGAAGTAAAATTATGTTTTACCGGCAGAATACAGATTTCTTTATGGTGTTGTTCATTTTTCAGTATTACATTTTTGGTATAAGATTCTCAAGGTAAAAAATATTATGGTTTCATGATATCATGATATTATGATGATTACTGCTCTTAAAATATGCTCTTTTTTAAAATGTCTGGGTAAAATAAATAAAAATAAATTCCCCATTGAACACAATATTTTTTGTTTTAAGAAACATTTAAAATATTTTGGAACAGTAAACATGTCAGGCTAATATTTAAAATAAATCATTGGCTTCTGCTATCTTCATTATTTTCATTTAAAAAAGGCGTCTTTGGATATCTTTCTTTTCTTTGGATATAAAGTAAGACACAGCACTGTTCAGATCTACTGTATAGCATGCTTGTATGTAGGAGCATAAGCGATTTGTTTTTTAAATATTTCCTGAATCGTGAGCTGACCAGCTTTTGATGTGGATGGTCCTTTTATGCTGAAGATACTGTTGCCCTAAAAAAATGAAACAAAATAATAGTAAAAAAAATTGTAACGTTTTTATAACCTTGACTTTTCCAAACCGCGGTAAACCTTGAAACAATTTTTTGTCCCATGCCTAAATCTACATCAAGTAAGCAGTCACGATTATCAGCTGGAGTGCCCACGAAAGTCACTGGAGGTCACTCCAGCTATCTGCATACTTCATCGGGCATTCACCCAGACCACACCTCCCAGCATGTTTTGCACTAATCAACATGTTACATATGTCAAGATTATCAGCTACAGTGCCCCCTGGTGAGTCTCGTGGGCACTCCATCTCATAACACAAAGGATGTGTATGAGTTTGTTTTTTTATGTATGTAGACCTATTTATACAATATGCAGAAAAATAGTAGCCTAAATATGGACTTTTTAAACATTAAATAAACAAAAAACATAACATAAAACATAAATAAACTTGATTCTGATTGGTCAGTCCCAACATTATAAGGTATGTTCTGTTAGGGATAAAGTATGCAGGTTATTACAGAATAAAGCCTGACAGATTTGTCAGCAGCTCGACGCAAATTGTCGTATTATTCATATAACCAAACAGTCAAAAAAAAAAATAATAATAAAGAACCGTGGCGTGACAGACAAGCAGATACTGGGGTGTAAGTATATGGATTTACACATGTCCATTGATGGTCAAAGTGATTTAAAGTTCCCAGATGAGCCTGTGTTATTAGCGGATGTTGGAATGTCACAACTGACCAAACAGAATTGAGTATTCCAGACAGCCGTGTAATAATCCCAGATAACCTCTAAAATTAATAACATACTTTCAAATTGGTATTTTGAATCATCTTTGACTGTCAGTGAATACGTTCACTTCCATATTTATAATAAGCTTGTCTGTCTCACGGCAGTTTTTGACTGTGTGGCACCATCTTGTGACTGAATAATACATAGGTTAGTGTATGCTTCATTCAGCCATTTTTGTTTCTGTCAGCTTTGCATTTTAATTATAAAATAAAAAAAACATTATGTCTCAGAACACTGTTTTGTGTCTAATTTGTACATTTTGTGGCAAGTAGCTGTGCAATAATAACTTTATAATAGTTCAATTCAATTCAATAAAATTATATATATATTTATATATTATTATTATTATTTTATTAAATTTTTTTATACAAAATTGCCGGTATTTGTTTTGTTGTTATTGTATTATTATTATTATTATTATTGACTTTAGCAATTGGCTTTGGCTTTAGTTTTTATACATGCAGACAACAGTATAATATATATGCATATGATGTGCAATTTTAATTCATCAACTGAGATCAAAACAACTGAAGATTGCACCTGTATTTGCATAATAATTAGCAATTCAAAATGTGATGTGAACGTCAAACAGATTAATGTGTTAGATCACGATGTGTGACAGCTGCGTGATTCACCATAATTTTGATTTAAGACCTCTTCAGATTGCTTTGGTCGTGTACGTTAATGGATCGCTCTGATTCTCAACAGGAAAGGTTAGCAGGAAAGATTTCCCGGTGCTCTGTACTCTTACAGTAAAGTTATACCAAAATCAATAGATTCCTTGATATAACAAAATAATGGCTACATAAAACAACAGTGACAACAACTGCTAAACTCTAATGTTATATTTGGCAGCCATCCACTATTTTTACACAGATACATATTAAACTGTGATGGAAGAAGGATGTTAAGTTAATATATACAGTAAAGACTCACACCAACAACTTCAATATGATCATTCATCTTGGACAACCATCATGTATTCTTCTATTGAGTGTTAAGACGCTTGTGTGTCTGATGAAATCAATGTTTCTTCTAATATCATTTCCATAACTAATAATAGACAAGCTCTATCATGGACAGCATCCTACTACAAATAGATGGACAGCTTTACAGGGGTCACACACTGGATGTTGTGTTCAATTCAAGACTGCAGTTCAAAACAATTCCTTTTAATCACCAAACATGCAAAACTTCACTTTAAACATCATAAACAAAGTGACGTTGATTAGTGAAGTTAAAAAAAAAAAAAGAGCAAATGAAAAAAGTAAGCATCATCAGTATTATTATAGCTCAATTAAAAATAATTAAATAAATAAATAAATAAATATATGCAATTGCAAAATGCTCCAGGCAACACCAGCATCTGAAAGTTCACTTTATAATATTACTTTGTCTCCCATCTTTATGAAATCAATAAATAATAGTATAATGTATACCGTATTGTCCAGAATATAAAGCGATATTATTCTAATGGAAATGCATTTATTTAAATGATGTCGTCTCAGTAGACATCAATAATATCATACATCCGCAAAAATAGGTGGCGCCAAATACAAGTAAACGAGTTCACCTGGCCTAGACTGCATATGAAAGGAGTGAAACATGGTTAGACGCTCTAGTAAGTCAATATGAAAAACGTATTTGAAGCATGACTATTTGCTCTTTTCAGCTTGGTGAGCATATTTAATTTGTTTTCTAAACACTTTGAAGTTTGTGTCAGTTTATTGAGGTCGCGTTGTGTTATTAGTGCCTAAACGCCAAACGAGAATGCGGTTCATTGCACATCTAGACAATTTTCATTATGTTATGATGAAGAAGAGGTGTTCTAAGGTCTTGATGTATTTTGGGATAATTTGTGGTTTCAAAAATAGTCTAGTAAGAATTCAAGTGCAATGAAATTAAAACGAAATACACAGCAGCCATGTCATCATAAGGAAGCACAATTGGTCATTGTTGCTAATTGTTATACTATGTGTAATATATAAATAGTAAATTGAGTAAATATAATGTAAATAAAATAAATGTAATATTATAATATAAATAGAATTAAGTCAGTACATCTAAGAAAAATTTTAGTACAGAAGTTCTGGCGAATCCCGATTTATTCCTAACATTCATACGTACAAATTTGTTTATGCACATGATTAAAAAGTTAGTGCTTGCCTTAATTTCTTAAGATGAATTACATTAACCTCACAAGTTATTTAAACTTATATAACTGACTTAAAACCGCTTGTATGGTTAACTTATTTTAATTCAGTTAATAAAAGATGTGTTGTAATGACTTATTGATCATATATATATATATATATATATATATATATATATATATATATATTATTATTATTATTATTATTATTATTATTATTATTATTATTATTTATTTATTTATTTATTTCATTTTTTTACACTGTACCGATGAAACCTGTTGTCTTTCCAGTCAGAAATATGCATTAAGTGAGTAGACAGTTGTTCAAAGCTGTTGAAGAAGCAAGAAACCCAGAAGCTTAAACACAAAATAAGTCAAAGCTACTTTAATTATACCAAGAGGAAGCAATGAATGTGTCTCTTTTGATAGTTACACCTGGCTTCCTGCCTAAACGTGGCTTCTGCACTAATGAAAGATGGTCTCTATCTCCGTCAGGCCTTTGTGCTTGAAATTGTGAAGGTGCTTGATTAAACAACATGGCGGGCAGCGCAGCTCTCAGGACGGCTTCACATTTAGCTAACTAATTACACACTTGCTGACTGGGTAAGGTCTAGATATGGAATTGAATGTAGAATAGAGTCGTTCTGGAGTCGTTCTCTGTGAAATAATGATGATTTGTGTGGATTAATCCGCTTTTATATACACAATGGAAGAAAAAATAGGTCAGTAGATATTTAAGAAGTTCATTTTTGGGCTGTGAAACTGAAGTGGGAATGAAAACGGTTCATGCGTACAAAGGGTACTAAGACTTTATTTCTGTTATTATTATTAGCAGCAGTAGTATTCGTTATTATTACTTTATTTTAGTGTTTTTTATTTCATTCAAATTTTATTTCATTCAAAATTTGTTTTAGAGAAACACTTAATAATAATAAATATATATCTATCTAATATAAAGTTAGATAGAGATTCCTATTCATCTTAATTCCGTATTCAATCTTAAAATATGTTAAAATAATTAATTTCGTTTAGTTTATTTTAGTTTTCTTTTGTTTTGTTTTGTTTTTGTGATGCTTCCTAGTGGACCTAAGTCTGATAACCCCTTCTCTATATAATAGTATACCTCATTGTGCCCAGGAGGTCCACCTATAAAGCACTGTCACCCGCAAACTCACAACAGCTCAGTTTTCTCTCTCCACAATGAAAAATGAAGTGAAAGCTCCCCAGTCGGCCACTACAGAGCACAGTAATCAGCCCTTCACACATTACAGTCACTGCCCTGTATGGAGCCTCCAGTATTGACAACAAATCCCCAGCTCTACAATGAAGGCCATAATGGTGGTTTCTTTAGAGGAAGGGGGCAAATACTGTAATCCGCATCAGTCTAGTTTGGTGGCCTTGAGCTGCTTATCACCAATCCCACATGGTCAGTTCACCAACTGAAATTTTTCACCATTCAATGGGCGACCGCATCAATTTTTTGCTCTGCGTGACATTAGGAGTCGTGTAGGTCAAGAGAAGCAACAGAGCCGTGCAGCTTCATTCCACCTACGTACATGTCGATGCTTTTTTTCTGTCTAGTGATTACAGCTGCTGAGATAGGATAGTAGAGGGTTTCCTGAAAATTTAGGGGGGGGAAACTACAATAGATCAGATATGAGAAAATTCTGTCTAAAATCTTTCACAAAAGAAATGGTAGGGAGGAAGTGAGACTATTTAAATGAGAGTAAATAATCAATAGCATGTTCAATGTTGTCTGGAAATAAAAATGAAGACTTGTTTGATGATAAGAGCTGCAATATTTGAAGAACATTTGTTGTTATTATTATTATTAGTAGTAGTAGTAGTAGTAGTAGTAGTAGTAGTAGTACTAGTAGTAGTAGTAGTAGTAGTAATAATTCTAAACATAAGCATAGTCATCATACTACTAAACATTTTAATGTCTTTTTTTAATGTTTATTTAGGTTTTTGATTATTGATGGTCTCAGATGTGGATTATTGAAGTGCTTTCTGTTTGTGTGAGGTCATGCTTTAGTTTGAGTTAAACCAAGTCAAGTATTCCAAATAAATGCGATATATATATGTGTAATAAGTAATGTTAAGTTGTACTTGTAAAAAAGTGAAGTTGTTTTATTATTATCATCATTATTATTATAACTAAACAAATAAATAAATATTTATTGTTATTAATAAGTAATAATAATAATAATAATAATAATAATATCAAACATTTATTTATGCTTTTATGCTATCATTTATACTTTTATTTATGCAATGGCAGTCTCAGATGTGGAGTATTGAGGTGCATTTCATTGGTTAATTAGTTTAATTAGTATATTTTAATTGTACAAACTGTAGTTCTGTTGTAAGTTCAAGTGCTGTTTCTGTTTTGCAGGCATTTGCAGGGAACTCCAACACAGAGAGTGTGGTTCGGCATGACTTGCAAAACTCGGTTGTGGCCCGTTATTTGCGCATCATTCCTTTAGACTGGAGTGAAGAGGGACGAATTGGCCTTAGGTTCGAGATCTACGGCTGCCCATACTGTAAGTTCACATTTCATGCCGATTATTCATTTGATGCTGAGGTCTAAATATCTGTGCATTCATTTTTTTTTATGTCTACCGATCTTTGTTGTAGCTAGAACATTTGCTAACTCAGTATAAAATGGACAGTTTTATCTGTTAGACGTTTCTTTTTCCTGCTGAGGGAATGTGGCTGGAAGCTTTTCGCATCACTAGAGTGATTAATATGCAATGCAGGGTGGCAGTATATATTCAGGAAGATCCTGGTACAATTAAGGCAAATTGGCTGACACAACTTTTTTCTTGAAAGTCAAGGTCAGCTATCCGTCCCATGCAAATCCACTACAGTTTATGCCACCCTGCTGTTCAAGCAAAATCAAGAATAGTATCTTTTTTAAATGTGATGTTTTTGCTAAAATATGTATTTGAAAGAAATGCAAGTCCTTGTCTTCAGAATGATTGTCTTATTTTTAAACTATAAAGCACTCAAAAAAAGATTTTTGCTGCTTCTTCAGACTATTTAAAATGAGCTAAATCAACACAATTCTTGAGGTTTTATTTGGGACAACTTAATTTTTTTGTGTTCAATCCACTTAAATTTGTAAAAACACTTATGAGTTTCTTTTTTATGTAGAACATGACATTTTGAAGAAACTGGTTGCCATCGACATAACAGTAATACAATGGAAAACAGTGGCTACCAAATTCCAACATACCTGATTGCAGCGTTATTCTGGTTCAGCTTTATAACACTAATTATGTGCTTGGGGGAAATTTATTTATCGATAAATTGTACTGGTCAAACTTCCTTAGCACTAATGTTGTGGTTTAAGGTTAAGCTATTTTATTTAATCATTTTACAAAGACAGCTTTGCAGGATTTTAATTAGTTTAAAAGGTATCGGTCACTGCAAATCGTGGATTTAAAAAGCAAACGAGCGCCTGTGTTTTTGAGCAGCTGCTTCCATTGGGGTCAAAAATATCCAGAAATGTGAGCACACCCTACAGGCCACATTTATAAATTAATTACATTATCATTCCACATGCTTCAGTTCATTGGCATTCTTTTTTCATTTATATTTCAATCTAGCCTTTTATTATATTGTAATTTCACCAGCACGGAACGAAAATTACATCTAAGAACTATCAACATGCTCTGTTTTCTGGAATGTAGCCTTGACGAATTCATCACTTTCATTACATTAAGTGTTGCCAAATTGATCTTGATAACAATTTTCAATTAGCACCCTCACAAATTGGTTTAAAAACTCACACCCAGTTCTCTCATTACAGTGATGTAATCATCTGTCATTTAACCCCAGACCAGAAGAACCATCTTTAATAATGATTTTCTCAACCTTACTCCAACAGTTGCTAGTTTGTTTATGTGAGGGGGAAAAAATTACAAACGATATCCCAGAGATGGATAAAACTGTAGCATAGTAGGCATTTTTTTCTGTTTTCATACCGTCGTTGAAATATTGATAGCATAAATAAACCTGACGCCTGACTCTTCTGAATGTTTGTGTTTATGACAAGTATAAATGAAGCCTGGTTGCTTTAGATACGTATCATTCCTCAAGCTGTTTTCCGGCTCGTGAGGAGCCGAGGGGGGTTTGGCTGCACTGATTTTCCTGTCAGAAAGCGTCTCATCCACATTTGCTCCGTGCTGGTGAAAGCGCTCATATTCCTCCGTCATGTAGATCGTGCTGGTGATCACTGATGCCGATAAAGACGTGCTGCTTCTCCAAACGGTTGTTTATGAGAGCGTAGGGAGGAATAAATAAATAAGTAGAGCATTTTCTGCCTGCTGGAAAATCTTGATTAAATTGGTAGTTGTGTTTGGGAACACTAGCTTGTTTCTTTCTGTTATGAACTGGTGATTAGCTGGTTCAGGCTGACCTGCGAGAAAAACCAACAAACAGTAAACAAGTTTAAACCATCTTAACACTAGGTCAGCTACAGACTAGTAGTTAATGGCCAATTAAAAATGGTCTTACACCAGCTAATGTCAAACTTAAACTTGAACCAATTAATAACAATCTTAAACCAGCTAATGACCATTTATACCAGCTTAATAACAATCTTAATGTGTTTACAGTTGGTAATAGTCAGCTATAAACAACTGAAATCTTAAAATAATGACCATATTAAACTCAGGATTACAGGATTAAAGGGTCATATGGTGTTACTAAAAATAACATTATTTTGTATATTTGGTGCAATGTAATATGTTTACGCATTTTAGGGTTAAAAACAAAAAAAGCCTTATTTTCCACATACCATACATTATTGCTACTTGTGTCTGCGCTGCCTTTTTGAAACTGTTATGAAATGTTTACAAAATTCACCGTTTTGAAAAGCTCTGTGTTCCCTGATTGGCCACCCATACAGTACATTGTGATTGTTATGCTATAACTTACAATTCGAGGTTGAATCTGATCCAGAAAAATACAGATCAGTTAACTTTGTCAGCACAAATTAAAGGGTTAGTACACCCAAAAATAGACTTTTGTTCATCTTTGGAGCACAAATTAAGATCTTTTAAATTTGAGAGCTCCCTCATCCTCCATAGACAACAATGGTCCTGCAATGGTCCTTTTTGAAAACGTTCCATGTCATTTCAGTGGTTCAACTGTAATCAAAGCTCTATGAACACTTTTGTGTGTCAAAAACTGACACATTGCACTTGGTTCAAAACCATTGCTTTAGGTGTCAAAAGACAAAGAACCGATTTGGAACTGCATCTCCAAACCAGCACTCAAACTGCCTAAATATAAATGGGGTATTATTGACCAGCTTGAACCAAGTAGTGACCATCAGTCCACCCAGTAAGCTAATGACCGTCTTAAACTAATTACCAGTCACCATGTTCCAAAACAAAGAATTATTAGAAAGTACAAAACAATATTTTGCCCCCCTTTTTCCATCACTCACTTTCTCTTCAGACACGGAAATGCACTGACTGTTGAGTGAAAGTAAATAAGATGTGCAGTAAAGGAATAGAGATAGCCCTTCTCAGGAAGCATAGAGGCAAAGAATGAGAGTTAGATAAGCAAGACCTGCACTAGAGATGAAGCACAGAATGAGAATGAATGCAGCGCTCTGACCTTGTTGATCGGGCGAGAATGGATGAATGCATTCGTGATGGAGGTGAAGGGGATAGCCAATGGAGAGAGCGAGAGAGAGAGAAAGAAAAGAAGAGTGGTAGAGCAACTGGCCAGACACAGCGCACATACTTATGCATTAGTGTAGTAATCAGTCCTCAGCAGGGTGCATGGAGAGAATTGAATTAATTCCACATGCAGACAGTACTCTAGACCCAAATGCGCGCACACACACACACACGCGTGCAATCACAGATGATGTTGCATACTACAGGCATTCCCTAGTGGTTTGTACATGACAGATTACACTAAACGCACATTCTCATCGTCTTTGTCCATGTTAAACAATTGAAGTTGTTGCATCATTTCACAATTTACACTGGTAATTGAAGCTGATAAATGCAAATTGGTTTTACATGCCTCAGGAATGCATACAACGGATGAACGATCCATTTATATAATGAAAAGATATATCATATTTGCTGGCTGACTTGAAAACAACACTTCATGTGTATTATGTTTGTGTGTTTTCTGAACCGTCATCCATAAATCATTTTATTATGTTGATTAGCATAATTATTATATTGCTTTGTTTTTTTTCTGTCTTTTGTAATAATCACCTTTTTTATGGAGATGTTTTTTTTAAGCAACGTAAACGCTTTAAAATAAAAATATATGTTTTAGCATTATAGTGATTTATGTGTAATTTCTTTGGTTTCATTGTGTGTATATATATATATTTCATTCATTCATTTTCTTTTGGGCTTAGTCCCTTTATTAATCTGGGGTCACCACAGCGGAATGAACCGCCAACTTATCCAGCATACGCAGAGGATGCCCTTCCAGCTGCAACCCATCACTGGGAAACACCCATACACTTCCATTCACCCGTGCTCCGGTTTCCCCCACAAGTCCCAAGTCCAAAGACATGCGCTATAGGTGAATTGGGTAAGCTAAATTCTCTGTAGTGTGTATGTGTGTCAATGGGAGTGTATGGGTGTTTCCCAGTGATGGGTTGCAGCTGGAAGGGCATCTGCTGCGTAAAACGTATGCTGGATAAGTTGGTGGTTCATTCCGCTGTGGCGACCCCTGATTGAAAAAGTGATGATATATATATTTAATAATGATAATAATAACAGAAACAAGCAAACAATAATTATAATAAATATGATAAATATAAGTTACAATAATAAATAAATAAATCTGCTTTTTAAAATGCACTTATAAATAAAAATATATAAATAAATATGCTACAAAGGGTATTTTAACAACATTATTTAATTATTATATAATTACATAATTATTGTAAACAATAAGTTGCTGCCTTAAATTTTTAAGATGAGAAAAGTCATTTAAACTTGCAACACGTAATACTAACTAAAAGCTAGTGTTGAACATGCTTAACTTATTTTAAAGTGTGCGTGAACCGGAAGTTGTTGAAACTTCTTTTTCAGTATGCTGATGTAAACAGAATATAGGGTTCCACTTTTTATTAAGCGGCCTTAACTAATACTGTATGTACTTACACTGTAATTAATAATTTGTTACAATGTACTTATTGTGTATATACGTTTTTACATTGTACTTATGCTTGATTAAATACCTGCATGTAATTACATCTGTAATTAATTTCTGTAAATACATTTGTGCTTACATGTTTACCTTAAACCTACCCATACCGCTAAACCTTTCCATAATCTTACCTATATCCCACTTCAAGAGCACTAGAAGTGTTCTGCAATACATTATGAACACACAAAGTACATTGTATTTATATTTAGATGTAAGTACATAGTAGTTAAGGCCACTTAATATAAAGTAGTGGGAGTAGTGGGCGGGGCTTTCTTTTTGCGCATCATTCCCTAATAGCAAACTGACATCAGAGAAGGAGCGTTTCTAGGCAAATACGCAGACTTTGATAGATTACCAAAACAAAAAAAAAATTCAGTGGATTGACTTGTACAGAATAAATGTTCACCTAAAGAATAACAATGTGTGCTAGCAAAATTCACATATATTGGCTATAAATAGTCAATTTAACAAAATATAACATGTTTAAATTATCACTTATTCAGAATTTGTTTATACAATAAAGTCAATTATTGTAACTGTGTGTCTTTTGCTGCATATTGTGTTTCTCAAGAAGACATGCTATTTTTATTTTATAAATATATCCATTCCAAACTTTTTTTTAAATTTAAAAGTTAATAAATACAGCCACCAACCACAAAACCAAGACCATCATTTCCATTTTAGTGAAGCTTAGATTAAACCAACTCAATCTCTCGATGATAAAGCAAGAGAATAAACACGACACTTCGGTCTTACTGGTAGAAGGGAACACGGTGGCTTCTGTATTTTTCTCTTCCAAGTTTGTTCTCCATAATTACCCGCTCATGCCGATCGCAGATTTCACACGGCTCCTGAATGATATAAAGACAGTCCGCAAAAGCAATCAAGTGCCATCAGCTTGTGTAATATATCCAAAGGTTATGCAGTGTCAGTGCAGGAGATGAAACCGACGGAATTTACATTCATAACTTCCGGTGTGCATCATTTCAAGCCCTGACAGGGATCAAAAATCCTCCTCCACCGCGCAATAAGCAGAAAGGCTTTGTCAGCAGGTAATAGCTGGCTGCAATTTTCTGCCTCCTCACTGTAGTTTATCACCTGATCCCAGCCGCAGTTTATCTGTGAACTTCACCATGCTTTTTTTTTTTTTTTGGTCCAGGCAATCTATAGAACAGTCACTCAACCGATCATTTAGCCAAAAACGAGCACGACACTCCGTCACCTCAGAGGCGCTAATCTCTTCTCTTCCTCCTGTCTTCTTCTCTCACATCAACAGGGGCAGATGTGATTAATTTTGATGGGCAGGGGGTGATCTCTTACCGCTTCAAAATGAAGAAGATGAAGATTCTGAAGGACGTGATAGCCCTGAAGTTTAAAACATCTGAGAGTGAAGGGGTGATTCTGCACGGAGAGGGTCAACAGGGAGACTACATCACCTTGGAGTTGAGAAGAGGCCGACTACTGCTGCAGATAAACCTCGGTAAAACTCAGATGGAGACTCAGATAGACATCTGCTCCACACTCTTAAAAATGTAGCTGCTTTATTGGTATTAGTGGTTCCATGGAGAATCTTTAAAATCCATAGAACCTTGTCATTTCTCATTTATTTATTTATTGATTATGAAAAGATCTTCACAATGTAATAATATGGCTTTCATCTTTGCAGAGCCAAAACAGTTCTTTGACGCTATCACTGTGGAAGCTTTATTTTTAAGAGTGTGTTTATACTGTGCCTATATTGTGTGTTCATTTTGTCATTTATTCTGTACTATAAATATGTCTTTGTCTTGTTTATTGGCTATTATTTGACTATTTGACCTTGATAGATATTATGATTGTAATATATAATTATACAAATTATATTCTGTCATAATTTTATACTCACCCTCATACATTTCCCAAGCTGAGTGACTTAGGGTATGTTTACAAGACAACAATATCAATATATTCAAATAGAAAAGTTGTTTTAGAGAAGCTTTGCTCTACTGTATGTTAAAATGATCACCATTCACACGGATCTATAAAAATGTTTGCATGGCTGGCCAGTAAATCTGTCGACACGTAGTCAACTTTACTTTACTTTACTTTACTTTACTTTACTTTACTTTACTTTACTTTACTTTTTATTTATTTATTTATTTACTTTTTTTTTTCTTTACTTATATTTCTTTATTTATTTTATTTTTTACTTAATTATTTATTTATTTATTTATTTATTTAATTAGTTAAATGTTGTTATGCTGCAGGTGTTTCTGTTTCAGACAAATGCTTTTTAAATTACTTTTTAAAATATATATTCAAATAGAAATAGAATGTTTGAATTGTAGACATTTCCCACTGTATTATATAGCACAACTGTAATGTATAGCACAAGAGACTGTTTTCAGCAGCAACAAAAAGCCAAACAATAAATAAATCTTAGTAATCTTACCAACCCATTTTTTCAATACTTTCTTCTGTAGAATCCATAAAAAAGCATTTTAATTATTATGATTTCTTTTACATTATTTTTTCTCCTTATACAATAGTTTAGGTCAGTTGGTTGAAAAAAAACCCACTGATTTCCATTGATTTTCATGGAATATTATGCAGAACAAAGAACTTCGAAACAGCATGACTCACCAAAAACACGGCATTCACTTTTGTACAAATTATTAATTTAATATCATAGACCCGCATTGCAGGAAAACCTAGCCGGAGGGACACAAAGTACTGATAGACTGTAAAACACAAAAGCCATTATCATGTGTATCATCGGGACATAAAGATTTCATATCCTCCACAAAGACGTTCTCAGAAGTTCTTCCCATCAATACGCATTTTGCAATGAAGGTGAAGATATGGTGTGTCTGATATTAATGATCGTCTCCTATGTCTAATAAACTGCAGGAAGCAATCAGCACGGCTCCATCCTGGGCCATACATCAGTGACCAGCGGCAGTCTGCTGGACGATCATCATTGGCATTCTGTAGTAATTGAGCGCTACAGGAGAAATGTCAATTTCACCCTTGATCAGCACACTCAGCACTTCCGCACCAACGGGGAGTTTGACCACCTTGACCTGGACTATGAGGTACGACTGAGAAACTTAATGATTTATTGCTCTGAACTTCATTTAACAAGCAGGTGCATTATGGGACACTACCGCTCAGGACTTGATGCTCCGAAATCAGTTATTTTTTTCTATATCGTTTCTTAGAAATTATTCATTTCATGAAGATATAGCTACATGGATGAAATGACAGTGTAATATTTCTATATTCCTATTCCCAATAGGTCCTTAATGGAAAAAAAATATTTATGGTAGTTACTGCTGGTTTTGTGGTATTGTGTTATTTAAATCAACATAAAATGGTTTTCCTTTGCTTATTATTTTTTAACAACAATGGTTTTGCACAAAATTTCTTGAAGAAAAAAATGCCTTTAACAAGCAAATCCATTTATTGGTGCTCAATAAGGAACACTGTGTATTATGTCTATATATTATGTACACATACATTTTAATTGGATGATCAGGGTAAACTGTACTTTTTCTGATTTAGAGAAACATGAAAAAACATAAGGCCAATACTTAAACAAAAGAACAGTTTCAGAAGAAATGAAAGAAAAATAAGTGGTTTAGCTGAAACATTTCATTCATTTCTCAATAGTTTTTTAAGAACTTTTTTCAACCTCAGCAATTAAAGAAAAGAAAATAGAAATAATAGAAACCAGCCTGGTGTCTTTGAGTGGAAATAGGCTCACATTCAAGTCAGTCAACTATTAAGTGAAAATCTTGCCTGACTTGATTTGACTGAAACCATTCATCTATTTAAATTAAATTAATTTTATTTTCATTCATTCATTCATTTTCCCTCTTGCTTAGTCCCTTATTTATCAGGGGTCGCCACAGCGGAATGAACCACCAACAAATTCCGGCATATGATTTACGCAGCGGACGCACTTTCAGCTGCAACCCAGTACTGGGAAACACCCATACACTCTCACATTCACACACACTCATACACTATGGCCAATTTTTGTTTACCCAATTCACCTGTATCGCATGTCTTCGGACTGTGGGGGAAACCAGAGCACCTGGAGGAAACCCATGTGAACACGGGGAGAACATTCACACTCCACCACACAGAAACACCAACTGGCACAGCCGGGACTCGAACCAGCGACCTTCTTGCTGTGAAGCAATAGTGCTAACCACTGAGCCACCGTGTCGCCCCTTTATTTTATTTTATTTCATTTTATTTGTAATAAAGGACATAATATGAATAAATTAATTGTTTTAATTAATAGTGGTTAACATTGTCGCCTCACAGCAAGAAGGTTGCTGATTCGAGTCCCGGCTGGGTCAGCTGGCATTTCTGTGTGGCGTTTGCATGTTCTCCACGTGTTCGCGTGGGTTTACTCCAGGTGCTCCAGTTTCCCCCACAATCCAAAGACATGCGGTACAGGTGAATTGAATAAACTAATTGGCCGTAGTGTATGTGTGTGCATGTGAGAGTGTATGGATGTTTCCCAGTACTGGGCTGCAGCTGGAAGGGCATCCGCTGAGTAAAACATATGCTGGATAAGTTGGCGTTCATTCCGCTGTGGCGATCCCTGATGAATAAAGGGACTAAGCCGAAGGAAAATGAATGAATGAATGAATGATATATTGTCTGTGTAAGTTTTGTAAATTATGGTACAAAAACTTTGTAATAAACTGCTAGTATTCTCTATATTGTATTTCATATACAAAATATTGTTTGAAGCTACTAACATGTCAATAAAAATCACTCTATTAAACTTTAGTTTAATATTTTATCATCAAAAGTTGACAGAGCAGCGATCAAGGTCCCATAACGCAATTAATAATCTTAAATAAACTGAAAACACCCTTCAATCACAAATTACGGAAACTGTTAATTAACAGTTTTTTTTTTACAGTGTGAATCAAAAGTTTACATTTCTCTCCTTATCCATTCGAATTAGCCAAGAAACCTGATTTGGAGAAAAGAACTCCAGCATCATTAACACAACATATGTTGGCGTAAGCTCGATTTTTCAGCACTATAAGTCCAGTTTTACAACAGATCTTATTTCAATCCCACAAAGGCTGCTAACAGTCTCAAAATAGAAGTTCTGTAATTATCTCCAAATCCTTGAAGGATAATTGATAGGTCCTTGATAAGAATCCTTGATAGGTCTCCAATCAAACTGCAGCCGTCAATAAAGCTGTGATGTCACACCTAGACGTTTCATCCGAGTAAGGTTCACTCTGCAATAAACTTTGTGTGCAGGGTTTATATCCCTTGTCATTTTTTTTCACCACAGAGCACCTGCAATCCACTGGATTAATCCATTCTAATGATGTGTAGCAGGATATTAATGCAATCAAACCGAAATGAGGAGAAAGGTATTGGAAATTGATTTTCAGTGATGTAAAGAATATGGCTTGAGAGCGAATGCTTGTCTATTCAATTGAGCCCAGACACTCCTGGAGCCAGTGGATGCTACAGGGCTGGTTACAGCTCAGTTGGTCTGAGACAAATTGACCCCAATTAAAGTGAAAGTGTCTGATTAATTGAGCCGAGAACAGATCCAAAGCGGCGAGTCGTTTTCTGCCGGAGCACAGAAAGCATTTACAAACAATTGCATTTATCGACTGTTGTGCTGAAAGCTCTAGTGCTATTTTCTGGTGCTCGGTTTGACATTGCATAAATAATAGTGCTTAATAAGCATATTTCAATAGCTGGATATTATCTGATTTGATAAAATATGTGTAATTTTACTCAGTTGTCACAAGCTGAAGATTTTGCAGCTGAAACAGCAGGTTATGTTTTTACAGTATACATCACATATTGTTTAAAGCTCT
This sequence comes from Danio jaintianensis, assembly GCA_903798115.1. Taxonomy (NCBI): domain Eukaryota; kingdom Metazoa; phylum Chordata; class Actinopteri; order Cypriniformes; family Danionidae; genus Danio; species Danio jaintianensis. The sequence goes on from CAIGQV010000641.1 coordinate 16,800,130, forward strand.
CTTTTTACTCATATGCAGTTTAGACTTGGGCAAAATGTGCAACTTTTTATTTAAGTTTTCCAGAGGCAATGATAATTCATTCATTCATTTTCTTTTCGCCTTTATTAATCTGGGTCGCCACAGTGGAATGAACCGCCAACTTATCCAGCATATGTTTTACGCAGCGAATGCCCTTCCAGCTGCAACCCATCACTGGGAAACATCCATACACACTCATTCACACACATACACTACGGTCAATTTAGTTTACCCAATTCACCTATAGTGCATGTCTTTGGACTTGTGGGGGAAACCGGAGCACCCGGAGGAAACCCACGCGAACACAGGGAGAACATGCAAACTCCACACAGAAATGCCAACTGACCCAGCCGGGGCTCGAACCAGCAACCTATTTGCTGTGAATAGTATAGTGAATAGTGTGCTACACACTACACCACCTTGACGCCTATGACAATGATAATAATAATAGTAATAATAATAATAATAATAATACAAACTAAATTATAGTTTGCCATTTTATTATAACTGAAATAACAGTGTACTGTCAGCTGAATTTAAATTGAATAGGGCAAATAAAAGTAAAAAAAATAAATAAATAAAAATTGTCATGTCATGGTAAGAGGGAACTTGGGTGAATATCTGAATGATTTACATTTCAAATAAAGATATCAAGGTATCAATATTTTCTAAAATCTACTTAATAATATTTATTGAATAAATAATTGTTTACCAATGCAATTAATTATGAAATCGTGTTTTGCTTCACATTTACATTTTCATGAACGAGCATGAGCATCTAAATAAACTGAACAAAGCAAAAAGGATTTTATATACATAAAAAAATATGAATGCAAGTAAAAATTTTACTTTAATATTTGAAAAAAAAAAAAAAAACTTTATATATGAAAAAATGAAATGTCAAAATGTGGGTGACAATGTTCCATTGTCATTCAGCATGACATACTGTATATATTTATGTAAAAACAAATCAACATCCAAACCAAATGGTTTGAAGAATAGTGCCAAAGCATAAAGATTTAAAACTGCTATTAAAACATATTTTGGGTTTGTGCAGTGATCTTAAAATAGAGTATTTTAATATCTCATCAAACACTTCTTGTTCTAAATGTAGCTGAAATTTCTTTCTTATTTTAGGTTATGTTGTTATACTAATTGACGGTTTGGTGTGTGTCATCTGTAAATCAATGTAGGGTAAAATGTAATGTTGGAGATAAACTGTATATAATATAAGAAAATACATATTTTTGCTCATATATATTTTGATGCTTAAAACCATATTCTCATCATTGTCACTTTTGAAGCACACTGTATATCACTTGCACTATGAGATTTATCTATTCATTTATTTGTTTATTTATTTATCTATTTGTTTATTTATTTTCCCAACATAGCTACTTTGAAGCACAGTGTGACCGAATTAGTGCCTAATCTTTAACCGACTAATTCACATGACATTTTACTCTGGCAGTCCACCAACATGCATGATATATGTATATCACATATAACAGCATAGACCTGTATTCATATGCTTTGACACAAAACTCGTTTTATCCGACATGTGGAAAATTCACTCTGACATACAAAACACATTTTTAGCATAAATGCGGCTTATCACTTCTCTCATAAGCATTTCTAACACGGGATCATTTAACACAGTTTAGTAGATTAAGGAGGTGACTCCGCTCAACCACTGACACATCTTACCCCACACCCTTTATGCATTGTTCTTAGGTTGTAATGCTTTATTGTAATGCTTTCTCTATTTTTATCTGGCTCATGGCTCATTTCTCCATTTAGCTGACGTTTGGAGGAATGCCGTACTCCGGAAAACCAGTCATAGGAGGAAGAAGAAATTTCAAAGGCTGCATGGAAAGCATCAACTACAATGGAGAAAACATCACTGACCTGGCCAGAAGAAAGAAACTGGACACGTCTAGCTTTGTGAGTGTATTCCCTTGACAATCAACTGCATATATTGAGCGCATACACTTTCTGTTCATGACAGTTGAGTGCATATTTAACATGTTTGGGTGGGTTGTTTTTGCCTGGAGGGTTTTGTGGAGGTGTGTGACCATGAAGAGCTGAGCAAGGTTGACGCTTCAGAATGTGATATTGATGGAGCTCACATTTTCGGCCTCATATCTATGCTGTAAGGATCTGTTTCATTTGTTTCAACAAGCTGATGGGAATGTTAATCATCTACACCGATTTGATGACTGTTGTCAGCGCTGATAATAATCTAATTTCCACTGACTGTGATATTACAAAGAATGCTTTAATTGCACATCATATTCAATAGGCATATCAGTGTTCTGCGCTTCATTAATGGAACCGTAAACAAAAAGAGATACACTGTCTTTTCTGATGAAAATTGCAGTCTTTATCTCTGTTGTAGAGTTACACTAGCACATCATGTCATAGAACATCAACCAAGCGTTGTTAAATCCAAATTTGTTTCAATTAGATTCGCATATTTTTTGTTACGGAGATTGGATTTTGGCAAATAAACCAATCGTGTTTGTGCATGTCATTCCAAACCATTATTGTCGGGTTCAAACTACATCATTTTATCTTGAAATTTCAAACTTAAAATTTATCTTTTATTTTATATAGTTTTTCATAGTGGATGATAAATGACATCTTGCCTGAAATACTAGTTTAATTAATCAATTCTATCGTGTTTCATTTGTGATCCTGACTAATAAGTACACAGAAGCTTTTTTGTACACAGTTTGATCAAACAAATATAGTTAGGGAAATGTTTGGTGGAGATATGGCAACAACACTCCTGCCTTTATAATGTTTCCTCAATTTTGTTGCAAGTTATGCCTTTTTGATGATATAAACCATGACGTTACATGCTGTAATGTGTGCATCTGACATGTTCCTTGCCCATGGCACAACAAGAATTTAGCAATCAGAATGGCATGATCTGACTCAGTGATAAACATAAAAGACAAACATATTATTTCTAACCCAATACACATCACAATTCTTCTGCACAAAGGATGTTGGGAACTCAATTAATGTTGATGGGGTAAAGTAAAACCAGGGTCAAGTATAACCTGGGCCAGTATAACACGTTTTGTGTTTGTATTCAGTTAAATTTTCAAGAGGTCCAGGGTTTATATTCCCAGCAGAGGTCCAAACCATTTTTAAATTTTTTGGAATGGTTATAAATTTCCATCTGAGCAGTAGCAGTAGTACTTTGCGAAGAAATGAAGAAAAAAGTCAAAATAGTCATCAGAGATTAATATATTGGGCTCTGGGAGCCAGAGCTGTGATAAAATATCTCATCAGTTGAGTCCAAGTGGATATGAATATTAAAAGATAAGAAGTTTTATCAGGCTATTAAAAGTTTTACATTTAGATAGATCAGAAAGCCATGTGACAATATTATACAGGGATTCAAGGTTTTCCTCTTGAAGTGTGGATTTTTAAAAAGTGTCTTGCTTTAAATAAGTAGGCTAAAATAGGCAAAAGTTGATCTAAAAATAAATGTATAACTTTATAACATTAAAATAAAACACTTATATTGTCATCTATAAATACTTTCCCAACATTGTGTATTATGGAATGTTCTTTATGAAGACAAAAAGAAAAATCTGATGCATTTTATTGAAAGTATCAATCTGTTGTTCTCACTGAGTTTGTTACTGTTGTTGAAACAAATCATGTCATCTTTGGTCCTTGTTGGAAAGAAGCAACACACACAAAGCTGAAAGGCCCTTTAAAAGCATGTTTAGCTCTAGATATAAATAATAGAAGATATAGCACCAAAAATCATTACCAAATATGACCCTGAGCGCTTGTGGTTTTGGCTACTGTGTTGTTTTGACATGTTTAGAAACAGTAAAATGATGCCACAGTACCTTTGATAGTATGTCTTATATTGGAATCAGGAACTGGATTGTGGTTTGCTATTTGAGGATGCCTGATTTAGACATTTTCCTAAATATTTTCTCTTTTTTTTTCTTTCATATTCCACAAAAAGTAAGAAAGTCACACTGATTTGGAACCAGGCGACAATGAGTAAATGATGACAGAATTCTTATTTTTACCCAAACTATCCTTATTATAGCTTTAAAAACCTGACATGTATCCACCATAGACAGCCTTTGAATTATTATTCATGTCTGAAGGATTATATTCAAGGTTGATAAAACACATCACATGGGCGGAAGTTCTCTTATGAAGCGCTGAGAAAGGCTGAGTGCACTTTTCTATTTCATTGTGATGAGACTGATTAAGTTCTCTATATTTGAAATAAGGCTGAAGTGCATTTGGGGCCTCAGAATTACCATTTAGAAGGACGCGGAGCTGGAGAGTCATGAATAAAAGCCCTCATCGTTGCTTCCCTGTGCCCCTTTTCCAGCTTCAGAAATCTGCCGTTTGGTGGGGAACTTGCTGTGGCAGCAGTTTGAGAGATCTTTCTTTAAGCCTGTGTTCCACATGAAAGGTCCTCAACCATTTCAGACACAGGTTTATTTTGTAGTCACTTTATTTGCAGCTTTGTATTAGAGATGTTGAATGTGAGAAATATATCATACAGTGTGTTGCATCAAATTTGCTGCTGCACAATAGAGATCTATTTTGCACAAACCCTGCTGAGAATAATAACTGATTTGGAGTTATTTGCTGTGTTTAACTGGTTTGAATAGGTTTTATCAACCATCTTGGACAGGTTGGGAGATCAGCTAGTTTTTTCAAGCATTAAATCATGTTTGACTCATGGTGGGGAAAGTTGTATAGCCATCTCAATTTATTTGATGGCTGCTTATACACAATATCATATATTTCATTTAATTTCCAGCGCAAGTATCTAAGTATTATTAAATCAAGATTTATTTGAAAAGCAAAATTACATAGAAAGGCAAGTCTTGTTTTTAAATTAAATTAAATTAAATTAAATTAAATTAAATTAAATTCTCAAGTAAATGTCTTTTGCTATAAGATATTTAGATATTTGTACTGGAAAACAAGCTTTTTTTTAAAAAAGATTTATTTATTTATTTATTTTTTTTGCTGTGCATAAATGCCATATAAAGTCAAAATAAAACTTTTAAAAAAGCATCATTTCTGAACTGTGCTTCACACAGGTGAGTGGGCTTGACAAACCACCCGTATAAACTCTTCTCTCTATAAAAATAAATTTAAAAAATAAAATACCCCCCTTCCTTAAATGTAAATGTAAAATGAATAATTAGTGTTTATCATAGAATAATGCATTGTTTATTGCAAATTGTTATGCTTTCAATTTTTATTTATTTTTTATACTATGTACCATTGTAATGTTATTTAAAACAACTTGTCTTAATGACCTATCTGTCACATGGCATCGACCAGTAGGAAACCACAACCATCAAATCCAATCTCTGTGGGCAAAAACAAGTCTCATCCTATATTTCTTGCTGTTTCAATCATATATATTAAACGGAAGTTGCAATATATTGCAACCTCCGTTTCATGCCAACCAACTAAGTAGTTTTTATGGTGCCCAACCGTGCATGAATGACTTTTAAATGTTTTGTATCATGCCTCATTTCAGCGCAACCTGACATTCTCCTGCGTAGATACACACACGTTTCCCGTCTTCTTCAATGGCACCAGCTTTCTTCAGCTGCCAGGGAGGAGGGACCACAATATGGTATCTGTTGGATTTCAGTTTCGTACCTGGAACCCCAGCGGCTTGCTCCTGTTTAGCTCCTTGGCAGACGGTATGCTGGAATTGGCTCTAAACGATGGAAAAGTCACAGCACACATTAACGTCACCCAGCAGAAAAATATGCGCGTGGACATTGCATCAGGTGAGCTGACATTCTTCCCCCACATAAACTCAATTGCTATTACATAGAGATCTCATAAGGTTTCATCAGCCTCTTCTTTAAAAATCTGTTGTTTTTCTAGTATAGTACCACCTGGTTGATAATACACTTAATATTTCAGTTTTTGCACATTTACAAAGTGCATGATCAATCAGCACCATTTGTAGCAATGTGGTGAAGTTGCATCATGTTGCAGAACTAAATTTACTGTGCAGGTTTTTCTTATATAGCTTAACGTCAAAATTAAATTGCAAACGCAATACATTTTAATTTTGTAATAATTTGAGTGAACCAGATTGTGAAAAGACTGTACCATTCCAGGTTGGAAAAACACAGCTAGTATAACTAGAGTGTTGTCTCTGTGCACAGTATGACACACTGTATGTATAGCATACATTCTGGTTCCGAAAGTAACATTTGCAGGTAAATGGATGGATGGATGGATGGATGGATGGATGGATAGATAGATAGATGAACGAATGAACAATTGACAGAGACAGAACAACTCAGTGAACAAACTAGTGTCAGAATACCATCACAGAGAGGAAAGCTTTTTGTTTGTTTGTTTATTTATTTATTTATTTTATGCTAATTAAAAATGACCAAGCTGTTATTCTAAAAAAAATATATATATTCTTCTGTTATTATAAAAAAAATGAATAAAACGTTCACTTCAAGAATAGTAGTGTTTGCTAGCAAAGTAAGTGTTCATTTTGACCTCATGGTAACATCAGAATAAATTTGAAGCAAACTGTGGACTCTGACCTTGACCTCTTTTTGTAAACAGATAGCAAAGTGGTTAACTATAATGCCTTATTTTCTCTTCAATCCTGGCATGTAGTCTGATGTCTGTCTGGGTGTAACTTTAGATACTCACAGGTGCCCTTACACAGAATCCCATCTTCAGCAGTGCCAACAGTGAAATGGATTAGTTCTATATATGAAGGGAATATCTGGGCAAATCCTTGTTTGTGCAAAAAAATTTTAATTGTCTGCTTTTTGCATGTAGAGGATGTAGCTGTACCTACAATTTGTATGAGAGATGTAAGTAATATTTGATTATATAAAACATATTTTTGTTTGTTTGACTACAGTTAGCAAACGCCAGTTTCCATTCTCTTGTGTTTAGAATCAGATCCTCATCCTTCTTGTTCAGAGGTGTGTTTGCCAGTGTGATGTTGTCGATTTACACACTAACCAGCTCAAAAACTGCAGCTGAGCATTTGTTAAATACAGCAGTGTCAGTTTTTTTTATGTAAAGATGTTTGTTTGAATACACATTACATTTATAATGGCAGGCTGCCATGTCAAGCAATGATAAATTATATGCAATGATTATACGCACGGGAGATGGCCTGGCAGCTCATTGGCATTTAAAAGAATTTGAGGCAAAATGGTTCTCTGTGGACTGTTGTCTTTTTGAAGGGGTAAAAGGGGTGTTTATTTACACTACCAATGAGAAATTTAACTAAAGTAAGTTATAGACTTTTTAGTAAGACCCTAAAGAATCATATCATCTTGTGAAAAATGGGCATCCAATGTCATCTTTTAAGTAAAAAATAATTGACAGTAGGCCATTGAATTATAAAAAAATAATGTACACCGAGGTGGTGATGTGGCCATGATGGCCAGTTCGTGCACATATCACATCATTGTCTCAAATTGACTTGTTTCCAGACTTTTCTTCAGCTTAATAGTTGTCCTTAATTGTTGACGTAAGAAGTGTCTTTGTCAGCATTAGCCCAAAGACACCTATAGACATTCTGGACACTCTTGCCAAATTCCTGTGCTAATGGGCCATTAGCAGAAAGGCTAGTTACTCGTACATTGTTAACCTCAGGGCTAATTGGGCTCCACCTCTATGGAATCTTTTATCTCCTTTAAGAAAAGCAAATTGACTCTACATTGAACTCCGGCTTGAACGAGTCAGGCAATAACTTAATAGAGTTCAATGCAAAGTAAGTGCTATGAGATTAATGTTGTGGTTTGGCCCAAGCTAATAGGTATCCAGGATCTGACATTTTGATAATGTTTCAGACTTGTTTTAGAATGTTATTGGATTTACCAGATCAATTCTGGACTTTATCAGTGAAAGAATTGATACTAGGTGCCACTTTTTCTTCTGTACCACAAGATAAAGCTGTGACACTAAAATAAGTCAGGTTGATTATTCTATTGTTTTCATTAATCATTAATGAATCACATAACTCTAAAACACATTTTATGAATCACTCCCAAATCCCAAATCATTTTTGAATCCTAATATGTAGAATGCAAATGAGCGCCATACACAGCAAATTTTGGTCTTTGGAATAAACTCCCTAGGAGTTAAAAT
>CAIGQV010000641.1:16818310-16852650 GCA_903798115.1 Danio jaintianensis
AGTCCCTTTATTAATCTTGGTTCGCCACAGCGGAATGAACCACCAACAAAAAGGATACCCTTCCAGCTGCAACCCATCACTGGGAAACATCCATACACACTCATTCACACACATACACTACGGACAATTTAGCTTACCCAATTCACCTATACCACGTCTTTGGACTTTTTGGGGAAAACCGGAGCACCTGGAGGAAACCCACACGAACACGGGGAGAACATGCAAACTTCACACAGAAATGCCAACTGACCCAGCCGAGGCTCGAACCAGCGACCTTCTTGCTGTGAGGCGATCATGCTACCCACTGCGCCACCGTGACGCCCATACAGTGCATCCACATTTTTTATGTTACCGCCTTATTCCAAAATGGATTAAATTCATTTATTTCCTCAAAATTCTACACACAATACCCCATAATGACAATGTGATTTTTTTATTTTTTGTATTGTTGCAAATTTATTAAAAATAAAAAACCTGAAAAATCAGATGTACATAAGTATTCACAGCCTTTGCCATGAAGCTCTAAATTGAGCTTAGGTACATTCTGTTTCCACTGATCATTCTTGAGATGTTTCAGCAGCTTAACTGGAGTTCACCTGTGGTAAGTTCAGTTGATTGGACATGATTTGAAAAGGCATACACCTGTCTATATAAGGTCCCAGGGTTGACAGTGCATGTCAAAACACAAACAAAGGAATTGTCTGTAGACCTCCGAGACAGGATTGTTTCGAGGCACAAGGCTGGGGAAGGTTACAGAAAAAGTTCTGCTGCTCTGAAAGTTCCAATGAGCACAGTGGCCTCCATCATCCATAAGTGGAAGATGTTGGCCGGCAATCTAAGCTGAGCGATCGGGGGAGAAGGGCCTTAGTCAGGGAGGTGATCAATAACTCAATGGTCACTCTGTCTGAGCTCCAGCGTTCTTCTTTGGAGAGAGGAGAACTTTACAGAAGGACAACCATCTGTGCAGCAATCCACCAATCAGGCCTGTATGGTAGAGTGGCCAGACAGAAGCCACTCCTTAGTAAAGGGCACATAGCAACCCGCCTGGAATTTGACAAAGGCATCTGAAACAAAATTCTCTTGTCTGATGAGACTAAAATTAATCTCTTTGGAGTGAATGCCAGGCGTCACGTTTGGAGAAAACCAGGCACTGCTCATCACCAGGCTAATACCATCCCTACAGTGAAGCATGGTGGTGGCAGCATCATGCTATGGGGATATTTTTTAGCAGCAGGAACTGGAAGACTAGTCAGGATAGAGGGAAAGATGAATGCAGCAATGTACAGAGACATCCTGAATGAAAACCGGCTTCAGAGTGCTCTTGACCTCAGACTGGGGCGACGGTTCATCTTCCAGCAGGACAATGACCCAAAGCACACCGCCAAAATATCGATGGAGTGGCTTCACAACAACTCGGTGAATGTCCTTGAGTGGCCCAGCCAGAGCCCAGACCTAAATCCTATTGAACATCTCTGAAGAGATCTGAAAATGGCAGTACACCGTCGCTTCCTATCCAACCTGATAGAGCTTGAGAGGTACTGCAAAGAGGAATGGGCAAAAATTCAACAAAGTATTGAGCAAAGGCTGTGAATACTTATGTACATGTGATTTTTCTGTTTTTTTTATTTTTAATAAATTTACAACAATTTCAAAAAATATTTTTTCACATTGTCATTATGGGGTATTGTGTGTAGAATTTTGAGGAAATAAATGAATTGAATCCATTTTGGAATAAGGCTGGCATAAAAAGATGTGGAAAAAGTGAAGCGCTATGAAAAGTTTCCGGATGCACTGTATATACATACATTTTTTCAGTGAATATAGGTTATATATTTTGGTGCATTTAACCAAAACGGATTTATTAAACATATATATATTTATTAATGGGGTGGTCCACTACGATATCATATTTCAAACTTTAGTTGATGTGTAATGTAGCTGTGTGAACAGAAACAACATCTCTGAATGTAATATGCTCAAAGTTCAATGCAAAGAGAGACATTGGCTTTTACAGAGTTAGCTTAGCAAAGCCTACAGCAAGCAAAGTTTGGGGACTACAAAAAAATACATCCAGGCTAGTGAGATCACAGGGGCTTCCGGTTACGCACATTCACCACACGCAAAAACCGTGCGCAGCAACGGGGCGTGGCCAGAGGCACTGTAATGTTATAGCACAGAGCTTGTTCTGTTTCTGTATTTGGGCTTCCAAAGGACACGACACAAAGAGACAAGTGCTTACAATTTAATTTTAATTATGTTCCAGAAAATTATAATAAAGATTTAGCTAGCATTTGACAAAGGACAGCTTCCAGAATCTCTCCCAGTTCAGTGCTGGATTCGGCTAAAAACTCCTCCAACCGACAAAGCTGTGGATTGTGAGCCACAACCTGTAAGTATTTTTATTTGTTAAAATTTATCAACTACATGCACAGTTTCTAGCATTAACGGTATTTTGTAGTGAGGACGTAAACAAGGACGTAAACAATGGGAAATGCTGTTTGGGACCGCTAACAATTTAGCTACAAATTCATATTTATCCGTCAAACCGCTGTAAATACCCACAATCTTCAGCAGCACTGCAGTGTCTCTCTATGCGGCCGCTTTCCCTGCGTTCTACATCTCAAATAACAAACTCGCAAAAGAAATGTGAACGTTTCATATTACTTACACATGCTTATTCCGAATATATGTGAAAGACACTTGTCAGATTTTATTTTAGAGAGCAGGCGTGAGGTTCAACTGTGTACAATCGTGGCCAAAAGTTTTGAGAATGACACAAATATTAGTTTTCACAAAGTTTGCTGCTAAACTGCTTTTAGATCTTTGTTTCAGTTGTTTCTGTGATGTACTGAAATATAATTACAAGCACTTCATACGTTTCAAAGGCTTTTAGCGACAATTACATGACATTTATGCAAAGAGTCAGTAATTGCAGAGTTGGCCCTTCTTTTTCAGGACCTCTGCAATTCGACTGGGCATGCTCTCAATCAACTTCTGGGCCAAATCCTGACTGATAGCAACCCATTCTTTCATAATCACATCTTGGAGTTTGTCAGAATTAGTGGGTTTTTGTTTGTCCACCCGCCTCTTGAGGATTGACCACAAGTTCTCAGTGGGATTAAGATCTGGAGAGTTTCCAGGCCATGGACCCAAAATTTCAACGGTTTCGTCGCCAAGCCACTTAGACATAACTTTTGCCTTATGGCACGGTGCTCCATCGTGCTGGAAAATGCATTGTTCTTCACCAAACTGTTGTTGGATTGTTGGAAGAAGTTGCTGTTGGAGGGTGTTTTGGTACCATTCTTTATTCATGGCTGTGTTTTTGGGCAAAATTGTGAGTGAGCCCACTCCTTTGGATGAGAAGCAACCCCATACATGAATGGTCTCAGGATGCTTTACTGTTGGCATGACATAGGACTGATGGTAGCGCTCACCTTTTCTTCTCCGGACAAGCCTTTTTCCAGATGCCCCAAACAATCGTAAAGGGGCTTCATCGGAGAATATGACTTTGCCCCAGTCCTCAGCAGTCCATTCGCCATACTTTTTGCAGAAGATCAATCTGTCCCTGATGTTTTTTTTGGAGAGAAGTGGCTTCTTTGCTGCCATTCTTGACACCAGGCCATCCTCCAAAAGTCTGCCATTCCTGAGCAAACTCTGCACTGGTGGCACTCTGATCCCGCAGCTGAATCCTCTTTAGGAGACGATCCTGGCGCTTGCTGGACTTTCTTGGACGTCCTGAAGCCTTCTTAACAATAATTGAACCTCTTTCCTTGAAGTTCTTGATGATCCTATAAATTGTTGATTTAGGTGCAATCTTAGTAGCCACAATATCCTTGCTTGTGAAGCCATTTTTATGCAACGCAGTGATGGTTTCTTTGCAGGTCACCATGGTTAACAATGGAAGAACAATGATTTCAAGCATCACCCTCCTTTTAACATGTCATGTCTGCCATTCTAACCCAATCAGCCTGACATAATGATCTCCTGCCTTGTGCTCGTCAACATTCTCACCTGAGTTAACAAGACGATTACTGAAATGAGCTCAGCAGGTCCTTTAATGACAGCAATGAAATGCAGTGGAAAGTTTTTTTCAGGATTAAGTTAATTTTCATGGCAAAGAAGGACTATGCAATTCATCTGATCACTCTTCATAACATTCTAAAGTATATGCAAATTGCTATTATAAAAACTTAAGCAGCAACTTTTCCAATTTCCAATATTTATGTGATTCTCAAAACTTTTGGCCACGACTGTACTCTTCATTTTCTGTCAGATTCAAGCACAAACTGCTGCGGCTAACAGTTTCTATGTTTACACAGCACAAAAGTGTGTGCTTGAAGGTGCATGACACTTCCTGGTGATGTGGAGCCGATCCGCGAATCACAGCACATTATGTTGGCTGACCAATCAGAGCCTCTTGAGGGCAGGCTTTTCAGAGGAACTAGGAAATATGACGCCCGTTTTCATTTTAGCTGAGTATCTGTATATAATCAACGTAAGATATATGAAAAAATAACCTGATTTTCTTCAAATGAAGCATGAGCACACATTGCTTTGCATCTTCTAAACACAACCAAGCCTTAAAAATACACTGTGGACCACCCCTTTAAAATAATATTTTAGTCACGAGACATCTTTAGAAATACAAAGATAATACATTTAAATTCAAGCAAAATATTGCAAACAAAATAACAAACTACACAATTTCAATGAAATTTTATATATTTTTGTTTCTCTTTATTATTATTTATTTAGCATTTTCCACTAACATATACATTTGGGCTACTAATTTTTGGACTCTGATCTTCATTTGTTTGTTATATTAGCTCCAGATTTGGCTTCAGTACACACTAAACTAATGTATGTGCACAAATATAATATAGTAAAGCATCCTATAGAAAATATTAATTTAAAAGATAGATTTGTGAGGGGTGTACTCATATAAGCTGAGCACTGTATATATTGTTATTTTTATTAATACTTTTTTCCAGTCTTTGCAGTTGTTTGTTCTCTGTGAAATTCTATTTTCTATTTTCTCTGTTTCTATTGTCAATTTTTTAAGAAGAAGATCAGAAGTGTGCAATAAAGATTTTTTTTTTCAGTTTATGTTCTCATGTTTACCAAGGGTGCCTATATTATTGGAGGGCACTGAATTTAAAAACAAAATTGGTTCAAATGAAAATTATGATCCCATCGACATCTTGTGCCGGTACGTTTCTTGGTGTTTTTCAGCATTTAATCATCATCTCCCGGGAGCCAATGGCGAGTACTGATTACTTCCCTCAGAAACACATAATTAGTCATAATTAGGTGGTGTTACTGCAAGGTTGTTGCGATGGTAATCAAGTGCGCAGTTGTCAAGAGAATGATGCAACTTTTGAGATGTTCTCTAATTAAGCGCGAGGAATCGAGTGGAAATGTGTTTGGATTTGTTTGTTTTTCGCTTATTTACTAATGGAGCCAGTTTGAGTTAGTCAAATGCTGCTTTTTTATTTTAAAACTGTTAATCATCGTAATGACACTGTCAGGAAATCTCTAGCAATGGGAGGCTAATGCTCCGATGTGTCATAATGTGGATTAAAATAGGGTTCCTTTACACCTTTCTTTTCTTTTAAATCTTTAGCACTGATATAGACGGAGTATTGCTGCATGGGTCTGTAAAGATTTTTTATCTTAAATCATCTCATCTCTTCTATTTTATTTTATTCTCTTATTTTATTTAATCTAAGCATAATAAGGTGTAGTGTTTTGATTGGTGATCAAAAGTAACAGTACAGTAATTTATAATGTTACAAAATACATATATTTTAAATAAACACAGTTGTTTTGTACTTCCTATTCATGAAAGAATCATGCATGTTGATATTTTTAGACAAATAAAATCCTAAGTTGTAGTAATACTTTACAGCATTCCAGTTTTATTGTATTTTGAATAACATTTTTCCAGGCTTAGATCTAGATCCCAAACATTATTATTTTCATAATGTTTTTTTCATTAATTATTTTTTACCTAATCGAGCCAGTTAGTCAAACCCTGCTGTTCACAGTTAAATTGATGATGTCATAATGATGATGTCAGGAAATGATCAACATTGGGAAGCTAATGCTCCAATGTTTCGCAACATGGTTTTAAACAGGCTTCCTTTACACATTTGTTTTCCTCTTATAGCCTTTAAGCAAAACTAATAAGTATTCGGAGCATTGCTGCATGTTCAATTACAAGCAGAATTGACAGGGTGACTGAAAATTGCCAGTGATTTTCCACTCATGAAATGTAAGCCTGTAAGAACAACACTGACAAGTCATGCTGCTGACAGTTTGATGAATCGCACCGATCACAGACCTTTTCCATTGTGTTAATGGGATAATTTTGAAAAAAAGAAGAAAAAACTCAAATTGTCATGCTCAGTGGCGTTTGTTTTGCTCCTTATAAGCATTCAGCTGTGCTCTTCATGTGTTTTCGGCCAAGGTCGGATACCTTTAAAGGTGCCCTGAAGTACCTTGAAATGCACAGCTTTTTTCAATGTGTGACGTCATTTCTTCAAAAATAAACACAGGGTGCAATCAAGTAACCCCGTTTTTTTTTTTAAATAGCCAGTAGTGTTTCATTTAAGTCACAGCTCTGCCAGCCAAGAGTTGCTGAGATACTCAAAAAGTGCATCTGACTCATGACAGTCTATAATAGCAGTGCTTAGTGTTTTCAACCACTTGTTTGCTTTAAATTACAGCATTTGGTGTAGAATTCAATTGAAATCAAGTTTACTTGTACATATAGCACATTTCATGATACATATTTCAAGGCAGTTTTACAGAAAGAAGGGTGCGGGACTCTTCATAGAGCATTTGATTGGTCAAAAGATCTGATGACAAGCTTAATTGCTCAGTGATGTCATCAGATTTGTTGGTTCTTATTGGTGGAATCTTTTTTTTTTTTTTTTTTTTTTTTTACATTTTAGATGATTACATCTTCTAAATAGGAACTAGCTTATAGATGACCTAAAGACTAATGGTCATGTTTTACAATAAGGTTCTATTAGTTAATATATTTACTAACATGAACTAATTATGAGCAATATTTGTACAGCATTTATTATTAGTTTAACATTTACTAATGCATTTATAACATCCAAATTCATGCTTGTTAAATGCACTGTAAGTTAACATGAACTACCATGGAAGGACTGTATTTGCATTAACTAACGTTAACTAACATGAACAAATATTGTAATAAATGTGTTGTTCATTGCTTGTTCATGTTAGTAAATGCATTAACTAACATTAACTAATACAACCTCATTGTAAAGTGTTACCAGACTAATATATTTATACTAACAGCCAAAAAACTTTCATTTTGATTTCAGAGGCACTTTAAGACATGTGAAGTGACTGAAGGAACGTTACGGTTACTACGTAACCCCTTGTTCCCTGAGGGGGGGAACGGAAATGCTATGTGGAAAAACTTCCACTATGGGGATTTCGTCAGAAGCCAATCATCTGAAAGAGTAATAAAACGGGCCAATGAAGTGCCAATGAATTGGCAGCGTCAGCGTACACAGCTGGCAGCAATCACAATTATTTGTGTATAAAGATGCCAGCCGTGCATAGCAAAGACACCTTTTCTAGCTGAAGAGCCAAACTAAGCCATCAGCTAAGGCGCAACCGCTTGTGGCGAAGGAACATAGCATTTCCGTTCCCCTCTTCGGGGAACGAGGGTTACGTAGTAACCGTAGCACTCCCCAGCGGGAGGGGAACTTCAATGGTATGTGGAAAAACTTCCACTATGGGGAAATGTATGGAAAACGCCACAGCGATTGAACCTTACCACGTCACTGGTGAGAGGTTTGCCAGGTTATCAGCGTGAGCTCACCATCATCACCAGAGACGCAGCCCTCCAACGTGTCCCCTGGCCCTAACTTACCTTACTTACCTGTGAAGCATTAAAAGGCTTATTTATATTTTTTGGGGTGTCGTAAAAAATCCACCTAGTTAAGTTTCTAGGAATTTTAAAATACGACAGTACGTTGGGAAAGCTTGCAGTCCCGATAGGGAGGACGCTGTGGAGGCCACCTGCTGCCCAATGGGGAGACCTGGTGGCAAGAAGACATATGGACTAACCCTAAGAAGGGGGAGTACACATATGAAGGATGGTTAGCGGGGAGGGAAGACACTGGCCCACCTAAGAGGAGGGAACTATACCGTGGCTGAGTGAAGTATATGGGATCGCCAGTGGGGATCGCGCATATCAGGCACCTATACCCAGAACGCGGGCTGACCATGTGGGCATGCCAACAACGCAATGGGCCAGGCACCTGACTCCTCCGCTGAGTCAGATGCTGGGGGCCTCTGAAGAACTCTGTAGGGTTCGCCAAGTGGGGAACTCAACTGAACAGAGTGAAAAAAACGCATGTCTCTCTGTGTTAGAAAGAAAGGCGCCGCAAGCGTGTTACAACACCAAACCGAATTTCCTCCTTCATCGGCATTAACCAGCACACGTGAGGAAATCGGCTCCACTCGAAGACTATAAAATCTCGCAAATGTATTAGGTGTCGCCCAGTCCGCAGCTCTACAGATATCTGTTAGAGAGGCCCCGCGTGCTAACGCCCAAGAAGAAGCGACGCTCCTAGTGGAGTGCGCTCTCACTCCCGGGGGACACGGCTTGCCCTGGCTCCGATAAGCGAGGGAGATGGCATCCACTATCCAGTGGGCCAACCTCTGTTTGGATACGGCACTTCCCTTTTGCCGACCGCCGTAACAGACAAAGAGCTGCTCAGAGGATCTAAAGCAATGAAAGGGCTGGGTCTGCCTAGGAGTGGTAGGAACCTTGGGCACATATCCAGGTCAGGGTCACGTGAGAGAAACCCGGCCCGAATTCTAGGCACGAATCACTGACCGAAAATGCCTCCAGGTCCCCGACCCTCTTTATCGATGCCAACGCGACCAGCAGAGCTGTCTTCAAGGACAGAAATCTCAAGGATACTGAGTCGAGTGGTTCGAACGGATCTCCACGTAAGCTCGCAAGCACTACCGAGAGATCCCAAAAGGGCATGACAGGGGGGCGGGGTGGATTTAATCGCCTCGCGCCTCTGAGGAACCGGATGACGAGGTTATGCCTTCCCACAGTGCCACCATCCACCGCGTCATGATGAGCAGAAATGGCAGCAACATAAACCTTCAGTGTGGAGGGTGACAGCCTCTGCTCCAACCTATCCTGAAGGAAAGACAGCACAAAGCTGATCTGGCAAGTTCGGGGGTCTTCTCAGAGAGAAGCGCACCATTCAGTGAATAGACTCCACTTCAGGGCGTAGGCATGCCTCGTAGAGGGTGCTCTAGCCTGAGTGATGGTGTTAACCACCGCAACCGGTAGGTCACCTAAGTCTTCCTCGCGCCGTCTATGGACCACACGTGGAGGTTCCAGAGATCTGGGCGTGGGTGCCAGATGGTGCCCTGTCCCTGACAAAGAAGGTCCTTCCTCAAAGGGATCTGCCAGGGGGGGGGGGGCGTCGCGAGGAGAGAGAGTTCTGATATCCAGGTCCGGTTGGGCCAGAGGGGCACAACTAGCAAGACCTGCTCCTCGTCATCCCTGACTTTGCACAGTGTCTGCGCGAGTAAGCTCACTGGGGGGAACGCGTATTTGCGCATGCCCCGAGGCCAGCTGTGAGCCAGTGCATCCGTGCCGAGGGAGCCCTCAGACAGGGAAAAAAAACACTGGCAATGGGTGCTCTCGGGGGAAGCAAACAAGTCAACCTGGGCTTCTCCGAAGCGCGCCCATATCAGCTGAACAGACTCGGGGTGGAGCCTCCATTCTCCCGGACGTGGAAGCTGCCGTGAGAGCGCATCGGGATGTAAATGGCACTCAGCGATTTTCAGCCGCGTATGACTCCAGAGGAGCAGACAGTGAGCTAAGACATGCGGCGGGAGCGGATACACCCCATGCGGTTGATATACGCCACCGTCGCTGTGCTGTCCGTCCTGACCAGCACGTGCTTCCCCTCTAGCACCGTTAAAAAACGGCGCAGAGCGAGATACACTGCCAACAGCTCCAGGCAATTGATATGCCAATGCAATCGGGTTCCTTTCCACGGACCCGCAGCTACATGCCCGCAACACACGGCACCCCAGCCCGTGCTGGAAGCATCCGTCGAGACGACAACATGCTTGGACACTTGTTCTAAAGCCACTCCGGCCTGTAGAAATGCAGGGTCCATCCAGGGACTGAGGGCGCGGCGACACAGCGGAGTGACAGTCACTCGGTGCGTGCCCGCGTGCCATGCTCTTCTGGGGTCCAGATCGTGAAGCCAGTGCTGAAGTGGTCTCATATGGAGCAACCCGAGCAGCTTGACAGTGGCTGCAGATGCCATATGCCCCAGGAGCCTCTGAAATGACTTCAGAGAGACCACAGTTTTCCTGTCAAACTCCCTCAGACAGGTCAGCATCAGCTCGGCGCTCTCATGAGAGGCGAGCCCTCATGGTGATCGAGTCCAGCTCCAACCCGAGAAAAGAGATTCTCTGCATGGGGGCGAGCTTGCTCTTTTCTCGGTTGACCTGAAACCCCAACCGGTCGAGGTGCTGGAGCACCCTGTATCTGTGCATAATCAGTTGATCCCGCGAGGGGGGCTAAAATCAGCCAGTCGTTGAGATAATTAAGTATGCGGATGCCCGCGAGCCGAAGGGACGCCAGGGCACCCTCCGCGAGCTTTGTAAAAACTCGCGGAGACAGAGAGAGCCCAAAGGGGAGGACCTTGTACTGCCATGCTCGACCTTCGAACGCAAACCTCAGAAACTGGCGGTGGCGTGGAAGAATGGAGACATGAAAATACGCGTCCTTCAGGTCTATTGCTGCAAACCAATCATGAGGACGGACGCACCGGAGGATGGGCCTCTGCGTGATCATTCTGAACGGTAGCTTGTACAGACAGCGGTTCAAAACACGCAGATCTAGGATTGGCTGTAGCCCACCGCTCTTTTTGGGCACGATGAAGTACGGGCTGTAAAACCCGCTCCTCATCTCGGCTGGAGGGACCGGCTCGATTGCATCCTTCGCCAGGAAGACAGCAATCTCCTCGGGCAAGACAGGGGTGGACACAGGGCTGACCCTGGTGAAATACACACCCGTGAACTTGGGAGGTTGTTTGGCGAACTGAATCGCCTAGTTGAGTCTGATTGTACGAATGGGCCATTGCGACGGGCTGGCCAAGCTTGGATGGAGCGTGCTGAGGAGTGGGAGGTCTGCGAGCCGAAGGCAGTGGATTGACTCCCACTGTAACCCTCAGATCTGCCCGAGTGTCAACCGACTTGCGGGGGACAAAAGGGGTGGTTCGTCCTTTTGCAAGAACGAGCCGCGACCTTAGCTGCGCAACAGACATGCCATCGCAGTGATGGCATGCACTGCCCGCGAGCACCGCATTAACATGCTAGACCCCCAAACATGTCACTTTAAAAAGACGCGCTGCACGACTGTGTTGCTCTTTGAGGAAACTTGCTCCTATACTCACCGCTCTAGAAGGACCGGACCAGAGAACGCCCAGGCAAGGGAGAATAGCCCAGCTCGACCGTCTGCCACTGCGTTGTCACACACTCTGGAACCGGGAGAAACAGCCTGTTGAAACACCGGCAGCTTTCTCATTCTCTCTCTCTATCTCTTTCTCGAAGGAGGTTTGGAGGAACCCAAGGACTCTCTCAGTAGCGCGTTCGGCTCTGAAAGCGAAAAGGTGTCTTTGCTATGCACGGCTGGCATCTTTATACACGAATAATTGTGATTGCTGCCAGCTGTGTACGCTGACGTCGCCAATTCATTGGCATTTCATTGGACCGTTTTATTACTCTTTCAGATGATTGGCTTCTGGCGAAATCCCCATAGTGGAAGTTTTTCCACATAGCATTGAAGTTCCCCTCCCACTGGGGAACTCTACTTCCCATCTAGTTTTCTATCATATATTGATCCTGCTTTTTTAGGTGAATCTGTTTATTTTTTTTTTTGGACATTTATGAAGCCCTCTAGCACTTCTGAATTTGAGTTAACTGGGAGCTTCGGTCTTAAATATTTGCCCCGCTGAGGTAATTTGAGAGGCTTTTCAATTCAGGCGGAAGGCAATTTAGCTAGCTCATAAACTGGGACAATATAACATTATAATCATAGAAAGGTATAGTGTTTGCCCTATGATTCCCTTGGGGGATCTCCATTATTGCAGTGTATTCCTATTCAATATTGAACTTTCGGCTCCACTGAGAAAGTTAAGGTGAGCGGACATTTGGGCTTATTACTTGCTATTTATTACAACAGTGAGATGACAGAGTTTCCACTGAAGTGTACCTTAAATCCCCTCCAATCTTGTATCTTCTTTTTGTGATATGTTTGAGCTTTTTTGATCTACTTCTTTAAAAAGAACGTAGTTCTCTAAATTTATATTTCGTCACATTTAAATTCATTCCACAGAAAATTAAATAAATTATTGAATTCCACATAATTATTTGTATTTAAGTTAGTAAAAAAAATACATTTCATTTAGATAAGTTTTTATTTAGAGATATTCTGTTCATTAAATAATTTGAAATATAAATATATGAGAAATATTTAATAAAAAATATATCAAAAATAAAAATAAATTCAATATTGCTGTTTAACTTATCCTATCAAATGAATGCAGACTAAATATCTTAAAAACACAAATCCTTACTGAACTTTTAAACTTGTGGAAAGGAATGACATTTTTAGATATGTATTTTAATTCAAATATTTTCAAATATTTTCCAACTCTGAGAGCAGCAACATTAAATGTAAACATCATTTGTTTTTCTCATATGCCACCTTTTATGAGACACTTTTGCTGTGTTTTCTTTCTTATTAAATTTCTGTTTAATTTTTGTTTAGAGAACTGTTTCAGTTCATAATAGAGGATTTTATTCAATAGTGAGCATCCATGAACATCAACTTTTTCATTAGTTTCACAACAGAACAAAAATTAGTTTCTAAGGTAAAAGAAATGTGAAAAACCATACGTGTCATATTATAGATAGTGTAGAAATAATCACTATCATAATCAATCATTTATCAGAAAGTCTTTACATCTGCTTTATATCCGATTTTTTTCTTTCTTTTTTTACAGTTTGTGCATCAGAATGAATGTGATGCAGCCATTTCTTATATTGTTCCTGGAGGATGTGTTGTTAATTTCCTGTACAACTCATGCTCTGAATTTCAAGATAGTGAATGATCTTGATGGATGTTGTGCAATAATCCACTGATGTTTGTTCACTGTGGACCTCAATGGAGGCTCTGAATCGTTCCTCAACACCTTCT
Organism: Danio jaintianensis; assembly: GCA_903798115.1. Taxonomy (NCBI): domain Eukaryota; kingdom Metazoa; phylum Chordata; class Actinopteri; order Cypriniformes; family Danionidae; genus Danio; species Danio jaintianensis. Next base: position 16,831,608 of record CAIGQV010000641.1, read on the forward strand.
TTGCTTTCAATCCACTCCTTCCTGTTTGCTTTCCATTCCTCTTCAGCCAAAATGAGCAGATGTCTCAGCATAGCCTTTATCAACACAGAGAGTCATTTTCTCAGTTCCAAACCCAGTGCATTGCCTACAGAGGCAACATTTGATGAAACATAGACTTGGGGGCTGGACTAAACTTCTAAGACACTTTTTTGTTTGTTTATTAGTTTGTTTTTACTCTCTTACTAAATCTTAACAAACTTATGCTCTCTTAATAAACTTATGCATCCTTGATAGACAATAAAAAATATGCTGGAAACATCATGCATGGACAAATGGTGTGAAAAAAATGCTTATTACATTTTTTGTTTAGTAGTGGTGTGTATTTTTATGCTTAACCATCTGGTGTTGTTTTTGTCATTTTAGTCCGTGTTCATTAGTTAGTTAGTTAGTTAGTTAGTTAGTTTGTTTGTTTGTTTGTTTGTTTGTTTGTTTGTTTGTTTGTTTGTTTGTTTGTTTGTACAAATTGCTTCAGAATGGTGCAAAATTTTCAAATAAATCATGGACTTTATATTAAAAAAAGTAATCATAATAGCCATTAAAATAGTCATTCTTGCTTTGTTTTGTTCATTTGTGAAACAAATCCAATAACTGAGCCATGATTCAGAAAAAAAAAGAAGTCTGCATTAAGAATGCAAAACAGATGGATTCACTTAACAGAGACTGAATGGGTTTGAGACTTTATCAGTAAGCTGAGCCTGAAGACTCAGGGGCTTGAAATCTGATCATAATAATATTATTCCATTTCTGAGATCAAGCATTGTTGTTCATTTTAATTACATTTTTATTCATTTTGATTCTCAAAAAAAATCACTTTCTGTCTTTGGGTTTAACTGTAATCAATAAGCTTTAACAAAAACTATTTTGGATTACCATGGCAGGAAAAACACATAATATAGAAGTCAATGGTTACACTGCAAAAAGATGAAAAAAACAAGCAAAAATATTGTCTTGTTTTCAGAGATAATATACCAAAATTAAATTAGTTTTTCCTTAAAACAAGCTAAATAATCTGCCAATGGGGTAAGCAAAATAATATTGTTTTTCATGAAATAAAATTATTTTTGCTTACTCCATTGGCAGATTATTTAAATTGTTTTAAGGAAAAGCTCACTTAATTTTAAGACTTTAAGAATATTTTTTAAGGTTAGAAACAAGAAAAAAAAATCATTTAAAATCATTGTAATCATTAATCATTTAAAGAATCAAAGAAAAGCTTTTTTGCAGCGTACAGGTTTCCAGCTTTCTTCAAAATATCTTTTTTTTGTGTTCAACAGAAGAAAGAAACCCATAAAGTTTATGAACAAGTAAAGGGCGAGTAAATGATGACATTATTTTAATTTTTGGGTGAACTAACTCTTTAAACACTAGATACATGCAAAATAAGCAGAGCTGAGAGTCACGAGGACCACGATTGAGAACGACTGAAATGCATTATGGTATAGTACAGAGCATAGTACATTAATTTCATAAGAAAATAAATTATTATACATTTTAAACAAAGTATAATTCTTCAGACAAAGTGTTACTTCTAAAATGTTACACTTAAATTTGTGTGGAGTTTAGAATGAATGACTGGGGTTCTTTGTTGTTAATAATGTAAAACCTCTGCTCTAAATCAATCATTCTGGGCTCAATAATAGTAAAGATGCCTATATATACACATTAGGCAGCTATATATAATACTACTGAAACAGAGCCATTATGTCTTTAGCTCATCCATAATTTACAGTAGTAGAGGACAGAGGATATCTAATGTCCATGACTTTGCCCGTTTTTAATAACGTCTGTGTGAGATCTCTGTTATCTCAGCTGTTCTCGCTCTAATAGTGTCTGTTACATTCTTCTCTGTTTTATAGCTCTGTGTCTGGTTAAACACTCCAGGCCATCACTTTTTTTACAAGATGGAAAAAAAAATTGCTTTGAAAAGCTCAAAGCTTTGACCCATGAACCTTACTTAACCATGTCCATTTCCAGAGGAAAAACAGGAGGTTTGTCTATTTCAGAGCCTGTGCCTTGGTCAAATTTTATCAGTCAGAAATAAGCACTTCCTCTATCTCGTTCTGCCGTTCCCTTCAGGGTGGCGAAAGCTTCAAAAATCAATGTGATATGTGGAGGTGACTGAGAGCAGAGGATATCAGGTTTATCCCGCCAGCTTCTGCTGAAATGTCCAATGTTTTTTCCATGTACAGTAACTCCACACTATACTTTTGACATCTACATGTCCCTCTAACTCTGTTATTGAATATTATCGACTATGACTTTCGTTTTATGTGAACTGATCGAAAAAGGCTGCTCTTTTTATAAGAAAAACAGCTCTATATTCATATAAATATTTCTCTCACACTACATAATAGCCCATATAATATTTATATGAATATATGTGTTTTTATTATAATGTCTTTGCAGCAGTCGAAGGAATGCATCCAGAGCTTTTACCACAGAAATAGCTGGCGATATTTGTTATTCTGCGAGGATGAATGTGTGAAGGCCATCGGGTGGTCACTTGAGTGTGCAAACAATAATGGCGAGTCCGAGAGTCTTCTCCCGGAGCCCACAGGCTGCGCCTCAAGAAATGGACTCTACAACAGGCTAGAGTCCAGATACAAAGCAAACTTTAGCTTTGTTTCAGGTCAGCCTAGAGGTATGAATTAAACAGGGTGAGGTCTTAAACATCGTTTGGATAAATATCAGTAAGTTTTGCTCAAAATAGCATGCCATTGTCAAAGACTAACAATCTGTATTGCCACTTGGTGGTAAGATTTTATTTTATTGTGTTGATATGTTTGTTTGTTTTTTTAAGTCATAGCAAAAACAATTCAGTTATAAAATTCATTAGAGGCATTTTGGTGGTCTGAAAATCCTTTTTACATTTAAATGTATTAATTTAGCAGACACTATCCAAAGTGACTTGCATATTATGATTATAAAAAATTCTACATATTAGAAAGATTTATAATGGATTTTGTGATTCTGAATACTGTAATGATGCAAAGAAATTCAGATTTGTTATCTCAGTAATAAATGACATTTTGATGTTAGTAGATTAAATATGAAGTCAGTGCAAATGCAGGAACACAGATTAATTTCTGCCATCTGTCACGAGTGAAGCCAAATGCACAATGCATTTTCAGCAAATTTAAATAATATAACTTGAGCAGAAAATTTGATTGAGGTGAAAAACATCCCACAAGCAGTGGTGTAAAGTAACAAATTACAAATACTCAAATTACTGTAATTGAGTTGTTTTTCTCAGGAATTATAATTTACTAAGTAGTTTTAAAAATGTGTACTTTTACTTTCCCTTGAGTACATTTTTAGAGCTGTATCGGTACTTTTACTCCACTACTTTCCTTCAACCTGCAGTCACTACTTTATTTTTTCTTGTCTATGGGTAGTCTTGTGATTCGTGTCCAATCAAATCGCGCATAGAAGGTAAATCGCCTCATAATGAAGTACCTCAAGACATGAGCGATTTATAATTGCAGCAAACTGTTTGGAATCATTGAAAGTGTCCAAGAAGATGTACAAAATCTTTACACGCATTGACCCAGAGACTGTTTAGATGCATGTCACTGATGAGAAGATGACGGATGTTTACTGTATGATGACCAAAATGGCCTTAAACACCCAGCAGGCACAAGACGTCAACATGACGCCAGATTGACATTGTACCCCATTGTCGTGGGGACATTGCATTTTGTTTTGAAATGAAAATCGGGATTACATCAGAACCCAACGTCAGGCCGACGTCAATGTCCAACCTCCAACCTGAAATCAACCAAATACCAATGTCTAATGATGTTACAGCTTGACATTGTGTGGATGTTACCTCTATGACGTTTATCAGACGTTGGATTTTGGTTGCCATACCTGATGATTAAATGTCAGTATTTGACATCAATATGACGTTGGTTTAAGATGTTGGCTCCATGTTGGATTTTGGTCACTTTCTTACACAACCTAATATCAATGTCATTTGACGTTGTTATTGGACGTTAAAATAACGTTGTCTTTAAACGTTGGCTAGACATTGAATTTTGGTCACCTGACATCCAACTTAAATCTAACCTAATATTAACATCTTATGTTGTGTCCCTGCTGTACAATAACTAAATGCACTACAGAATGTTACGTTTAGACACATCCACAAATTACATGTAAATGCATCAGCTTTTTACAGCATAATACTCCCTACTCACTACTCTTGAGTACTTTTGAAAGGTCTACTTTTTACTCATACTTTGAGTAATATTTACAACAGATACTTTTACTCTACTTGAACTACATTTTTAGGCAAGTAATGGTACTTTTACTTTAGTATGATTTTTCAGTACTCTTTCCACCACTGCCCACAAGTAAACTAGTGCCAGTGACATGGAGATCGTGTCTGGTGTGAACCCAGCATTACACTGTAAGCTGGTCAGCTAATGTTTACATTTGTAATATTTGAATTATTTGCTAATTCAAAACTACCTCGTGTGGATTTTTATAACTCTGAATCTACGTCTCATTTCAGAGGCTGCTACGGTCCTGCAGAGATCGCATTGTTGGCTGCACCCAAATTACATGGAGGCAGCCTCATGGCTGAAATGAAATACACTGTTTATAATTGAGTTACACAGACCAAGAGAAAGACAGACATTTTAACACTGAATGCACATTTTTAAAGAAGAATAACTGACTTTAGCATTGTTTTTCAGATAAACAAATATGTTTACTTTGCATGTTTCTTGAATATCTGGAAAAGTATTAAGGTATTTGTATGCTTTAGAAGAGTCAAAAACCTACATACAGCACCTTTAAGAAAGAAGAGTTTGCTTTGACAAGCTGTTTCAGCTCCTGAAATGAACTCCAAACAAACTTTCTTTGGCCTAAAATCACACTGGCTCATTCTTTGATTTCACTTTAATAACATCTGACATCTTTAAGTGAATCAAACACTAAAGCTACTCATGCAAATTGAGCACCCAATTCGTTCACACTGGATTTTCTCCATAAATTTAGCCTGTGTAGGAAAATCAGAATGGGTCACAAAAGCAAGACCTCCCTTGGACAAGCCATTAATATTCTAGTGTGATATGATGCATATTTCAAGTTAAAAGAGGGTGGTGTTCTAAGACAATTTCAGACACTCTATCAAAAAAACGCGTTTGTGAAAAAGCAGAAGCTTTACATTCTTGCTCTCCCAAGAGCTCTCTTTCCTGGCAAACTCTAACATTAATCACGGCTTGGTGTCTGGGAACCTCAGAGTAGCGAAGAAGCATAAACTTTCCTGGCAATCCTTTTTGATGACATTATTGCATCTGGGGCTTCTTGGCTTGAGCTGTGTGCAGCCTTATCCAGACCCACATATACTCAAATATCAGACTTACCATGATGACAAATAGTGCTGGAGGCTGTGCATCCCTGTAATTGCATCACTACCTTTGAACCCCATATGAGGATCCATCTGTTTTTTAAAAGGGCACAGCGTCCTTCAAATGTCATTCACACTTTAATGGTCCTGGGCTCCTGGACTCCTGTCAGACATTTATCAAAATCTGTTTGGATGTTTGGGTGAGCATCTATTACTCTTGTAAGTGGAGTTTGTTCATGTTGTAGGAGCAAGACTCAAGTTTGTTGTGTGTGATCCTGAGCAGATGAAGGCCATTGAGGGTTAGTTAATTAAGCAGGTAGAAAAGTAATGACTGTAGGTTGATCTGTCCAAGTTCAAGGGACCCTCGTTGTGTTAATTAATTGGTGACAATGTGTAGCGAGTGCAGGGTGTCTGACGGGGCGCTGGCCTTTCACACTGCTCTAGAGTAATTAAGGAAGTTTGCTGGACACAGTGATATTGTGGAGGCGTACATCAAGTCTGTGTCCCAAAAGCCACCTTTCTGACTTTATAAAAGCACCTTTGAGTATATTATGAGTGAGGTGCAGGTGCAGTGTTTTATAAAACATTGTTTTATGAAGCATTTACTGTTTGCTATAATGAATGGCTATTGATAATATTCTATAATTGTAATCATTAGTCGTATTTTTTGTTAATCATTTTTTAATCATACATTTCACAAATTTAGTTTTAACATTAGTGAACACTGAAAAAACAAAAAGTATTTATAAACAAATACTTACATGAAGTTTTGACATCATAAAAGCTCTTTTCATTTCTTTTTTTTTTTTAACAATGTGTTTATTATTTTTGATTATGCAAGACAGGTAACAGAAAAACACAATTACATTCCGTCTCAATTATTTCCCACCCCAACAAAAGAACATCACTCTCTTCTCCCTTATAGAAATTCACAGAATTCTCTTACAAGAGACAATTTAAATGCAAAACAAATATTGCTAGGTACCCAAAAACGAAATATACATTACTGTACTTTACACATAGAAGTTATATTATCCAACAAAACAAAACACACAAAAAAAAGAAAAAAAAAAAAACACTACACTTACACATTTTTATTAAACTCCTTTATTAAAAAAGGAGTTATGTAAGTCTGCATCACCCAGTTATATTGAAGTAATTTTAAGCTAGTGCTCCCTACCTGTTTCTGAGAATTTTTACAGACTTGTCTCCATTCATCCTCAGATATATCCTCGTTCAATCCCATCTTCCATAATTCACGTTTCGGTGTTACTGATTCAGTAGACCCTGATACAAGCCAATTGTAAAAAACTGATATTAATCCTTTATTATTGCATTTCTTAGTAATTAATTCCTCCAAAGAGGAAAGTACTGGCAAGTTTAATGATTGGTTCTGCCTAGAAAGAACAAAACTCCTTATCTGTAAGTATTTAAAGAAATGTTTTCTTGGAATATTATACTTAGTAGATAATTGCTCAAACGATATCAACGTTCCCTCCTCAAAAAGATCACTAATTTTGCTTAATCCCTTGTCAACCCACAACTGGAATCCTGAATCCTTCGCACCTGGTTTGAATAATGTATTGCCCCAAACGGGGCTATACTGGGATAAAGAGTCAGCTATTTTCATGTACTCTCTAACTTCATACCATACTCCAATCATATTACAAACTATAGGGTGCGTGGTGGCTGTTTTCAGTTGTTTAAATTTATCTGAATATATATACAAATTTAAGGGTAATGCAAAACCACATGACTCCATATCCACCCAGGATGGTTTATTTCCAGAGGAAAAATAAAACATTATTGTTCTTAATTGTGCAGCTAAAAAGTACCAGTACAGGTTGGGACATTTTAACCCTCCAGTGTCAAATGGAAGATAAAGAAGAGAAAGACGAACTCGAGGGCATTTCTTGTTCCAAATAAATTTCCTGAATATTGAATTAATCTTTGAGAACACTCCAGCTGGTGGCGCCAAGGGGATATTTTGGAATAAATACATGAATTTAGGCAAAATATTCATCTTCAATATATTTATCCTTCCTATCAATGAAATTGGTAAAGATAACCATCTCTCCAGATCTTTAGATGTTGATTCCATTATAACATTATAATTTGTAGAAATTATATTTTCTAATTGGGGGACAATTTTGATACCCAAATATGTAAAGCTGGGTGATATTTTCAAGGTAAATAAATGTGATGTATTTGGACAGCTATCTTTATTGAGCAGCAATAACGATGACTTTGATGTGTTCACTTTATATCCCGATATGTTTCCGAATTGTTTGATCAGGTCTAAAAGTGCTGGAAGAGAGGCGTTTAATTGTTTTAGGAATAACACTACATTGTCAGCGAATAAAGCTATTTTATGTTCCTTGCCACCCATCTTAATCCCTTGTATGTGGTTGTTAGCTCTTACGGCTATTGCTAGTGGTTCTATAGCCAAAATGAATAAAAGTGGGGACAATGGTGAGCCTTGAGGGCAACCTCTTGTAATATTAAATGGCTCAGAAATCATCTCATTGGTTAAAACTTCAGCCATTGGGTTGGAATGTAATAATTTGATCCAATGTAAAAAGGAGTTACCAAATCCGAATTTTATGAGAACGTCAAGGAGATAAGCCCATTCGATCCTATCGAAAGCCTTCTCCGCGTCGAGCGAGAGAAGAGCAGTATCCTTTTCCTCTTTTTGGCTATGCAAAATATTTAAAACACGTCTTACGTTGTGAAATCCCTGCCTATTCTTAATGAACCCGTTCTGATCATCACCCACAATGTCCGGAAGTACAGTCTCTAGCCTTTTTGCCAAGATTTTACATATTATTTTTGTATCTGTATTTATCAGACTAATAGGTCTCATATTTCCACACTTTGTATTCGGTTTTCCTGGTTTTGGTAAAAGAATGATCAAAGCCTCTCTCATAGAATTAGGAAGACAGACACTATTATAACTTTCTATATACATATCATAGAGTGGCTTAACCATTTTATCACTGAAATATTTATATAGGTCGATGGGCAGGCCATCAGGTCCTGCTGTTTTACCACCTTTTAATGTCTTTATAGCCTCCATAATTTCATTTGTCATAATCTCACCATCTAATTTAATTTTAAGTTCTTTAGATATTTTAGGAATGTTGAGATTATCAAGGAACGCGGAGTGGGCATCATTCGTGGCCTTACATTCAGAGCAATATAGTTTTTCGTAGAAGTTTCTAAACGTTTTATTAATTTCCAACGGATCTACAGTCATATTTCCATTTTCATCTTCAATACTAGTAATTGCTCTTTCTAATTCCTGTTGTTTTATACGCCAAGCAAGAAGTCTGCCTGGTTTTTCTCCCTGATCGTAAAATTGCTGCTTTAATCTTAATAAATTGGCCGCTGCTTTTTCATGTGTTTTTTTCATTATATTGGGTTCTTAACAATAACAATTCTTTTAAAACATTATCAGTATTTTGGTCTGCTTGTAAACTTTTTTCCTCAAGTAAGCGAATTTTTGTTTCAAGTGTTTTATAATTCTCCTGTTTCTCTTTCGTCTTCCTGCTTGTATAGCTTATAATTTGTCCTCGTATAAAGGCCTTAAAGGCTTCCCATCTGATTATAGCTGATGTTTGGGTAGTGTTATGTTCAAAATAATAATCAATTTGTTCCCCTAAGAATTCTAGAAATCTTTTGTCTTGCATCCAGTGTATTTGAAATCTCCATTTCGTACGATTATGAGAAAGCTTTGGTTCGACATATGTCAAAGATACAAGGGCATGGTTTGAAATAAGAATACTACTATATTGACAATTTCTGATACATGAAATTAGTTCAGCTGAAATTAGAAAGTAATCTATTCTTGAGTATCCTTTAGAAGTACTCGACCAACATGAATATTCCCTTTTTATTGGGTTTTATTGGGTTTCCCTCCATATATCCACCAGGTTAAGTTCCTTTATAAAATATTGTAAAGCTTTTCTAGACCTTACATGGGTGTTATCAATACCAGATGACCGGTCCTTACTGGGCTGCAAGACACAATTGAAATCACCAGCCATAATGTGTTTTCCGGGCAATGTGGAGATTCTCAGAAATAAATCATTATTAAAATCTGCATTATCATCGTTAGGTCCATATACATTAATCAGATTAATCCGAGTTGATAGAATATTTCCCTGTACAATCAAAAATCTACCTTTGGGGTCTTTAGTTATTTTATCAATGCGCAAAGGAATAGACTTATGTATCATAGTTATAACTCCTCTGGAATTCGAATAGTAAGCTGAAGACAATACCTGACCAGGCCATCTACGCTTAATTTTGATTATCTCATGATCTAACATGTGTGTTTCCTGCAGGAACACAATTTTGGCTCTTATCTGTTTTATTCTACCCATTACTTGTTTTATTTTAGTTAGTTTACGTAGACCTCTACAATTCCAAGATACACATTCAACCAAAACGTTTGTCATTTTATGCCATATTTAACAAAAAGAAAGGTAAATTACCTTAGTGCAAGAATAACAATAAAAGCCTATAAAAGGTACCATATGAAACAAAACCCAAAACGAAAGGGAAGAGAGCAACCCACCCAGAACCCAAGCCTGACTCACTAAAACACGCAGGCTCCCCCAAACCGCTAAATAACTTCCCTTCATTATCAGGAATAGGTCCACACTATACTGAGGAACTATTCTCCTGTAAACCAAAACTCAGCTCAATTACTTGTCTAATTAGAAAAACTAATCCAGATAAGATATTTTATCTATCAACTGAAAGTAAAATATGTGCCATACATGCACGTATTTTTCATCACTCACGTAAGAAGCACCTAGTTGCACTTTAAGAGGAAACCAAAAGAGAAAACTAAATAAAATATATCTTTAAACAGGACTTTTTAAAACTTTATATTAGCATTTTAAGAGAATCAAGTCTGTAAGTAGTACAATGTCACGTTTCCAGCAAGTTTAGGCCCTACATACCTCTTCCAGCAGCCACATCTGACGAGATTTTAAGTTCGATAAAAGTTTTCATCAAGTCACATTTAATTTAGTCCTGCTCTGTCACTGTCTCCAGTTTCTTTATGTACTTATTCACGTCCGTTGGTGTATTGAAGACGATTGGGCTGTCATCGTTGGTCAACAGTAGCCGTGCGGGGTATATTACCCGGTGCTTATCCATACCGAGTTCCTGTAACCGCTTTCTCACACCGTCGTAACTCCTCTGTCGCTTATACACCTCCGTTGGCAGGTCAGGAAGAAATCTTATTTTGTTGTTTTGGTACATCACCTCTTTCTGTATCCGCGCAACTTTCAGGATGTTTTCTCTGTCCTTGTAGTTTAAGCACTTGATGATGATAGTTCTCGGATACGTAGTAGAACTTTGGCTCGCTGTTGTCCGGTGCGCTCTCTCCAAAACCGGCGGCGTTATCTTCAGAGTATCCGCTATCCATTTTTCCATAAAGGAACAGGTATCGTTGCCTTCTACTTTCTCGGGTATGCCTAGTACACGCAGGTTATTACGTCTACTCCTCCCTTCTAAGTCTTCGACTTTGTTACTGAGGTTTTTTGTCTTGTTCTCAAGTTTTTCGATAGTTTCTTTCAGGGTTTGTATCTCGTCTTCTGCCGTAGATATTCGCATTTCGGCCTCCATGATACGCCCACTACAGTTTTTCACGTCCGTTTGGACGTCTTATTTCCGTCAGTACACCGTCAATTTTTGTATTAAAGTTTTGTTTGAAAGATGTTATGGCAAGCATGAGGTCCTTTGTTGATGGATTTTCCATGTTTATGACTTGTTCAGCGTTCGCGGACACGTCAGCGTGTGCCTGCTCCAGTGAGCATGACTCCCCTTCAGCTAGCTCCTGGCCTACCTCCTCGCAGCTCTCCATCGTTTTCTTCTCCTTAGCCGCTTTTTTTGGCATGTTTGAAGTGGTTTACTCTTTATGCTTACAATTTTGTATCTTTATATGATCTCTCTCTGGAATATTATGCAGGATTTATTGAAAAGCAATTAAGCACGAGGAAAACGTGTCTGCTCACCTTGCCGCCATAACCGGAAGTCGCTCTTTTCATTTCTAAACTGACTACCGACTTCTGCTTTCAATGATTTCAGAGTTGCTTTTGTGTGGTTTGTTTTTATGTAGCTTGTTGATTTATGTTTATTTATGTCTGATCATAAGCAATAGTTTTAATATTAATCTGATACTTCTAGTTCAATGTTGTGTAAGTTGAATGTAAATACTGGGAAATAAGCTTTGAAGTTCAAGAGTAACTAAACACTATTTTAAGTTTAAAATATGTCGAAAATAATATTTATAAACCGACTGATTTATTGATTGATCGATTGATTGATTAAATTTCATTCATTCGTTCATTCATTCGTTGTTGCCCTAATTTAACCATTGCTTGCATTTGTAAATCTTTATAAACCTATTTTATATATATCATCAAAGGGAATAAAAATAAAAAGAGAGATTTTTGGATCTATGTTTATCAATAGCATGCTGGGCTTTTTTCTCATAGAAAATATCTAATCCACTTATCTATTATAACATAACATTACAATTGAAAATATAATTAATGAATAAACAAATAACTGTATGAAGTCTTAACGGCATAAAACCCCTTTTCATTAATAAACTGTCTAAAATGCCGCTAAAGAAAGTCCCAATGAATTATGCTTTAATTTTCACTAGTATTACTTGGAGAATGCTAATCTGTTTACTAGTTTGGTTGTTGCTGGATGGGAGATGTGTTACACCAACAAGAAACTACTCAAAGCAGACCTTATGCTGGCTCCAGCTTGACTTTTTTTATTCAGTTCATCCCGATATAATCAGATTCACCTCACACCCCAATCTCACCCTGTAGACCAAACTCTCAGATGCCACAAACACTCATTTGATGTGTTGTTGTCACATTATGGCACTTAACATAATTTATCTTATACACAAAAACCATCTGTTTGTCCAACTGTCCCACTGAGGCGCTCGTGACTGGCATGTCCAGCTTCCTCACTTCATACACACCTACACAAGCTCAAAACACACAGACTTTGAGAGAAACTGATGGATGACACACAAGTAAATGGCAGAAAGCAACTTCTGAGAGACAAATTTATCAGAGGTAATGGCGTGTAAGGTACTTTGGCCTTGTTCGTGCCAAGTGGACTGTGGCCGAGAGTGAGAGCGGTCAGGAAGGAGAGAACAGTTGTTCAGTGTTTTGTGGTGTGTGACAGATAGAGGTAAACTGGCCATTGGGGACCTTCCAATGAGCTAATGTCTTTTCACCAGTGCATGATTAATGATGGGAAGAAATTCATTCCTCTCGGCTAGTATCAACCTGGTTATTATGTTCTGATGACTTTTGCCCTTCACGATGGCATCAGAGTAAATAACAGCTCTCTGATTTATCAATCAGAGCTGTCAAATCAGCAGCTGCTGTGGGTTTGTTAACCTGAACCTGAATCCAGAAACTCTGAAACTTGCGATGTTGTTCTCTCAGCCTATTGAGCACAGCAGTCAGGTTCCGGAAGTTAAAATCGTATATTCCATGTATGCTTGTACATGAGTCAGCCATTTTTTAATGTGAATTTTGGACTATCGCATAAAATAAATGCTTAATGGAAATGCCTAGATGCGTATACATTTTGAAAATGCGCATAAAACTACTTATTGAACTGAGTAGGACAAACTCTTTATCCTACAAGAAAAAAATGTGCATAGACTATGATGGAAACACATTTAGTGAATAAATTCCTGCATGTGGATTAGGGCTGCACGATATTGGAAAAATCTGACATTACGATATTTTGTTTTTCTGCGTTGTTTTATTTTTAAGCTTTGATGAAGTAGTATTCAACTTAAGAGACCTTTAGACCATGCGCCGGGCCGTTTCTTCGTGTTTTGCTGGTAATTGTTAAAATAATTGTTTAGGCCAATTTAATTATTCATTTATTATTTATGTACAATAATTAAGACATAAAATGAAAAAGTAAAATATAATCAACAAAAGGAAATGTAAATGAAAAACGTAAATGAAAAAGCTTTATTTATTTATTTATTTATTTATGTTTATACTTTGATATTTGTTGTCTTTTATTTCTTTTGTTTTAATTTCCAAAATGAATCCTCATTACACTTAACAAGTTTACAATGATAATAAAAATATTAACAAGTTTTTAATATTTTATGAAGGAATTATAATGCTTTGTTTAGTTATTTCACTTTCATTTACAACTAGCAGGGTATTTACAGCTGCTGTATATTTCTGTCCATTTGCATCCTGTCCCTTTGTGCCCCCTGGCGGCATTGTCGCAAACTTCTGTTACACCTAAACACATTTTGGTAATCCCTTTGTCCCGTGGCAGTGTCACACGTGGTGGTAATGGTCATTTTAAACTGTCACTCACTGTATATTGCGATATGAATATAATTTCACCAGATTAATTGAATAGGTCTGTTTGGAAAGAATTAATTCGTTTAGATATATTGGGATGACAGAGTCTTTTTCTATGCAGTGCGTTTGTATAAATCATAATAAATTACAAGCATATATAAATACAACAGAGCAAAGATAAAAGTGAAATTAACAGCGCTTTGTGGTTTTCTGGAGAATCTAACAGTATCCAGGTACAGAAATTAAACAATCAAACATAAAATAACATGGTCATCATTGTATAAATTATTTTATAATAATAATATCTTTATCTTTTAATCTTTATTATATACTCTAATCCTGTGATGTGACTATTGTGGATACACACATTGCGATATCGATGCTCAAACGATACGTTATGCAGCCCTAATGTGGATCCAAAATGCCATGTGATTTTGTTTTAACAGAACATCTGACAGCATTAATGGACAAACCAGTGGACCAACCACATTGTAAAACATCTGAAATATTGTTTTGGTCATTCTAAAATCCGTCAGCTAAAGTCCATCATCAAAGTGGTTCAGTATTATTACCTGTGTTGAGTGGCTGTATAGATTTCATGCCTCCATCTACCATCACACATTCATTGAATTTCGTCTTATAAGGAGCAAGTCATTTATTCCAGTGTAATATTCAGTATATACGTATAAGAAAAAAGGTCCATAGTGGCTTCTCCCACTGCAGCAAAGGTCATTTTTGCGCCAGTTTATCAGGAAGTGACAATTTTGTCCTTGACTCATTGGATAGAAACAGTTCTTTATTCGCAAATGTTTTATGCAAAATTCCAGTCTATTAAAACTAATAGACTAATAAAACTTTACTTATAAAAAATAATAAAAGTTTAACTTGCATCTCTGGATGAAAACATAGCTAGTGATTTGACATTCTTTTTCATCTCGTTTTCTGTCAGGTATTTATTCTGAATGCAGTTATGAACAGGTTTTACTTTTTTCAGTGGGAATAAAGTTGTATATGTCATGGTGATCCATCTCTCCTGATATCATACTGAAAGTTTTGAAAATCAAATAAAATTAAGTTACTTGGCATAATATTTTATTATTATTAATAAGACTCTCTAATTTGTAAATTTGTAAGATGCTTTTTTTTTCCCTCACCATGATTAATTTATTTTAATGAAAATACTATATATTATTTTTCTATTTTATTAGAATTGAAAGTAACTTCTGTTGTAAAACATGTTATAAAGGTCTTCAATCTTGTAATGGCAAAGCTTAATATTCAGCGTCCTTTAGAAATTATCCTTCAAAAATCATTAATAATAAGCTAATTTGAATTAATTACAATTTGGATAATATGCTAATTTGAATGGGTTTGTATAATATGCTGATTTGAATAATATGCTGATTTGGTTTGGCTAAAGAAACATGTCTCTTATCAATTTTGAAAGCAATTGTGCAGCTTAATATTTCATTGTAAACATTTTTCTGGCTTCTTTGCTGAGAAGGAAAAAAAAGATTCATTTAAACTATAAATCTTTAACAGCATTTTATGGTACACGTACGAATTGTTACTGTCACTTTTGATACGCATCATTGGTGAAGAAAATTATTAATTTCTTTAACGTGATACTGTCATTTCTCTTTTTGAGGTTAATGAGACTCTAATTTGACATTTTAATGGCAAGAAAACATTAATGTGAAATGTCATGTAAAACAACAACAATAATAATAATAGACTGGCATTGTGCCATGGAATTTGTTGATTGGTAAACAAATCAAAGTTTACCAAAGTTGTGTCTATCTCTGCAAAATCTGGCACAACCTGTCATCCAGCATGATCTGAACATGATCTGTGTCGAATCCACTGAAAATCAGTCTAGTGGTCTGGGAACAGTTTAAAAAAAAAATCTAAATCTGGTAACAGAAAGTTTTGAGAATTATGACATTAATTATTGTCATGTTCTAAATAATCAATGAATCTATTACGACTAAAAGCACGTTTTGAAATGTATTTATTATTCATTATAATTTTTGACCACAAGATAGTGCTGCCCTGAAACCTTTTAAGTACTGTCAGACACATACTGAATTTTGTAGCAATACATGGTGCATTTGTAAAATATTGAACTTTAAATCATAATATGGTCAAGGTCCAATATGGCAGACATTGGAAAAGGTGTTCAATTTTGAATGCAGCACTGATGGTGAAGAGATTTGTTTTGGAGTTATAAGCAAAAATATGTAATTTTTTGGTTTTATTTTGTTTTTCACACCTCCTAGCAACTAAGTGACACTTTGAAACTGGTGGGACCAAAACTGTGCATGTAAAGAAAGGAGGTCATGGTTGTTGTAAAACAAAACACATTTGGTTTGAATATAAGCCATAATTAATTCTTGATGGAAAATTACATCATGTGGTGCATTCTTGGGCCAAGGACTCAAAGGGGGGAAAAATTCAGACCTTGCAGTTCAAAAGCTGTTAGCAATTAATGAATTAAATTTAGGAAAGGTGGTGGCACTAAAATAGAATACTACACAATTACTGTGATTAAAGTTCAGACAGTTCTCTATCTGTGTACCAAAGGAATACTTTTTTGCCATGTGGGCTGCCATATACTCAAAAAATATTTTTGCTGCTTCTTCAAACTACATATTTGTGAGCTGAATCAACACAATTCTTGAGTTTTTGTGGGACAACTTAATTGTTTTATGTCCAATCCACTTACATTTGTAAAAAAATAAATAAAAATCATTGTTAATCCAATCGATTTGTGTTGGGACAACATGAAGGTATTTTTGCAGTGTAGACACCAACAGCAAAAGAAGAATAGTAAGGAAACTATCAATAATGATAGGTGTCTATGAATGTTATGCAGTGGTGTAAAGTTACAAAATACAAATACTCAAATTACTGTAGTTGAGTAGTTTTTCTCAGGAATTGTAATTTACTAAGTAGTTTTAAAAAAATGTGTACTTTTACTTTTCCTTGAGTACATTTTAAGTGCTGTATCGGTACTTTACTCCACTATTTTCCTTCAAACTGCAGTCACTACTTTATTTATTTTTTTGTCTATGGGGATTGGCTGAGTAGAAAAATCAGTCCTGCAAATCCTGTCCAATCAAATTGCACATGAAAAACTAAATTGCATCATACTGAACTACCTCAAGACATGGGCGCTTTATAAATACAGCAAACCGTTTGGAAGCATTAAAAGTGTCCAAGAACATGTCCAAAATCTTTACACGCAATGATCAAGAGTCTGTTTAGACTGCATGTCACTGATGAGAAGATGAAGGATATGTACTGTATAATGACTGAAATCGCCAAATGGACTTAAACAATAATTAAATGCACTACAGAATGTTAAGCTTTCACACACACACGCACAAATTGCATGTAAACACATCAGCCATTCACAGCGTAGTACTCACTACTCATACTCTGAGTGGTATTTACAACAGATACTTTTTACGCTATTTGCATTACATTTTTGGGCAAGTAATGGTACTTTTACTTGAGTATGATTTGTCAGTACTCTTTCCACCACTTATGTTATGTGTGCATGTTTTGACTATGTATTCTGTGTTTGAAAAATATACATTTTCGATATTTTCAAGTGCAATATTGCTTTTATTTCTTTCTTGTAGGTTCTGGTCTGAATGATGGTGAATGGCATGATGTCCGCTTCCTGGCCAAAGAGAACTTTGCTTTGCTGACTATTGATGGGGATGAAGCATCAGCAGTGAGAACCAACTCTCCGGTCCTGATCACCACTGGGAGCACATACCACTTCGGAGGCAAGTTCAGAAATGCACAGAGACCGAAACTGAGAATGCCAAAGCACCATAAGAATAGCTCTTCAGATCTTCTCACTCTCCCTGGTGCATTGGATGCTGACGTTGATTTACAAAGGCCTTTGAATTCATTTGTGCTGAGAGACCAGCTCTAGAACTTGCTCCGCTATGCATGCACAAAGACACCCCTTTAAGGAAATCAGGATGGGCATTAATGCTGAAATGCTTTTATGTTTTATCTCCTTTAATTGGAAAACAAAAGGAAATTAACGAATGGGATGGTCTGCTTAAAAGGGAAAATAAATAAATAAAATTGGCTGTCCAGATTAGTGTGGACGTCCTCCATTGTCTTTTAACTCTCACGAGGGCTGATGTGTCAAGGCGAAATGTCAGTACAGTTTTGATGTAAGAATGAATAAAACATTCATCACTCGTATTACTTATTTAAAGTTCACTTAAAGCCATAGCTGCGTCTTCTAGGAAAAACACTGGGCCTCGCAATTTGACTGGGATAAAATCTGAATGCAGCCCAAAGCTTTCTAAGCCTGATGGGAAAGCAAACAAAAATAGTGCTGGGCATATCTCTGCTGTTAAAAGAAGATAGTCTGAAAGTAATGAACTTGTGTAGTTGTTGAAAGCAATCAGTTGATGTGATTTCATTCTGTCTAAAGATGTCAGCTTAAGGCAAGACTCCTCTGGTGAATAAGATATCATCATACTTTCCCCATTTGATTAATCACAGTATATTAAAGGGACAGTTCACCTAAAAAAGGAAAATTTGCTTTTAATTTACTCGCCCTCAGGCCATCCAAGATGTAGGTGACTTTTTTTTCCTACAGTAGAACATTCAGGAAGATTTTAATCTCAAAGTGTGGTCTTTGGAGATTAATAAAGTGCAAATCAATGGCTTTTGGCACCTCTGTCAAAGAAAAAGTAACAAACCAATCATTACAGCATATAACATTATTTTTTTTCAAGCAGACATATTTATATAACTTAAAGAGATTAAGGATTAATCTCTTTCAGCTACTAAAATTATTTAATAAAGAGTTTATGATTTTCTCTTTTTCTTTTATTTATTTTATGTATTCACAAATAGCAACTAGTATACTGGGATGCTGTCACTTTAAGGCCTAATGCATTGATACAGTACACTGATATACATTCAATTTTCTTCCAAGTTCACTTAACGCATACTTTAAGTGAATGTGTTTACATGAATACTTGTCAAATCTGATAATATGACATATATTTTATTTATTTGTATGTATCGGTCATGATAAGATGTTGTCTGAAGGCCCAGATAGAGGTGTTGTAAAAGGTGGGGTGGGGGGACTGATTATAGGACCCAAATCGAAGTCTTTGGGGGGCCTGAACAAGGATTTTTAGTCAAGTGGGAACAGAAAAAAGCCAATTGTCATTTTGGCACATTTCTTAAATATTTACATTTTGCGATATTTGTGTGTGCAGCATTAGTTCCAGTTTCCCTTTGTGGAACGACAGTACAGATTCTGCCACCGGTGGGTATGGAAAGATATATCACCTTATGCAGGCACAGAATGTATGTTCTTGTTTTAGTTGGCTATCATCTATTTGGTGTGGTCACGCATAGATTTTTGGTCCAGATGAGATTCAAATGCATTTTTTTCACCGCAAGTTCTTTGAGATCTTCTTGGTGTGTCCTGGGCTTTGAGACCAGTTCACACCAGCCCTATAAGAGACAGACGGCAACAGACACCTTGTCAGATTTTGACAGATCCGCATGTTACTCCTGTCATTGATTATTGGAGCTCAATTGAACCTGCTGATTTGCGCTTGTCATTCCATAGAAGGTCAGAGAGGTGATGTGTTGTTATCTGGTGATTTCCTGCTTTTATTGGCATCTCTATGTGTGGTGTAAATAAATGGCCTCTAAACATGTTGCAAGCTGAGTTGCTTATAATGGGTGGGTTTAGTTCAGCACACATCAGTGTTTTGGATGCTCTGTAAATTCAAAATATACAACATAAAAGCTGACTAATTCAGTTCAAGTTTATTTGTATAGCAATTTTCACAAAAAATAAATGTTTCAAAGCAGCTTTACAAAAGGTGCACATTATTGCATTACAATCAAATTTGGAAAAGTTATTAGTTACCATAACTTTATTAGTTACTGATAACTTTAACTAATTAACTAGTAAGTAATAGCTTTTAACAGTTAAAGTTATTATATGTAAACATAGTAAACCTGCAGTTATATAGCATATACTCTAGGTGATATCCATCTGTACATGTTCAATGAAGTGTATTTGTGTATTAAGTGTTGTCCTCGAAGTCCTCGATGGTTGGCATCATCTCTTCACAGGGTAATCAGGCTATAAACTTAATACAGCACTTAAATTTGTAATTTGTATCTTTTCTTTCCACTACTGTGAAACAAAACAAGAAATAAAGAGGGAAATAGACCAAAATTTTAATATTTATCAGTGACTGTAAACAGTGGTTTTGCCTTTATGACCTTTTCTTAATTGTATTTGAATTGGTGGATCTAAATAGCATACCAGGAATTATTTTGCTAGCATCGTATTGCCTAAAAACTCAAAGAGAACTTATTAGAGTCTCCTCGTCTGATGTAGTAGAGTTCCATTCTCATCTTTTGCCATTAGGTTTTTCAAGTTTTGGATCCAGAGTTGCATGCGCCACCACACACACATTAGCTTTCCCCCCCTGATGGAAGGAACCCACCCCAGTGCCCTCTTCAACCTGCCATCTGTCCAATCGGACCATTGGCAGGAATTCAGAGATAAGATCATGTTCAGCAGTTCAGAGAGGCACGTATGCAAACGAAGAGCGGCAGCTAAGATCGACAGCAGTGTCTGCCGCAATCAACCTGCCTGTCTATTGAGTTTGAGGGATTGCATGGCTGATAGCTCTATCAGGCTCACACATCTTCAAAAAACATCTAAAAGAGGTAGGAACTGTGGCGGTTCAGCTCTGGGTCTCAGCTCAACGCATTTACACATGACAGCCTCTAAAACCAGATGAAAAAGCATCACTTCTCCTCCCTGCGCTTCTGTTGGCTCACCTAAACACTAACTATAATTATCGATCATGCTTCTCCATCCATCACTCTTGTTTTCAAGAGAGATGTGTCTGATTTGTTTACTGCTTATTGGATCTTTTTTGAGGATAGGAAGACCCTCCATATGGCAGAATATGAATATGCCAAAGAATGTTAACGTGGAGAATGACTGTAAAGCTGCAGAAGATTGAAATCTGCAAGTGGAATCATTGTAACATGACGCACATTTAATCCTTTGGAGATTGCTAAAATGTGTTAGTTCGTTTGTTGATTAATTAATTTAATCTTTGTAATTTCCTTTGCGTTTTCTCTATTCCAGACTTTCTTTTTTAAACATCATTTATTCATTCATTGTCATTTTTCTTTCTTTCTTTCTTTCTTTCTTTCTTTCTTTCTTTCTTTCTTT
>CAIGQV010000641.1:16852660-16897595 GCA_903798115.1 Danio jaintianensis
TTTCTTTCTTTCTTTCTTTCTTTCTTTCTTTCTTTCTTTCTTTCTTTCTTTCTTTCTTTCTTTCTTTCTTTCTTTCGTCCATCCGAAATATCATGTAGCGTTGGTTCATCCATCCGTTCGTTTGTTCATTCAAAATTTCTTTGGACCCCCAAACACCCCCGCATGGCCCAACGGCCCTTCCTGCTAGAAAACGCTTTCTGTTAAAGGTGTTATTTCATACAAACTTTTACAGTAGTCAGTGTGTTCGGTTTTTGCACAGTATAGCTCTATCCCGTGTGTACAAGTAAACAGACAGATTCTCTATTATCCAGTAATGTGTGCAGATGCCCACTACTGCCCATTATTTTAAAGCTTGTATAAATCAATGCTGCTATTAATATATTTGCTTACAATTCATGGTGAATTGAAGTCACTTATAGTCATAGACATTAAATTAGCAATTTACACTGCAATTTTACTTTGGTCTCCAACATTTAATTACAAGCACTCGTCTTTTCTTTTACTTTTATTTCTTGCTACATGCAAAAAACGTACCTCTACTTATTTAGGTAGTGTTGATTCAGCTAAATAATTATCAATTTCATTAAGTGAAGTTTCACAAACTTATTTCGAGAGGTGCACGTGATATGATTGAGCACGACTGGCTGCTCATCTGTAATCAGTAATAATCCAATCAGATTGATTCAAGCTTACAGTAAATGGACCGATTTTTCTCTACTGATCTATCTTCGCTTCGGAAGACCACAAGCTAGAAGCGACTCAAGCGATTATATCATACAGACAACAACAAACAACACCGAAAAAGATGGACAACAACAGCAACAACAACACCAAAATTGCAAAGACCACCAGCGAGAGCTCCGCTCTCCCCGACACGCCAACAGCGGCACAATGCCACGCAGCCCCGACAAGAAGGGGACTAGGAATCGAGGTACCAGTGAGAGGCCGCAGGTCCATCCGCACCGCTACAACTCAACGCCGCCAGAATTCACCCTCGCCAACAACATCTAGCCGCCACCTACCTTCACCCGCTTCCTCCTATGCCTCTGCTAGATCCTTATCTCTTCTCCAACAAAATCACCATTCCTGAACTCTGAAAAACCTCTCAGATGCCGGAATTCCCATAACCTCACGTTGCAACAAAGCCGAACTCTTGCAGCTGTACTCCACCATTACTCCCCAGACTCTGCCACAGCCCTCCCCGTGCCACACAACGATTCAGCCCTGGAACCACCCCCAGTCTCAAATACCGCAAAAAAAACTCATCTTATCAGATATTTCGGCAATTGGCCCCAGAAGCGGATCCTCATCCTACACCCATCCCTCCATATTCAGAGGTGATATTTTTATAAATCACCCCATGCACAACCTACACCAAGCATCCATCTCCCTCATTTTACAAGCCGTAGCCCCTAGAACCCTACAATCATACCTCTGAGCATGGAATTTATTCAAACATTTCCACACCTTGTACAACACACCTTTTCCCAATTTTTCCCTGATCCCCATTTCATCCTTTATCACCCATCTACACTTTTCCAAAAACATTCCAGCCAGGTCTTTTAAAAGCTATCTAAGTGGCATTAATTTCTTTCACAAATTAATTCACGGTTCCCCATCAGACTCCATTTCCAACTTCCAAACTTGCCTCCTTATTAAAGGTATCCAGAAAGCTCATCCCTCCTCCCCAGATTCCAGGCTACCCATCACACAAAACATAGTCTCCAAATGCATCACCACTCTCCGCAAAGGCTATACATCCACAAATACAGACCGTACCCTCAATGCCATGTTTAATCTTTCCTTTTTCGGATTCCTTAGATGCTCCGAAATCACTATAGTATCCAAATTTAACCCACCATCTCAGATCTTACTTTGTTAGATAAGGAAACACTTTCCTTCCTCATAAAACAGTAAAAGTAAAACAGACCAATCACGTAAAGGACATTTCATATACATATTTGATCTTCCCTCACCCACACGCCCCTTCCAAACACTCATGGCCTTTATACTCTTTAGGAAATCTCAAAGCCCCAGTCCCCTTTCCCCCCTATTCGTTGATGACACAAACCACCCAGTAACACGATTCTGGTTTCAGAAACACCTTAAAGCAGTTCTCAGCCTCTCAGGCTTTCCCCCAGACTCATACTCCAGTCACTCTTTTAGAATAGGAGCAGCCACCACAGCAGCACAAAAAGGGCTTTCACAACAACAGATCCAGACTCTGGGCAGGTGGTCATCCGATGCCTTCAAGACGTATATACGTCTTAGCCAAAGGCACCTCAAGGAAGCCCAGATGACCCTTGCCAGTCATCAACCACCAACTACTCAAGGGCGAGGGCATGACCCAGCCACTTTCTCTTCTTCTTTTTCTTCCTTCTAGCTAGAGTAATACTCAGCTTTCTCCCCTTGTCACGCTTCTAACTGGAGTTCCTCCAAGCCCCCTTGTCACCCCGCCCCCCCTGGCCGTTTCCGCAGGAGTTTTCACTGCTCCTTTCCCGACTCCTGCCGGACCCTGCCCCCCCTAAGGCTCTGACTCCCGCAGGAGTTTTTACCCCGAGCCTCAATTCCTGCAGGAGTAATCTCACTGCACCCATATATACATATATATTTATATATAGCGCTGTCACTCCCCAGCTCTATCTCCGTCAGGAGTGTTCCTCGAGCATATTTGACTCTCAACGAGTCAACCCTTCTCCCCCCCCCCCCCCCCATTTCTTGGCCCCCTCCACCACCCCACCCCTCCCCTGCTCGGGCTCCCGCAGGAGTCTGTTTCACCCTTTGCTCCCGCAGGAGCTCTCTTTACTTCTTTCCTTTCCTAAACCACTATATCCAGCAGCCGGATATAAATAAAACTTTCTAGCTTTTGGGGGGAGATTCTTCGAAATACGCGGCTGCTGTCCCGAGTTAATAGCATTTCGGGGAGCTCTCGAGACCTACCTGATCTCGGACCCTCTTATATGTTTATTGACCGGGCGGGAGCCTTGGGCTCAATTATCTCAGAGCTCAGGGTTCTCTCCCGGGACACCAAACCAGCTATTAACGCCAAGCATATCTAAGTGGGAACTCTTGAAGTGAAGTTTCATAAACTAATTTCGAGAGGAGCACGTGATATGATTGAGCACAACTGGCTGCTCATCTGCAATCAGTAATAATCCAATCAGATTGATTTAAGCTTGCAATAAATGGACCGATTTTTTTTCTCTACTGCTCTATCTTCGTTTTGGAAGAATCCCCCCTTCCACCACATCTCCTCCTTTTCCTCCCTGTGGGGGAGCTCTCAAGACCTACCTGATCTCGGACCCCCTTATATGCTTATTGACCGGGTGGGAGCCTTGAGCTCAATTATCTCCGAGCTCAGGGTTCTCTCCCGGGACAGCATGCCAAACCTGCTATTAACGCCAAGCATATCTAAGTGGGAACTCTTGAATTATATAATGAGCTTAATTCAGAAATAAGCAGTTAGGAATAGTAGGCAATGAGACAAACGAAAAAGACAATAGTGATGTTATTAAGCCCAGTTCTGCCCTATGTTGATTTGATTGAGTTCAAGTGTTGATGTTGCAAAATTCACCTTGAGTCAGTACAGCTATAGAGCAAGTCTGTAACAGACAGTAGTGTCATCATCCAGTTCAGTTCAGCTCAAATTGTGTTCTTATCCAGCAGTGTCAGTGTAGTCAAATCAATAATGCAGAATTACTGAATGTTGATGTATACAGTAGATCTGTAACATCAACATCCCACTAGATATCTTGTTTATTGTTTTGAAACCACCAGCATACCAAACATACCAGCAATTCAGACTGTTTATTCAGGGAAGATAATTGTAGAGCATGGACCTCGGCATATTAAATTTAATGTGGTAAAATCATCAAAGGCAAGGCTCTGATCAGACTGTGCTAGCGATGGTGAGGCCAGCTGCAAAAAAAAGAGAGAGAGAGAGAGAAAGTACATTAAAAACTGTTGATTCCTGTGACAGCTCATATGTTCCCATTCCCCTCACTGTAGGCAGATGTAGCACATTGCATCAGTAGCTATGTTTCCATCCAAAAATGCGAATTAACTTTATGCGCAAAACTGGAATATCGCATAAAAGATGTGGGAATAAAGCAGCGTTTCCAAAGGAAAACAAAGAGAACAAAATCGCCACTTCCTGATTAAATGGCGCCAAATATCAACAGTAAAAACGGAATTTGCTGAGGGAGGAGAAGCTGCTTGAATCTTTTCTTCATTTAATAAATGACTTGCGCCTCAGAAGGCAATGCTGACACGCAGTGAATGCGTGGTGGCGTTTGAAGGCATGAGACGCGGAGCACAAACGCTCTTAACAATTCTGGAGGTCATTAATAATATAATAACACTAATACTGAAATGGTTAAGGCATTTTAGAATGACCAAAACAACATTTCAGATGTTTTACAATGTGGTCAGCCTGCTGGTTTGTCCATTTACAAACATTTTTATCATTACATGATCTCTTATAACCAAATCACATGACCTTTTTTTAATGCGCATACTGGAATTTGTTCGGTAAAAGTGTTTCCATTGTAGTTTATGCGCATCTTTTCTTATCGAATAAAAAGTTTATCCTACTCAGTTATGCGCATACATTTTTTATGCGCATTTTCAAAAGGTATGCACATCTTAGCGTTTCCATCAACCGATTTTTTTTATGCGCATATCCAAAATGCGCATAATAATAGGTGGATGGAAACGTAGCTAGTGTGAACGCACTTGGATGTGTTGGCAGACTGCTTGTGCAAAACAATCTCCCTTATGTCTGTCATTAGAATTGGATTGAATGATGCTTGTTTATCTGGTTGATTGGCTTCTTTGATGTAAGATTAGCACCAGGACCTCTATGGTTTCTCAGCTTAAAATCTGTCCACTGCATGTACACATTATATAGGACACGAATATGAATATGAATGAGTTTTTGACATTTTTTAAAATTCATTTCTTAATGAATATAGGTGGGCGACGCGGTGGCGCAGTGGGTAGCACGTTCGCCTCACAGCAAGAAGGTCGCTGGTTCGAGTCTCGGCTGGGTCAGTTGGCATTTTCTGTGTGGAGTTTGCATGTTCTCCCCGTGTTCGCGTGGGTTTCCTCCGGGTGCTCCAGTTTCCCCCACAAGTCCAAAGACATGCGCTATAGGTGAATTGGGTAAGCTAAAATTGTCCGTAGTGTATGTGTGTGGATGAGTGCGTATGAATGTTTCCCAGTGATGGGTTGCAGCTGGAAGGGCATCCGCTGCATAAAACATATGCTGGATAAGTTGGCGGTTCATCCCGCTGTGGCGACCCCAGATTAATAAAGGGACTAAGCCGAAAAGAAAATGAATGAATGAATGAATGAACATTTAAACAAAATGGATTTATTAAACATATATATTTATTCAAATAATATTTTAGTCACCAAACATATGTGGGCTAATTATTTGAAATGTTGATCATGACTTTAATAATTGTCTTTCATGCATAAACAGCTTTCTTAGTTAATGAAACAATGAAATAAGTATCTGTGCAGCACATTCCTAAACGTTGCTCTAATGCAGTGTTTCCCAACCCTGTTCCTAAAGGCACACCAACAGTACACATTTTCAACCTCTTCCTAATCAAACACGCCTGAATCAACTCATCAGAACATTAGAAGAGACTCCAAAACCTGAAATGAATGGGTCAGATAAGGGAGACATCCAATGTTGTATATGTACTGTTGGTGTGCCTCTAGGAACAGGGTTGGAAACACTGCACTAATGAATACGTTTGCAATTTTTATTGTTTGCAAATGATAAACCACCACATTTTTAAACTCTGCATCTCATTTCGGAGTCTTCGTCCTCTGGAGGTCACATTTGTCAGCTGCACTCAATGAGATCTCCCAGCTGTAACCTTAATCAAGTACACTGTTATTCAAGTGTAAATATTCTGTTGATCAAGCACTTTTTTTTGTGGATGGATGGACGGATGCCGTGGCTTTTTAGGATGGGTAGAATATTCGATCTATGAATCTGACCACTTTCGTTTGGCAGCTTCCATGACTGAAATGAAGTACGCTGTGTTCCCCAGCGGGAGGGGAACTTCAATGCTATGTGGAAACTTCCACTATGGGGATTTCGTCAGAAAGCCAATCACTCTGAAGAGTAATTAAACGGGCCAATGAAATGCCAATGAGTTGGCAGTGTCAGCGTGCACAGCTGGCAGCAATCATAATCAGCTTGTGATTAAGAATGCCGGCTGTGCCACACAACCACACCTTTTCGCTTTCAGAAGCCTCACGCAACTGAGAGTATTGCTTGAAGATCTCCATGAGAGAGAGAGAGAGAGAGAGAGAGAGAAAGAGCTGCTGGCTTCAGACGAGCTGTTTCTCCCGGTCCCAGAGCGAGCTACAACGCAGGCAGCGGCGGTCGAGCTGGGTTCATTCTCCCGTCCCTGGGCGTTTCTCTGGTCCGGTTCTACAAGAGCGGTTTGTATAGTAAAGAAAGAGCAAATTTCCCTAAAAGAGCAACACGGTCGAGCAGCGCGTCTTTTTAAAGATGTCGTTCCGACCGTGCGTTTCTGGATGCGGTGGTTTCCTGTCCCCGGATGATGGGCACGAGCACTGCGTTGCATGTCTGGGGGTCCAGCATGTTAATTCGGTGCTCGCGGGCAGTTCATGCCATCACTGCGATGGCATGTCTGTGGCGCAGCTAAGATCGCGGCTCGCTCTTGCAAAAGAGCGAACCACCCCTGCTGTCCCCCGCAAGTCGGTTGGCACTCGGGCAGATCTGAGGGTTACAGTGGGAGTCAATCCGCCGCCCACGGGCTCGCGGACCTCCCACTCCTCAGCGCGCTCCATCCAAGCTTCGAGTGAGAGAAGCGCTCCATCCTCTCGGATGATCGCCCTCTCACTCGATGACACCGAGGATCAGATGTCCATCGCGGCATCGGAGGGTGGGCTGTCATATTCTGACGAGGATCCGGACCCGCTCCCTCACTCCGGGGTAGTGAGCGAGGCGCCGGATCTAGAAGCAGATATGTTGGCCGTGCTTTCCCGGGCTGCTTCGGCGGTGGGTCTGGAGATGGTTTATCCCCCAGCCCCGCGGCCGGACCGACTAGATGGGTGCTACGTGGAGGCTAAGAGGAGGGCCAAACCTTCTAAGCCTCCCGTCCCCTTCTTCCCGGAAGTGCACAGTGAGCTCACGCAGTCTTGGAGGGCACCTTTCTCTGCCCGATCTGCGTGCGCTTCCTCTCTCACCACCCTTGACGGTGGAGCAGCCAGGGGGTACGAGGCGATTCCCCAGGTGGAGCGCGCCATTGCGGTCAATCTTTGCCTGCGTGGTGTCTCTTCCTGGCGTGGTCAGCCTCGTCTTCCGTCCAAAGCATGTAAGTTATCTGCGTCCCTCGGGAGCAGAGCTTACACTGCTGCGGGCCAGGCTGCTTCCGCCTTGCATGCTATGGCAACGTATCAGCGATACCAAGCGCAGGCGTTGGCCCAGCTGCACGAGGGTGGTTCCGACCCAGGCTTGATGCACGAGCTCCGCACCGCAACCGACTATGCTCTGCGTACCACCAAGTCGGCTGCGCGTGCCCTGGGAAGGACGATGGCCACACTAGTGGTCCAGGAGCGCCACCTCTGGCTAAACCTGGCAGATATGCGTGACGTTGACAAGGTTCGCTTTCTTAACGCACCCATATCCCAGGCTGGCCTGTTCGGCGACACCGTTGGTGAGTTCACCCAGGAATTCACAGCGGTGAAAGAGCAGTCGAGTGCGATGGGTGAGGTCATCTATCGGCGGGCTCGTAAAACCGCTCCTCCCGCCGAACCATCCACCTCGGCTGCTCCTCGCCGAGGGCGCCCGCCTGCGGCATCAAGACCTGCTCCACTGCCTCTGCCCGCTCCACCGGCTAAACGGCAGCGTCGAGCACCTCGCAGGCGTTCAGCGCCCCCGCCCCAGGGCGCCGTTAAGTCCGGTAAACGGAGTCCATCCGGAGAAGAGGGGACTTGCTCTTTCCTCGGTGGAGGGCCGAGCGAAGCAACATCAAACGGTGTTTTTCAACACCAGGCCGCTAGCCTCACGGCCGGCGGCCGCAAAATTTTCAATAAAAGAGCATTTTCCCCCTTCTCTGGATGTGACAGCCCGAACACTGCCAGTCTGGGACGCTATGCCTTCCAGCTCGCAGGATCGGTGCATCTCGCCACGGGCTCTGAGTGTGTTAGAGGACGGGCTCCCTTCTCTTGCACTCCAGCCCCCACTTCCGGACTCTGGGACGAAGGTGAGTGTGAATCTCTTGCCTCCTGCTCTTCCTCGGGACCCTATGGCTCCCGGGGTGAGCTCTCCCATTCCGCGCTGCCCCACCGCTGGTATGTCAACGATCGTGCCGATGATGTCACTAGCGCGAGCTCTGTCAGCCTGGTTAGCGCTGCCCAGCCCATCGCGGTAGCTCATTCGTACGATCAGACTCGGCTATGCGATTCAGTTCGCCAAACGGCCTCCCAAGTTCACGGGCGTGTATTTCACCAGGGTCAGCCCCGTGTCCGCCCCTGTCTTGCGCGAGGAGATTGCTGTCCTCCTGGCGAAGGATGCAATCGAGCCGGTCCCTCCAGCCGAGATGAGGAGCGGGTTTTACAGCCCCTACTTCATCGTACCCAAAAAGAGCGGTGGGTCACGGCCAATCCTAGATCTGCGCGTTTTGAACCGCTGCCTTCACAGGCTGCCGTTCAGAATGCTCACGCAGAGGCGCATCCTTCGGTGCGTCCGTCCTCAGGATTGGTTTGCAGCAATAGACCTGAAGGACGCGTATTTTCATGTCTCTTTTCTTCCACGCCACCGGCAGTTTCTGCGGTTTGCGTTCGAAGGTCAGGCATGGCAATACAAAGTCCTCCCCTTCGGGCTCTCTCTGTCTCCGCGGGTTTTCACCAAACTCACGGAGGGTGCCCTGGCGCCTCTTCGGCTCGCGGGCATCCGCGTGCTCAATTATCTCGACGACTGGCTGATTTTAGCTCACTCGCGGGATCAATTGATTACGCACAGGGACAGGGTGCTCCGGCACCTCGACCTATTGGGGTTTCGGGTCAACCGAGAAAAGAGCAAGCTCGCCCCCGTGCAGAGCATCTCTTTTCTCGGGTTGGAGCTGGATTCGATCACCATGACGGGCGATGCTGACCTGTCTGTAAGAGTTCGACAGGAAAACTGTGGTCCCACTGAAATTCTTTCAGAGGCTCCTGGGGCATATGGCATCTGCAGCCGCTGTCACGCCGCTCGGATTGCTCCATATGAGACCACTTCAGCATTGGCTTCACGATCGGGTCCCCAGACGCGCATGGCGAGCGGGCACGCACCGGGTGACAATCACTCCGCTGTGTCGCCGCACCTTCAGCCCTTGGACGGACCCTCTGTTTCTACAGGCTGGGGTGCCTCTAGAACAAGTGTCCAGGCATGTTGTCGTTTCGACAGATGCTTCCAGTACGGGCTGGGGAGCCATGTGTTGCGGGCATGCAGCTGCGGGTCCATGGAAAGGAGCCCGGTTGCATTGGCATATCAATTGCCTGGAGCTGTTGGCAGTGTATCTCGCTCTGCCCCGTTTTTTACCGGTGCTAGAGGGGAAACACGTGCTGGTCAGGACGGACAGCACGGCGGCGGTAGCGTATATCAACCGCATGGGGGGTATTCGCTCTCGCCGCATGTCTCAGCTCGCTCGCCGTCTGCTCCTCTGGAGTCATACTCGACTGAAATCGTTGCGGGCCATTCACATCCCCGGCGAGCTCAACCATGCAGCCGATGCGCTCTCACGGCAGCTTCCACGCCAGGGAGAATGGCGACTCCACCCCGAGTCTGTCCAGCTGATATGGGCGCACTTCGGAGAATCCCAGGTCGACCTGTTTGCTTCCTCCGAGAGCACTCATTGCCAGTGGTTTTATTCCCTAACCGAGGCCTCCCTCGGTACGGACGCACTGGCTCACAGCTGGCCTCGGAGCATGCGCAAATATGCATTCCCCCCAGTGAGCCTACTCGCACAATTATTTTGCAAGGTCAGGGAGGACGAGGAGCAGGTCTTGCTAGTTGCGCCCCTCTGGCCCAACCGGACCTGGATTTCAGAACTCTCTCTCCTCGCGACGGCCACTCCCTGGCGGATCCCTTTAAGGAAGGACCTTCTTTCTCAGGGACAGGGCACCATTTGGCACCCGCGTCCAGATCTCTGGAACCTCCACGTGTGGTCCATAGACGGAGCGCGGCAGACTTAGGTGACCTACCGGCTGCGGTGGTTAACACCATCACTCAGGCTAGAGCACCCTCTACGAGGCATGCCTACGCCCTGAAGTGGAGTCTATTCACTGAGTGGTGTGCTTCTCTCCGAGAAGACCCCCGGACTTGCCAGATAAGTGTTGTGCTTTCTTATCTTCAGGATAGATTGGAGCGGAGGCTGTCACCCTCCACACTGAAGGTTTACGTTGCCGCCATTTCCGCTCATCATGACGCGGTGGATGGCGGCACGGTTGGAAGGCATAACCTCATCATCCAGTTCCTCAGAGGTGCGAGGCGTATAAATCCTTCCCGCCCCCCTCTCATGCCCTCTTGGGATCTCTCTGTAGTGCTCACTAGCCTACGCGGAGATCCGTTCGAACCACTCGACTCAGTATCCTTGAGATTTCTGTCCTTAAAGACAACTCTGCTGGTTGCGTTGGCATCGATCAAGAGGGTCGGGGATCTGGAGGCGTTTTCGGTCAGTGACTCGTGCCTGGAATTCGGGCCAGACTACTCTCACGTGATCCTGAGACCCCGGCCTGGTTATGTGCCCAAGGTTCCTACCACTCCCTTTAGAGACCAGGTAGTGAGCCTGCAGGCGCTGCCCACGGAGGAGGCAGACCCAGCCCTTTCCTTGCTGTGTCCCGTTCGCGCTTTGCGACTTTATGTGGACCGCACTCAGAGCTTTAGATCCTCTGAGCAGCTCTTTGTCTGTTACGGCGGTCGGCAGAAGGGAAGTGCTGTATCCAAACAGAGGTTGGCCCACTGGATAGTGGATGCCATCTCCCTCGCTTATCAGTGCCAGGGCGAGCCATGTCCCCCGGGGGTGAGAGCGCACTCCACTAGGATCGTCGCTTCCTCTTGGGCGTTAGCACGCGGCGCCTCTTTAACAGACATCTGTAGAGCTGCGGCGACACCTAATACATTTGCGAGATTTTATAATCTTCGAGTGGTACCGGTTTCCTCACGTGTGCTAGTTAACTCCGGGGAATGAGGAAACTTGGTTGGTGTTGTAACACGCTTGCTGCGCCTTTCTCTCTAACACAGAGATACGTGCGCTTTTTTCACTCTGTTCAGTTGAGTTCCCCATTGGCGAACCCTACAGAGTTCCTCCGAGGCCCCCAGCATCTGACTCAGCGGAGGAGTCAGGTGCCTGGCCCATTACGTAGTTGGCATGCCCACTTGGTCAGCCCGCGTTCTGGGTATAGGTGCCTGCTATGCGCGATCCCCTCTGGCGATCCCATATGCTTCACTCAGCCACGGTGTAGTTCCCCCCTCTCAGGCGGGCCCGTGTCTTCCCTCCCCGCTAACCATCCTTCATATGTGTTCTCCCCCTTTCAGGGTTAGTCCATATGTCTTCCTGCCACCAGGTCTCCCCATTGGGCAGCAGGTGGCCTCCGCAGCGTCCTCCCTATCGGGACTGCACGCTTCCCAACGTACTGTCATAATTTAAAATTCCTAGAATCTTAACTAGGTGTATTTTTTACGACTCCCCAAAAAATATAAATAAGCCTTAAGTGCTTCACAGGTAAGTAAGGTAAGTTAGGGCCAGGGGACACGTTGGTGGGCTGCGTCTCTGGTGATGATGGTGCGCTCATGCTGGAGCCTGGCAAACCTCTCACCAGCGACGTGGTAAGGTTCAATCACTGTGGCGTTTTCCATAGATTTCCCCATAGTGGAAGTTTCCACATAGCATTGAAGTTCCCCTCCCGCTGGGGAACGTAACGGTTACTAAAGTAACCCTCGTTCCCCGAGGGGGGGAACGGAAATGCTATGTTCCTTCGCCACAGGGATTGCACCTTAGCTGACAGCTGTAGTTCGGCTTCTTCAGCTAGAAAAGGTGTGGTTGTGTGGCACAGCCGGCATTCTTATTCACAAGCTGATTATGATTGCTGCCAGCTGTGCACGCTGACACCGCCAACTCATTGGCATTTCATTGGCCCGTTTAATTACTCTTCAGAGTGATTGGCTTTCTGACGAAATCCCCATAGTGGAAGTTTCCACATAGCATTTCCGTTCCCCCCCTCGGGGAACGAGGGTTACTTTAGTAACCGTTATGTTTTCCAGCAAGGCAACCCGGGGTGCTGAAATACAATTAGGTAAACTGGCAGACTGCACAGACCAAAGCAGAGACCGACATTCAGACAATGAACACACATTTTCAAAGGAGAATGACTGTAGCATTGTTTTTCAGATAAAATCGTATGTTAACATACCATGTTTCTTAAATATCTGCAGACATGGAATGTCTATGCTCTAGAAGAGTCAAAAACAACACATTTAATGATACAAAGGCTTCTTATGTCAAACAATCAAGGAGAAAAAAATCTGAGATCATGACCTCTTTAAATCTGGGAATTTGCTCTTTTTAGGAAACTTCCTTTGTCTAGCAAAGGGTTCAAAGGGTTTGTTAGGGAATTCTTTATGCTGCTTTACACTATTTGCTATTGTTTGGCATCTCATCCAGTGTTTGTAACAGCTTATCACTTTTTTTTGTGGAAAGTGCTCGTTTACATTGAATTAATAGATAAATAAGTTAAGGTTAGTTTTTTGCAGTGTGTATATTGGATTTTGAAGCATCTGTGTTTCTACCGGTGGCTTATTACTGTTATCAGCCAAGAGATAATGACTCTAAAGAGCAAAGACAGTCATGTGTGTTTGTGCAAGATAAGCCCTGGGTAACAGTTATCCACCTGATTCAGATCCTCATTACAGGAACAGACAGACTGGTCTGATGCACTTTGTGTTTTTCATAACTCCTGACATTTCCCGGTCCACCTGAGGTTGGACATGACATTGTGAGATTTGGGGAAAAAATTAAGTTTTTAGGTGAGATTTAGGGGGGATATTGAAATCAAACGGTATTTTATTTATACATTAAGGAATATGTTTTGAAAAATAAAAATAAAAATCTGCATTTATGATCTATGTAATGAAACACAATGGGGTCCATGGTCCAGAGTTGACTTTTATTATATTCACAAAAAAAAAAAAAAAACTGTAGCTGCCTGTATGAATTTAATTAATTGTTAATACTCTATTACATTGGATTATGTTTTCACCCATTCATTTTATTTTATTAATCTACAGTATTTTTGTACCATGTGAAAAGGGTATTTGGGAATGGGATTGTTCTCCAAAAAAATATATATATATTATTTTTTAAGGCAAAATGCTCTTTAGCTGTTTTCCAAACCAACAAAACCTGGTTCTTCAATAAATACTGCATCCATTTCTTTCAGATTCAAAAGTTTTGCTTCTCCCTCATGTGACAAAAAGCCCAAGATGCTCATCTGCGAGCAAAACATAATTAGCTTTAGCACATGTTTGATCATTGAAGCCCCTGCTGGAATATTCAAGCAAGCAGAAAAACTCCCATTAGTCCCCGATGTCTCCAAAACACCTCTCACATGTATTTATCTGTCTGCAGTGCAACAAAAAGCTCTTTGTTTTTCCAAGAAAGAGACTGCTTGTCTCCCGACATCCTCTCTGGTTCGATGTGCTTTAGTCTCCCAAAGCCATTTTACAGAGGCTGCTTCTGCACATTTGCGCCAGACCTCAGTGAATTAATGACTGTCTGATGGGAGATGGCAGTAGATTGGATTTTTGCAATAAAGAAGACAGCGTTCAACATAGAGGGGCCGCACTCTTTTGCTGCAGCAGTTTAGGATTTTAAAACACCCATCAACCTGTAGGAGGTCAGCTTTTGTTTTGATGACTTTGTGATCGAAAGGAAGAAAATAATGTTTATAAAGAAACATCTCAAATGTTTCTCTGGAACAGTATGTCGCATTTTTATCAATTTTGTTATTTTTTTTAAAGTAATTGAACATAATTCATTATTTGCGTTTAAACGTTAAAAACGTTTTTGAAAAGTCAACAAGACTGCGTATATTGTATAAAAACAGAAATATTGGAAACAATTATCAGAATTTAAATAATTGTCTTTATTATAATATTTAATTGAAAATTTAAACTAATGTTATTTTAGTATCAAAATTTTTTTATATTAGTTAATATGTTTGTAGTTTTAATAGTTTTAATTTTGGTGTAGTTATTTTAGTTTTATTTTAAACTAAATGAAAATGAGAAAAAATATATATTTTATTAGGTTTATTTTTTTATGTAATTATATATTTAACTGTGTATTGGGTGAGGAACCATATATGGTAACTTCTATTTCATTGAATACAATGTATATATATATATATATATATATATATATATATATATATATATATATATATATATTGTTGTTGTTTTTTGGCATAAGTTAAAATTTTTTGTAATATCCTCCAGTAACATATATATCATGTGCCTATTATGAACTTCTAAACTTAATTGATTCACTAGTTTGGCCAATGGCAATGCTACACATTATTGGACATAAAATCATAGAACTAAGCAGATTTAAGTACTGTAAATAGTCATTGTGAAATACTATACTATACAAATAAACTTGAATTGAACTGTAAATGTACGTTAATTCATTTGATCGCCTTTTTTAAATCTTCAACAAAGGTGCGTGTCTCATGGTGGTTGCAGATACTAAACCCCAGCTAATTCACTGGCTCATGTCAAGTCATTTTCATGTTTATTTAGATTTGGCCGTGAACATAAGTGGTGTTGTCCGAGAGGGTGAGTTGTTTATTCTGTAATCAGCCCATCTGTTTCCACCATTTCGACCTATTCTGGCCAATTTTGGCCTTCTGCTAATGTGAAAGGCAGCCAACAAACCAAGAGGCACTTTTTACCTGTATCACATTGTGTTTTCTCACATTTATTTTGAGAACACAGCGTTTTTCACAGAAACCTTCTGAGAGTTAATCCAGGAAAAATGAATGCGTTACACACTATTTCATCTTATATTCCCGGTCAATTATTGTTAATATGCTCCATTACATCATTATAGACTTTCCAAAATAGAATAACCCAAAAACGGTTAACATCTGCACAGGCCTTATTGATGAGGATAAAAGTTTACAACAAGGGCTTCCCGCAGGAATCCTGCATATTCCATTTGCCGGTCATGAATAATACATGGAGCCCATAGATGCTCATTAATCTTACAGTAGTTATTCTCCAATCCCTGCGAAATCATCGGCAGCACGTAAACACAGTCATGTGGAAGCTACTCAGAAACCCAGTCAGGAGTGTGAGCTCCAGGCCTCAGTCGTAATTTAGAGTGTTATCTTGTCAGAAAAGTGACTCTCCTCAATTAATTACGACAGCAGAATGGGACAAAAGCAGTCACCGGGAAGTCGCATCTAAGCGTGGGTGACGAAAACCTGCCTTTTTCCACATCCCCTGTTGATCACGGATCCTGGCGGCCTCCCAGATCCCCACATATCCTGCCAATCATTGAGATGCCGCTACAGCCCTGCCTTAATTTGCCAGCAGATGCTTGTTTTTCTCTGTTTTCCTCTGTTCTGAGACGCATTTCCCTCAGCGTGTCTTCCAATAGCCCACCTTCCTCATTCTCCTCTGTTGACTGCTCAGGCATGTAGACTCCTGGACAGGTGCAGGAAGCAGACAAGACAGATGGCCCAGCAAACTTGAGGAACTTTTGTTTTTTTCTCTCTCTTCTCTTTTTATTTTATTTTTAAGCAAGCTCCTTGCAGCACTGATGCTTCCAGATGCTCTCATTTGTAGATTAATGTCAGAGGGCTGCAAGGTGAATCTCAATAGACCCTTCTGTGATTGGCATAAAGGAAAGCTTTGTTTACCTCTAATGCAGGTGTAACCCCACCCTGAGGATTTTCCAGATATTTGGGGTCTAGAACCCTGTTTGCACCTGCAATTAATGGCCTGTTTCCACAGAGTGGTATGGTTTGGTACAGTACGGTATGCATTTATGTCCATTTTCAAAGCAACCATACCACTTTCTTGGTACCTTTTCCAAAGGGTATCTAGCACAACAGAATGGTACCAAAAGGGTGGGGCTAGACTTGCAGCTATCACAAGCACATGCTAGAAGCCAGGAGAATGACAACGCAGGAAGTGCCATTTTTAAATGCACAGCTGAGACAGAGACGGCACGCAGCAATGAGCCTTGGTTGACCTGTACTCAAACAATGCTTGTCTTCTTATTATGACAAACGGCCACGTGCCTAGAACCAAGAACAGAATCTGCTGTATGTCCTCTATTGTTGTTTACATGGGCATCTAAAATCATGTGGATAGTGCAAGTGGATCCCCTCCTTGCCAAGCTTACAATGAACTGTTTGCCAAGCTTACAATTAAATTTCATATTTGGAATGAAATTTCACAACAACTGATTCATAAATTTTGTTTTTAATCAACATTTGAATCATGTTAAAAAAATTCATTTTTTCAGGGTGCCCAAGTTAATGCACATACGCACTTGAAGGGAACAAATTCACAACCCCAACCTCATTTATTTATGTTTCTGGAGGACACGACCAGGCATCCTTTCAATCAAACAATGTAACTACGTGTTACGCAATATCATCTTCTGAATAATGCTGCATCCATTTGCACTGGTCAAGCTAACCTCTTTGTTTACAAGTTTGTGGGTGTAAGAATGGTGGAGGCAGGAATTCATTTAAAATAATGAGGTCATACCTCGCTGTACTGTACCTCGTGTTCATTTCAGGCAGATAAAAAAAAGAAGAAGAACATCTATCTTCAAGTGTAGTTAGTGTACTTTATGTATATATATTTTATGTAGATACATTTCAGCACATTTACAGACCCCAGAGGATTTATAACAATGAAGCCACAGAAACTGTTGTAAAGAACACGTGTCTGGGCCAAGCCTCTCCTCCAGTGAAACATCAGTCTATAGCGATCAATGATTGGCTCTTTTACTAGAAGGCGGGGCTTCTTTCCCTAGTGCATCAATATGGACCATTGCATTTTTCTCCATTCAAAACTGTACGAGTGACACATCTTGTGTATTCCATCATTTTTGTCCTTAGCTGAAAGTTGCTTATGAGCAACTTAAATCAACTCATGACCAGCTTAGACGACCTAAGAATAAGCTTAAACCAGCTACAGCAAGACTCAGCTTAAACCACCTCAAACCAACTGGCATGCTTCAAAACATACCTAACCAGCTTATGCATTTTTTTTTTCATCTAGTTCTGACTAGATGACTAGTACAGACTATTGCACCTCAACAACACATCTTACAATGTTTAAGAATCAGGTCAGTAGGCGAATAGAATATCGAATGAAGCTAAGCAGGGTTAGGCCAGGTCACTAACTGCATGGGAGCCTCCTGGGGAAATTAGGTTGATGCAGTTAGTGAAGTTAGTGTGGTGCTCACCTAGCGGCCTGTGTGGGTCCTTATGCCCTGTTATAGTGATGACCACAGTATACATTACTTTAAGAAACACTGTCTATTGGATGAGATGCTATACCATGGTCGTAGCTCTTTGGTCGTTAAAAAAATCCCATAGCATAAGGGTGTGATCTTGCGATCAGATTGCCTTTATCAGCCATTATAATTCATTGTTTCTTATAACCCCCATCTATTAAATTAATTAATCCAAAAAGTAAGTGGTCTTAGTTGCAGTTTGAATGCATTTTACCACATGAACATTTACAATATGAAAGCATTCCATTTGAATGTTTTCAACTTGCTCTGGAAGTGGTCAAAAGTGGACCATCTTAAAATGTTTCAAACAATGTTTACACCTGTATGTTACTCATCTTAACACCATATATAAACATGGTACATTTACATTTATATATTTAGCAGATGCTTTAGAAGCACTTAATATCACAAGAAAAGTAACACGTAGATGCTCTGACAAGTCTGTTAGTTTAACGTTGTGCTTTTTTTTTTTTAAAAGGACAGACGAACAACAAACTGATTTTATTTTGTATTTTTATTTTTTGAATGTCAGCGGTACATGTGGTGAAATTGCTACACTCAAAAAACTGATTTGTTGGACTTACATAAAAAAAGAGTGTCAAGTGGTTCCACGCAAGTGTGTTGAGTAGTTTCTACAAGCAACAATATAGTTGAATGAACTTAAGAAATTCAGGTAAAGTTGACAAAATATTTCTTAGTACATACAACCCATTCAGATGTGTCACTACTGCATTTTAGTTATATGTATATTTTACTTAGTAATGTTATGTTAGATTTATGAACTTTCAATACGTAAAGTGAACACTTTTTTATTCACTTTTAAGTATTTGCTCTACAATGTTAAGTTGGCCAATCAAACCCTTATTAAGTAAAGCTTACAGTACAAAATTTCTGTAGAAATAACATAGTTAACTTGTGTTAATTTAGCTACTTTTATGTTTCATGTAATGTGAACTAGGGTGGGTGTAGTAAAACTAACAATAGCGAAAGTTCATTTTTTTGAGTGTATAAACCGACTTAGTTCAGTATGTTTCTCTCATTATTACCATCAAAGTTGGCTGATTGTCTGCAATGTTCATGGCCTTTATGGTGTCAAGCTATCACTTGGTTAATGAGGTACAGTTCATGGGTTTTCTCTAGTTAATGGACCTTATGTTTAGCATTTACACATCTGACATTAGATTACCTTTCACACATTTGACATTACATCACACTTGCTGACTTTATTTTTGTGTTTAATTTAATGTGACCTTTGTTATTCCAAGCAATTTAGTATACAGATCTCAATTGTACAGTATGAGATAAAATGTCTCACTAACTCAGCAGCTCAGTACGGCTATAATTAAAGCTTTATTCAGCTATTAAATAACAACACTTTTTTTTTCTGGATCGTGACTGTAGTTGTATGTCGAAAGTCATTTAAATAAGATTTTATATGATATAATTATTACACCATTTGTAAAGTAAGTTAGGGATGCGCCATATATATCAAACAGCACAATATTGACAGTTAAAATGTTAATCAATCAACACATTCAGCAAAATAGTTGAATCATTTCTGAAGGACTGGAGCGGCTACAGAAGAAAACACCTTTGCCTTTACAGGAATACATTTAAAAACTATTGAAATAGAAACTGTATCATAATGAAATCATAATAATAATTTGCAGTATAAGGTTTTTACTAATGATCAGACTAATTACAACATTTTCACAATATACTTTTAAAACTAATTGCAGTAATTACATGTATGTTAAATCCTTATAATCATAGTCTTATGTTGCATTGGTATATTTTTGGCAGTAGCCAAAACCATTGTATGGGTCAAAATTATATTTGTTTTGTTTTATACCAAAAATTCTTCGAATATTAAATAAATATCAGATTCCATGAAGATATATTTGTATATATTTTATATATATATATATATATATATATATATATATATATTGTGTGTGTTTACTGTAAGTATAGCAAAACAATGTATTTATTAGTAATTTAGAATCTTAATTGGGACAACTTTTAAGGCAATTTTTCAGTATTTAGATTTATTTTAAACCCTCAGGTTCCACATATTCAAATAGTTATTGTCCTATCTAAACAAAGAATATATAAATGGAAAGCTTATTTCCACTTTTATCCTTATGTCATAATAGTAATAACAGATCTATCTGACATATTTATTTATCTTTGCTGTGTTTTTTATGTTTAGGTTATTTTTTAAGAACCAGAGCGTCTCCCATCCAGCGCTCGTTCCAGGGTTGCATGCAACTTATTCAGGTGGATGATCAGCTGGCGGACCTGACCGCAGTCGAGCAGGGAAGGATGGGAGCCTTCGAAAACGTCAGCCTGGACATGTGTGCCATCATTGACAGGTCAGAGCCAACCCTTCCTCACTTTTAGCAAACACTGGCTGAGACACTGATTATCAGGTGCAGCAGACTGAAACTGTGGCTTTATCCCCACCGGCGGCATCTGCCCCAGGGCCCGGATCCGTCACACTCTGCCTGCTTTCCCTGGAGCTCACCTTATTCATTCCTTCACTTCAATGGCAAATGAGGAGTTTCATCTCAGAACAGATGCCATACCAAACCAAGGCCCGCTCTTAGATTGATTTTACATAGTTTCACTCTACAAGGCTTAGTGCTTTTTGTTTGGTTGCCACATTGTTGTCGATACAACAGAGTCAAATTGGGTTTTATTGATGAACAAAACACATAGGACAAAAACATTGTTGTTGTTTTTTTAGCTAACCTTTGTAAAAATGTATTCTGCATAGAATTTTAATATGTACTGCTTTTATACAGACAATATTCATTTTTCTATAGTAAAAACTCTAAACAGAAGAACAGATTTTTAAAGACTGACCTATTGATTAAATATGCTTTCGTTGGCCTCTTATTTTCAGAACAATCATTTTAAACAGCAGACAAAAACTAAATTAGCCATGATGCTGTTAACGGTCAGATTACAGATAACAGTAGCTTAGTACTACTGCACTTTCTGATAACCAATTAATCAGACAATGGTTTCTGATTTTGGAGCAAAAATATGGTTTAACCTTATAAGCGTTCTTTGTTTTGATGTTGTGCTAAGCTAACATGCTAGGTAGCCCGATACACCTGTTAAATGTAGCTGTTTTTATAATAGCCCTTTTTACAGTAGCTGATGATTTATGACTAATTTTGTGTAAAAGGTAAATGTTTGTTTGTTTGTTTGTTTTTTTAATAAGGGCATTTGATACAAAGGCAGAGAAAGTGAATTGAAGAGTTTGATCAAACAAATGAGGGATTGCAACTGTGAATATACTGCGGTCAGTAAACATAGCAATAATTAGCAGCATATCTTGGCTGGAGAGGTGTGTGTGTGTGAGTGTGTGTGTGCAGGGCAGACAGACTATCATTGGGGACGTTTTTATCACAAAACAGTAGAGACAATAGACTACAGTAAATGAACGAAGCCTGTAAGATGTGAATCATCATGATTGTCAGCAAACAATCATCATTTACAAGTCTGTAGATAAAATCGCATGCATTTTAGAGATATCATCTTTAAAATAAAATATATTGTCTTTACATTTTAGCTGCATTTTTATTGTATTTTTTTTTATAAAAGCATTATACAGTAGTCACTATTTGAAGTGGATCAACTTCAAAAATGTATAGAAGTAGAGTAAAAGTTGATAATATATTTGATACTCAGTAAAGAAGCCAAAGTGTGCTTACGCACTGTAACTAATTACATTTGCTCCAATACTTTACACCACTGGTGAAGTCTCCCTACTTCCTTAAAAAAACAAGTAAATAAATAGTTTCTATAGATGTGATGACTTTAAATAATAGTTTTGCATTTCCATTCTTTTTGGTTTCTGAATTTTTGTTCTTTCTCTCATTAAAGTTAAGTACAAGCATTTTTTGTATTTATTTTATTTTATGTAGTTAAATTTTTTAATTTTTTAATTTATTTATTTATTTATTTTCAGATTTTGAATTACTTCTTCAAAACAGAATCTGTAATGTGATTCATCGTGTGGGATTTTTTCTTCTTTTTTTTTTACTTAAAATCTCTTAATGGGAAAAATAAGTGAAAAATAAAATACTTCCCGAACCAGCATTGCAGAAAGCAAAGTGAGTGGGCACTAATGCACTCTATGTAGTACAGACATGGGCATATTCGAAAACAGAAATAATAAAATAACAAAGTACATATGTACAACAAAACTTTACAAAGACTTAAAAAAAAAAAAACGTAAAAAAAAAAAAGCAAAATGAGCACAAAACCTACTAAACCCATTAGAGGGTGTACAATAAAATCTAAAAATAAATTACTACTTGACTTTAAGAAATTGAATCCTCAATATTTTCATGAAATTATGTCCCATCACAAAGGCTGTAAGGCTTTCAAGCAGATGTGAGGGCTAATATATTCATCCATTGTGCAAGAAAACAGTAATTTGCCTTCAAATTACAGCCAATTTAGGGTCAAGCAGCTTGCTTTTAATCACAACTAATCAGATTTGTCTTTATAGTAATTTAACAGCAACCTGACCCCTCGAATAGTTAAACTGAATCATCTGTTCGTTGATTATATAATTGCATTTTTTGTTGTTGCTGTTGTTTTTTGCATAAGCATCATTGCACATCTGGGGGCAGATCTGGTGTTGGTATGCTAATTTCTTCATGTATTTTGTTTGATAGTAATTAAGCTCTATTGAGATGAAAGTAGCGTATCTGCCGACTTCTGTAGGATGACTGCAGTATCTTGTAAATCTCCATATTCACTAAAGAGTTTCACAACTTATGTTGTATATAATTATATAATTGGCGACACGGTGGCTCAGTGGTTAGCACTGTCGCCTCACAGCAAGAAGGTCGCTGGTTCGAGCCCCGGCTGGGTCAGTTGACATTTCTGTGTGGAGTTTGCATGTTCTCCCCGTGTTGGCGCGGGTTTCCTCCGTGTGCTCTGGTTTCCCACATGGTCCAAAGACATGCGCTATAGGTGAATTGAATAAACTAAATTGGCCGTAGTGTATGTGTGAGAATGCAAGAGTGTATGTGTCTTTCCCAGTACTGGGTTGCAGCTGGAAGGGCATCCGCAGTGTAAAACATATGCTGGATAAGTTAGCGGTTCATTCCGCTGTGGCGACCCGTGATAAATAAAGGGACTAAGCCGAAGGAAAATGAATGAATGAATTATATAATTGTAAAATATGTACTTTTTAAAGCAATTTGTTTTTTGTTAACCGACATCAGTTTAACTGTTTGTTTGTATAGGCGGTACTATTTTAAATTATTTTCAGTAGACTGAACTTGTGAAAACTCTGTGATTTTGATTACTTATTACAACTTTGTCTGATCTCATTTGGTCTTATTTGGTTTTTCATAAGGTCTCATGATTCAGATATTATTGTTTTTGTTGTTGTTGTTGTTGTGGTTCCTCATAATTTTAACAAAAAAAACATCACCAATTTGAGATAATTATGACAACTTTGTTAAAATGAATAAACTCACATTTTCATAAATAAATAAATAAATAAATAAATAAATAAATAAATAAATAAATAAATAAATAAATAAATAAATAAATAAATAAATAAATACACTTTGTCTATGCAAGTTCTTAGGGTTTCTTGCCATTTTGAGTTAATTTCTCACAATTGTGAGTTTCTGTCTTGCCATTTGGGAGAAAACAAGTCAGAATTTTTTATAAGAATTGTGAAAATTAAATAAAAATTACAGAAATGTCTTTGGACTGTGGGGGAAACCGGAGCATCTGGAGGAAACCCCTGCGAACACGGGGAGAACATGCAAACTCCACACAGAAATGCCAATTGACCCAGCCGGGACTCGAACCAGCGACCTTCTTGCTGTGAGGCGACAGTGCTAACCACTGAGCCACCGTGTCGCCCAATAAATACATAAATAAATAAACTTGTGGT
Source organism: Danio jaintianensis (assembly GCA_903798115.1). Lineage (NCBI taxonomy): Eukaryota > Metazoa > Chordata > Actinopteri > Cypriniformes > Danionidae > Danio > Danio jaintianensis. Next base: position 16,876,166 of record CAIGQV010000641.1, read on the forward strand.
TAAATTTACACATTATTATAAACTTTTAACTTTAAATACTTTTAATACTTGTTGATAAAAATCATTTCCTTTTCTCACAAGATTTTCCTCACAGTTTTACTAAGTTCCAATAAAGCAAAGTCTATGGTTAAAGAGACTCCCATGTTAATTATTGGACCCTTTTCATAGACTAAATAATGCATTTCTACAGCTATTAAAAATGCAAATCTATTAGTTATTTTAATTGTAAAATGTTATTTTTTATATAAAATTTAGATTTATAACCATATACCTTAGCTATATTGCCTTGGCATTAAAAACCTAGTTAACACTACTGTATAACTACAGAATTCACCCAACCATGATGACTACTACTTTCGAAAACCCTGGAAAGGTAAATTATTAAATTACCATTTGGTTGCTTTGTGTTTATTTGCTATTTTTACACCTTTTCTTATGAACAGCTCATTTACGTTGCTCCTCAATAATAAAGACCCACACGTCCTCCATTGTTTATCTTCCATTAGATTCCTTACAGCTCAGTTAGAAGCTAAAACTCCACTTTAATTGTCTGTAAAGATGCATTGTTCTTTAATGCGTCTCATTAGCCTTATAGCTCAGGGCTAGGTACAATCTCCACATGATTTAAACAGCTTAGTTCATTCTGCCATTTAAATTCACATCCCGCTCACTCACTATATTTAGATGAACCCCCCATATCTGCGGTGTTTATTTAGGTTTTGGAGAAACTGCAATACAGTCAGTTGTAAGTCCCCAGAGGTGAATCCTTTGCTTTATTAGATCAGCCGAGATACCGACTCGCTTTTGCTCGCTCTCTTCCTTCCTCCCGAATGGGGTGAACTGTAATAATAAAGGAGGAAAGAGACTGTTGAACTCTGTGTGTGTGTGTGTGTGTGTGTGTGTGTGTGTGTGTGTGTGTTTTTTTTTCCGTCAGCGTAATGATGCTTCTCTGGCAAAGCTCCACAGTGAGGAGCAAACTCATTATGTGGGATGGGAAGGGGGGGCCGTCGCTCGCCACGCCATTGATTTTATGTTCGCTTTCATCAGGCCAGGTGATGCACTATCAATCTCCTTTACCAAACGTGGCCCCCTGTTTGACATGTAAAAGAATATTCCATGTCCTCCCACCAGGAAGACACTAAAACACACAACCTTGCGGTCTAAAACAGATCAAATTACATCCTATGGTTTTTTATGTGCATAATAAATTAAAAATCTTGGTATTTTTTGCTATTTCAAGTTTGTTTTTTAACAATACTTTTCTGGGCTATATTGAATTTTGAGCTTAATTTATTTTTAACAATCAGACTTTTTAACAGAATTATGAAATATACAGAGTAATAACAATTTTCTACTGGATTCAAGTGATTGGCTGGGCCATTCTACAGCTTGATTTTCTTTCTCTGAAAGCATTTGAGAGTTTCCTTGGCTGTGTTTTGGATCATTGTCTTGCTGAAATGTCCACCCTGGCTTCATCTTCATCATCCTGCTAATGATGTTGGACTGAAGCAGGTAATATTCATTTACAATGACGAAGGACAGAGGGTTGCTGAAGAACTACTTCAGAGAGTAGAGATTTCAACTGCTGTCTGGGCTTTTACTGCCTTTCTACACCTCCCTTTCTTCATGTGTCCAATACTTTTTCCATGCGTGATTTCATTTTATTACACACAACTTAATTTTTAAACTAATTAGATTTGTTATCTTTGCATATATGGATTTCTTTGGTTGTTTCCCCAACATACGTGGAAAATTTAAAATCAACGGCACCTTTAGAAATATGTTTTCTGAGAAAAATGGTGACGTGTTCAATGCTTATTTTCCCCGCTGTAAATGTAGTGCTGTGAGTGGGGAAGAATGGACATATATTTTAGTACATATTCTGCATGATCTTAATCCACATCCCAAATCTTACTAAATACTTATACTCAACTACTTAATAACTCTTAATAACCTTAATAAATCTAAATCTTAATAACTAATAAACAGCAAATTAAGAGTTTATTGAGCTAAAAAAGTCATAATTAATGGTTTGTTAATCGCGAGTATTGTACCTTAATAAAGTGTGACAGAAATAAGTCTCTGTAAAAGCATATGTGAGAATGAACCTATGATATTGTATAAATTAAAATGAATTAATTACAAAGTCAGAAAAAGATATAGTATAAACTAGAAATAACAAGTTTGTACGTCGTAATTGTGAAATACAGTGTTGCTCTTTAGAGAAAAAAAGTCTAAAATGTATTCCATGTCCTCCCACAAGGAAGACACTAAAACATGTGACCTTGCGGTTTGATACAGCTCAAATCACATCCTCTCCGTTTTTTTCCTCTTGTTTTCTCACCCCTGCAGTATTTCACACACATCAATTTCTCTCACATCAAGCTATTTCATGCATAAGCTGCTGTGCCGAACTTCTCAGAATGTGACTCATTGTAAATAACTGTGCAAAATGTTTGACGTAATGGCGTGTCGAGTGGGGGAGTGCGAGAGAGGCTAATCTCTGCCCATCTTTGAGGAGATGCAAATCGCTGGCTCACCCCAACAACTCTAATCTGACAGCGGCATTTAAAGCCACGTGCCTTTGCTGTTCATAATGGTTGCATTAGAAAACTGTCACTTTCCATTACAAAAGCACAGATAGGGATGTAAACAGCCAGAGCAGGGAAGAAAAGTGAGATGCTGTGTTGTTAAGGGTTGGAGAAGCCGTTTTGGAACTGTAATTTGTTAAGGTAGCTGAACTGCAGTTAAGATACTCTTCTGAAAAAGTAGCTAAAAGTAAGATGCTTACAGAATGTGTTTTTCCTCTCCAACGCATTACTGTTCTATTGTTTTTAAATGTAAACATGCGCTGGACAGACCCGTGTAACTGTTACACTCAGTTCATGCCGTGTTAAGTTGAAAGATCTTCAACTTTTACAAGCAGTGCAGCTCATCACTGTCAGGTCCAAAAGCAGTGGACCAATCAGAAAAGCACAGAGGTGGGGCAACTGTTGCAAGCTTCTGTTTATAGTAGAACGTTCTCATGGTGGAGGAGGCACTCATTGTGGCTTATTCCAGATATCCTGAGTTATATGATGTATCTTCAAGTGGTTATTATAACATAATGTTTTCCTATTTCTAATGGGTCTAATATTGTTGTTATTACATCACGTTCATAATATCTCGCCACTTGGACCTTGTTCTGCGCTTTTTTAAAGCCCATTCCTGAGTGCCGCATCTCACTTTTTTAGAAGCAAAGACACATTAAGTGTGAATGAGACCTAGGAGTAGGCTGTACCTTTATTTCAGATTATAGAAAAAGTCCCTTTCAAGGAAAGTCACTCAGCGGCCATATGGCAGTTTATCTAAGACCAAAGTCCTATCTAAATGAAATCTTGAAAACTGCTTGCTCAACTCAGAATTAAATTTCAAATCAGTAACAAAATCTGAAGTGACTTGTCCCATTAGTGTTGTTGCTTAAGCTGTAGTTACATTTAAAACATGTCATTTTCAGCATTTTTCTAGCTACTGTGTATGCGCAAGGATTGGCACGACACCAATCTCCTTTACAGATGTTTCACTTGTAACCAGAGGACATGGTTAGAAACATTTTAAGGACAGAGCCAAAACCTGGGCAATTACTGGAGGATGGCACTGGAAGGACACGATATGTGACTGGATGTGCTGTGATGTATTTTCTCCTGTCAAAATAATCACGGGCACACAGTAGTCGCCAAATGACAGGGCCTGCCGTAACAAGCAAGTAAAGCTGTACAGACCCCTCCCCCACACGTGGTTATAAAACTGACGATTGGCTGTTTTGATCAGATGACAGGACTTCCTCCTTTGTGGCGGCCATACTGAGTTTGCACTTTTGTCTTTGTATATCTATAATCTTTGATATAGATTACAAAAACATGTTAAGGGTATTATTTTACAATACTGCTATTTGTCCCAATGTAATACAATAATCTTGTAATTAATATACAATTTTGTAATACTGTATACAATAATCTTGTAAGGTTGCATTTGGTACATATTTTCAATAGCTATTGTCAAATCATGTAGTCTAATCCTGTTTATATAAAATAAACCAGCTCCTGAGCAGGTTTGAGTTTACGGAGCTTTTTCTATGACAACAACTCCTAAATTAGTTTAGAAGAAACTATCCTGGATTGTGTCAAATCGTCAATAATCAAATCGAGCTAACTGAATAATCCATGTATGAAGAGTAGACCCATGGACTCTGTGTATTTCTATTCGTCCCAGATTCCCTTTTGTTCTGTTTTCTGCCTTTTTTGAGTTCATTATTAGTTCATCTGTATCACAGAGGGTATTTAAATTCCCCTTGTTTAGTCTCAGTTGTCATTTTTTGTTTGTTCTATGTGTCTATATCAATGCTTATGTTGTTGTTTACCTGTGACATTTTGTTATTAGCTCTTTGTGGATCTGTACACTCTTTCCTGAACTTTAATTTTATTCTTTGGATATTTTTCAGGGCAAAAAAATCATGTCTAACATGCTTTATACCATAATTTGCAGGAGGCTCGCACTAAAATGTAAAAATATTAGTGTAAGTATAATTTATCAAAACATCTTGTCAGGCATATTTTGCTAAATAATATTTGTGACATTTAAAGACTGTATTTAAGGATAACAGTTCAGCCAGAAAATACTAATTAACTGTCATTTAGAATTTTTATACTTTGCCACTTTCATTCAGTCATTTTTTGTCATTTAAAATACAGCTCTTTTTAATATGATCACTAATTGTTTTGTGTATTTTTAAAAGCACAGTTCAGAATAAGAGTGTTTTCATTTTTACATGAAACTGTTTATCTGTTATTCTGAGTGTTAAATATTATTTTTATTTTATAGTTAGACTCAAAATGATATAGAACCAAAAATGGAATTTATGATAAAAAAAAATCTAAAGGGTCTGTATTGTACCTTGTATTAGTACAAATTCCAAAAGTATACCTTCTGAAAAGTTATCTCCCCAGTGGCAATTGTTTTTTAATTTATTTTATTTCTGAGAATGTAGAAATCTGGTTGAGTATAACTCTTAAATACAGAAATCTGATATATGGTCTTATATGATCATATAAAATTATACATTTATCATTTTTGCAATATTGTAAAATGTAGCATATATTACATAATATACTGTATGTGGAATTCAGATATAAACTTGTATATCATATATGTAATTTCCATATATTGGCATATCAGATTTCAGTTTGGGAATGCAAACATGTGCACACTTACCACTGGGCTCTTTATCATTTCTTTGGGAAATTGTGATGAAAATCTCCTGGAAGTGAAGTGACCGTGCAACAGGAAATGCTTTGTTCAGCCTCAGTGCTCTGCAATCTCCGGCTCTCTGCTTGGCCACGAACAATACTGAATGTTTGTAACTTTCTGCCTTGTGAGGGCTGAGCTATTACCAAGGCTCTTTTCGAATCTATTACTGAGAAGCTATTACCAAGGTCTTATCTCCCGGTGACATGTTGCTGTTGACTCGGACTTAATTTTTTATTATTGGACTGAGTCATCAGTGGGCACAAATTTCCAGGGACTGCTCTGTTGCAGGAGTTTGATTAATAAACAACGTAAACTCTAGCATTCTCCTGAAGGCACAGATGGCCAATGAAGTAACCCAATTAATCCAGACGTGTCATCAAATACCAATACTAGGTTGACAGCAGGGTTCTGAAAAAGTGCAACAAGAGGAGTGCTGAAGAGCTTGTCAGACTTAAGGCTGACTGTCAATAGTGTTGCCACAGCTCCTCCTTTGAGACGTCAGCCTAATGAGTATTAGATCCAAGGGGATTGTTCTCTAATTTCATTTCATAGCGCATTTTGCTGTGTTAATGGATTTGACGTGCAGTTGGCAGGACTGTGGCAGTGGACAGAGTGAGCGCCACATCGCCGGATTTCAGATTTGATCCATGGCCAATTGAAGCACCTTTGAAGATGGCTGTTTCTTAATTAAGTTTAGGGGAAAGTCAGTGAAGCCGTTAATTGTTTTAACTTTGGAGCTTTAATTACGATTTCAGTTGAGACGAAGATAAAAGATGTTGGTTGTGTGTGTGTGCGTGCACTTGTGTGCAGTTGCGGTGTTGAAATGACATTATTACTTATAAATAAAAAAATAAATTAATAAAAAAAATTGTTTTATTGAATATACAGTTTTTTGATAGATTCTGATTCATTCATATGTGTGTGTGTGTGTTTATGTGCATGTGTGAGTACATGTGCACACGTGTGCGTACAAGCATATGTGCACATACACACACATACACACTTGTGTACAGTACAGTATGTGTGTGTGTATCTTAAAATTTCACTACTTTTAGAAAATGCATTTTTCTCAGTTTTTTGTAGAAACTGTTATATTTTTCATGACACCTACCTGCACTTAAGTGGGTATAAAACATAAACACATTAAGATATAATGGTTCTTTATTTTGCTATATAATATATGATCATATATATAATTTATATTGCTAATAATATGCATATATTCCTAGCCGAAAACATTCAGAGGGCTGTCAAATTTAGGTTAAAAGAATCATCAAAAATGCTGCCCGTGGCTGGCAACTTTTTAAAAATGCTGGCAGGGAAAGAGTTAATGTTAAATAAAAATAAATGAGCATTTTTTTTTTCATTGTTAATTTATGTTGACTTGTGAATGAAGGAACCTTATTATAATCTATTACGATCTTGCTTTGGCTGAAATAAAAGTTAAGTGATAAATTTTTTACAACTAAATAAAATACAAAATAAATAAGTGAAATATTTTTTTCTGTACATATATATTAATATTTCTCCAATTGTTCTATTTTCTTGTCAAATAATAAATTCATTTAAGATCATATTAAGATTAACAGTTACAGTAAATCTCAAAAGTTAATTAGTACAATTTTAAATAAAGGCTTTTTTTTACCACTATGAGAGTAAAACCTTCATCAAGCAAATGATTCATTGTCATCCTGTTTAACACACTTTGTGTTTTCAGCTGAGCTGGCACAGTATGTATGTGTGTATATGTATATATATATACACATACATACATACATACATACATACATACATACATACATACATACAGTTGAAATCAGATTACAGATTATTACACCCCCTTTGAATTTTTTTTCTTTTTTAAATATTTCCCAAATGATGTTTGACAGAGCAAGGAAATTTACAATAACAATAAATCGTTATACAATAACTGCTTAATTAACCTAGTTAAGCCTTCAAATGTCACTTTAAATTGTATAGAAGTGTCTTGAAAAATATCTAGTAAAATATTATTTACTGTCGTCATGGCAAAGATAAAATAAATAATTATCGTTATTAGAAATGAGTTATTAAAACTATTATGTTTAGAGATGTGTTGAAAAAAATCTTCTCTCCGTTAAACAGAAATTGGGGGAAAAAAAATAAACAGGGGGGCTAATAATTCAGGAGGGCTAATAATTCTGACTTCAACAGTGTATCCATATATATATATATATATATATATATATATTATTGACCACAAATGTATGTAAACGTGTCATTTGCTCTTTCCTCAGATGTATGCCAAACCACTGTGAACACGGAGGTCGATGCAGTCAGACATGGGACAGTTTTGCATGCACCTGTGATGGCACGGGGTACACCGGAGCCACCTGTCACACATGTAAGAATGAGTGTATTTGGTGAATTATTTCTGCATGAATGTATGTGGTTGTTTATCCTGATATCACACTTTTTTAGAAGTGAAGGACTCCTTTGTGTTAACCTCAGCATGTACTGCCACATAAATGGTAGAGACTGAAGAAAAGCAGGCTTTCTATGAAATAAAATGTTAAAAAAGGAGAATGGAAAACACCAAAGGAATATAATATTATCGTCTAGAAGACCCTTCTGAGAAATGTCAGAGTTCTGCATAACAATATTTGCTTTCCCGGTATGTTTGCTTTAACCCATGTGGTTTAAGTGACATGTTTTCACAGCAGCTAAAACATGAATTTTTAAACCATTTCTGTTTGTCATGAGGTATAAACGGTATTTCGAATGGAATTTGGAAACACTAGAGACTTTCAGTAGATTATCAACATTGATTTTGGCTTTGCATTAACATTTTGCTAAGCTAAGTTTGACATTAGTGTATTGCTAAGCTAATGATGATCTCCTTTACTACTCTAGAATCTGGTCAAAGCAATGCATCTAGAGAGAACATTTACATTTCCTATCTTTTGAATATGACCTTCACAGTTGTTGTGGCATCTGCGTCTCGTTCAAACCTTCGCTAGGTTTTAAAACAGAGATATTGATTCATATGAATACGTCTGTTGTATTCTCTGTGAAGTCTGTTTGGGATCAGTTCTGAGAGAAATATTTGAGTATGACTACAGAGGGAAACTTTTTTAAGACCCCAGGGGTTAGATGGAGACGAGGAGAGACTGGAAGTTACACAGTGATGTCAGTTACACAGAAGCGAGTATAAAAGATGTTGAACTCTGCTGAGCTACTGCCCTCAAACCTCTCCAGATACAAAAGCAAGGTTGTACTGTACTTGTCAATAGCCAAGCTTGATGAAAAAAGTTATATTTGTGTAGTTAGAAAAGTGTATATTTATATATTGCTTTGTGTACTTCGTATATTAGATAGCAAGGTGCTGTTTCTGCCATTCATTTTTAACAATATATTATTATATTTTCAACTTAGTTCCTATTTAGTTCCTAATATTTACTACTTAGTTCATGTTATTTTTTTCAATCAAGCAATATAGTGACTTATAAATAGTTACTTTTCTATGAATGCCTGTCACTATATATAAATAAATATACAGCTGAAGTCAGAATTATTAGCCCTCCTGAATTATTAGCCCCCCCGTATATTTTTTCCCCCAATTTCTGTTTAACGGAAAGAAGATTTGTTTCAACACATTTCTCAACATTATGGTTTTAATAACTAATTTCTAATACCTGATTTTATCTTTGCCATGATGACAGTAAATAATATTTTACTAGATATTTTTCAAGATACTAGTATTCAGCTGCAATTGAACTATTTTAGCAATTTAACTTTACTAGGTTAATTAGGCAAGTTAGGGTAATTAGGCAAATCATTGTACAACGATGGTTTGTTCTGTAGACAATCGGAAAAAATATATATATTGCTTAAGGGGGCTAATAATATTGACCTTAAAATGTCTTTTAAAAAATTAAAACTGCTTTTATTCTAGCTGAAATAAAATGAATAAAACTTTCTCCAGAAGAAAAAAATATTATAGGAAATACTGTGAAAAAGGGCGTCACGGTGGCGCAGTGGGTAGCACGTTCGCCTCACAGCAAGAAGGTCGCTGGTTCCAGCCTCGGCTGGGTCAGTTGGCGTTTCTGTGTTGAGTTTGCATGTTCTCCCCGTGTTCGCGTGGGTTTCCTCCGGGTGCTCCGGTTTCCCCCACAAGTCCAAAGACATGCAGTATAGGTGAATTGGGTAGGCTAAATTGTCCGTAGTGTATGTGTGTGAATGAGTGTGTATAGATGTTTCCCAGTGATGGGTTGCAGCTGGAAGGGCATCCGCTGCGTGAAACATATGCTGGAAAAGTTGGCGGTTCATTCCGCTGTGGCGACCCCAGATTAATAAAGGGACTAAGCCGAAAAGAAAATGAATGAATGATACTGTGAAAAATTCGTGCTATGTAAAAACATCATTTGGGAATTTATAAAAATTTTTACTCTCATGTAAGGCTACGTAAGGTGAACCTTCAAAAATTCGACATTATAATTATGAAGTATGATTGCAGTTATAATTAAGTTAATGTAGTGATTTTTAATAGGACTATTGTAAGGGTTAGTTTAATCTAAAATGTAAATTTTCTCATTCTTATTGTTCACCTTTGCTTGTGATGATTGGACTTAATTTAGATTTTTATTCACATACTGTATAAACATTGATCAGCGAACATAAACACAAGCTTGAAACATTGGAACTTACAGAATCTGAAACTTGACGTGACATGCAAGAATTAACCTAATCGGTTCTCTGAATTTGAAAACTGTAATCATTATTGGCCAATCAGTGTTAATATGTGAGAGTCTAAATTAAATCAGTTTATATTATAAATTGTTAATTTAGAATGCATGGGATAAACGGCTCATTTCATATGGATGTATTTACATGTCTCTTTGTCAATATTTTGATGTGCCAGACTTTATAGGTGCATAGACTTTCAATATATACTGTCTACACATAATGAACAAAATAATGATCAAGAATCATAATCAAGATGACAGAATTTTCTCACATTTTAAGGTGAAATGAAGCCTTTTATTATATATATATTTTTCTTTTATATGTATTCTGCTCAGCTGTCTATGAGCAATCCTGTGAGGCCTACAAGCATTTGGGAAGATCATCTGATGCCTACTGGATTGACCCAGATGGAAGTGGACCGTTGGGCCCTTTTAAAGTCATCTGCAACATGACAGGTGAAGTGCATTTTTTATTTATCTATAAACCTGTCAATTACTCATGCTTAATAAATAAAGTATTTTACTACATACTGAATGCTTTCGAGGATTCCTCTATTCTCTGAGTAAGGTATTTTAAACACACTAAAAACACACTATCACCTCTAGACTTTTTTTTTCTGCAATATTGCAACCTAGGTTTACATCATCCTACTGATCCAAAAATAAATAAGTTAACGTTAATGGAACATGTAGGAACGTTAGGACATAAAATGTTATCGTTTGAGGACAGGAACTGCAGTCATCTCAGAGCAGAGGAAATCCCTGAGCGGACACGGTAGAGAGCCAAAAATCATGCTAAAAAGAATGTGTCTGTCAATTTCAGAAATGTCTACAGCTTTTAGAAAGTGTAAATCTTGTTTTGAGGTGGGAAGGAAAGATTAAGGTTGCAGGATTATTTAGACTGAAATATAAAAACAACATGAACATTTTTCATTAGAAAGAAAATATGTCAGTTTGTTTGAAGTTCAATTTTTTTTAACAAAAGCTAATTTACTTTTGTTAAAAAAATTAAGAAATAAATTGGAAACATATTCATTCAAGTGTGCACTTTTAGTGAATTTTAGTAAAGTAAATAAAGTATTAATTAAATTTAAAAACAATAATTGCTTTAAGCCCAGTGATGGGTTGCGGCTGGAAGGGCATCCGCTGCGTAAAACATATGCTGGATAAGTTGGTGGTTCATTCAGCTGTGGTAAAACTGGATTAGTGAATGGACTAAGCCGAAAGGAAAATGAATGAATGAATAATTGCTATAAGCAATAGGTCATTTGGTGTCAGTAGACTTTTAATAATTGTATTATGAGAATAATTACATTATATATTCTATATATATTATATATAAGTAAACACTGTTTTTTTTTCATCAGAGAATCCTGAAGGGCAAAAATCAAGGTTTCCACAAAGATATTAAGCAGCACACTTTTTTTCAACATTTATAATAGCAGAATAGGAATATTGAGCATCAAATCAGCATATTCAAAGATTTCCGAAGGTTCATGTGAAGTGCCAAAATTCGGCTTTTCAATCCCAGAAATAAATTAAAATAAATGTAAAAATAAAAGTTATTTTAATTTGTATTAATTTTAGATTTAGGTTTAAAAAATATTACAAAATCTCCCAGACTTTTTAATGGCATTTAGTAAGCACTTTATTGTCTTTATGGCCATTTAAGATTCAACTGTTCTACAAAAGGTTCTTTATAGTGATACAAAAAGGTCTGAGTTATTAATATACTCTTCTTTTAAGTCCTGTTTACTGAATTTTCTCTTCTATTGCTTTGTTGCAAATAACCTTAGCAAATTGACATATTTCTAAATATGAACATATGCTTATAGTATGTTGTGGTGTCTTTATTGTCAGTTTGCATTTTAATTATCATTATTGTTTACTGTTTCAGAGGATAAGGTTTGGACGACAGTGGTGAATAACCTACCGGCACAGACAGCAGTGACTGGCTCCAGCCGGGAGAGACGGACGGTTTTACAGCTGAACTACAGCGCCTCTATGGAGCAGGTCACATCTATAACCAACAGCGCTGAGCACTGTGAGCAGCACGTCTCCTACGCCTGCCGAATGTCACGTCTACTCAACACTCCAGGTACTGAGAGACTGTGTGAAAGTGTTTGAGTGTTTGCTTCCTTGCAGATTCTTCTACCCAGGCTTATTTGTAAACGTGCCTCTACTAAAACTTTGGCAAAACTCCAAAAACAGTTTGCAGTTTGCTGCAGTTTTCAACTGAAATGAAAGCCAGAGGTAGAAAAACAGCAACAACTTTTATATTTCCTACAAAATTACAGTCACTGGACAGATTATTATAATTATCAATCAATGAACACAAATTTTTGCAAAATTTCAAACACAATACAGTTTAATGACCTCAAACCACTTTTACCATAGTAAATAATGGTTTGAAACTAAAATGTTGTATGTTGCATGAGATATATCCATGTATCTATATACATACAGTTGAAGACAAAATTATTACCCCTCCTGTGAAATTCTTATTTTTCCAATACTTCCCAAGTGCTGTTTAATGAATACACTGTAAGCATTTTTATATATGCAAAATACTACTATTCAGCTTAAAGTGCTATTTTAAAGTGCTGTTCAGAGCACCCAAACACTGCTGACTTTTAAAATTGTTTCCAATAAATCAATATTGTATCAGAGCTGCAGCATGGGTTTGTCAGTGGTGCTTTCTCAGAGAGTGCAGCTGATGGTTGTTTAGCAATGACAGATGCCATTGAATTTGGTGAATTTTCCATGTGACTTTTTCTCTGCTATATATTAATTTGCCATAAGACTTTCTCCAGAAGATATAATACAAAAAAACATATTAAAAATATAAGAATATAATAGGAAATACTGTGAAAAAATTCATTGTATAAAATGCATCTTGTATAAATTCATGTGGAATGGAGAGATCGAAAATTTTGTTAAAAGACAAACCTGAAGTACAGAATCTGACAGCAGCTATATTGCAAAATTGCAAGTAAATGATAAATAATGCTTCGTCTGTGGATGGTGGTTTTATATACATAATAGTGGGGTTTCTTTCTTTATTTCTTTCTTTCTTTCTTTCTTTCTTTCTTTCTTTCTTTCTTTATTTCTTACTTTTTCTTTCTTTCTTTCTTGTCTACATTTGCAAATATGTATCATTGCATTGTATGTGTTTGTTTATTTATTTATTTATTTTGATCATTTAGAATGAGGGCTTGAAATAGTTCTTGGTGGAATAATTGAGTTTCCAGAGTCTTGAAAACAGGGTAAACTGATGGTAAACAGGACCTTCATATCCCCTCATTGTCTGAAATACTCTCCCTCTCCTCTCAGTTTGAACCCACTTATTTTTGGCACCTTGCCCAGTTGTTAAATAATAGTGTGATACAACCCCAGAACGTGGTTATCATAATGGCTTGGGTTCAAGAGAATTAGTACAGTTCACTTTAGTGTGCATGTGTGGACTAACAGCTAGACTTCATAACTAATTGGTACTTTATAAATATACAAATGCAGAGGTTTTGTTACAGAAAGCTTAATGTTGAATCAAAGTTCTTTGAGAAACAACTTAAATAAGTGTAAACACCTTTCTGAATCAGTTTTGCTGGTTAGCAGGTAGTAGAATTTACTCTCTGTTCTAATTATGAGATTTAAATTGACAAGCTCTTAATGCAGGCTGTAGAAAAAAATGCAAAAGGTTAAATGTATGAACAAAATGTTCAAATAAAGTAAAGCTGTTTTAAACAGACAGAACAAGGTTCATTGCAAATTGTTGCAAACAATTTATATGGGCTGAATTTAAACAAATTAAATGTAGAAATGTTCAACTTAATTTGATTGTTAAAATTCAGCTTATATAAATTGTTTACAGCCACTTACCTTAAAAGCATGAAGTAAATCCAATGAATCATTTTTTTCAGTGCAGTTATTATTATTATTGTTTTTAATACAAGTTTGTCAGCAAAGATTAAGCATATGTAAATGCAATTGTTTGCGATGAATGCTAATCAATTACATACTAGCCATCAAGTACAAAATATGTTTTCATTTAATTGGTTAACTTAATTTCACTCAAAAAAATATGTTTGCTCCTTTACAAATTATTTATTTAAAATGAACTAAATCAATACAGTTCTTAAGGTTTTTTTTGGGACAGCTTAATTGTTTTATGTTCAGTCAACTTCTAATTGTAAAAACCATTAAGTTGACTTAATCGATATGTAATGTAATGTGTATTTATATAGCACATTTATCATGTAAGGCCATACACCCAAAGAGCTTCACAATAATGGGGAGGAGGGTATCTCCACCAGTGTGCAGCATCCACATGGATGATGCGACAGCAGCCACAGGACAACGGCACCAGTGCGCTCACCACATACCAGCTATTGGTGGAGTGGAGAGACTGTGATAGAGTCAATTCAGTAAATAGAGATGATTGGGAGACCATGATCGGTAAGGGCCAATGGAGGGAATTTGGCCAGGACACCCCAACTCTTTACGAGAAGTGCCATGGGATTTTTAATGACCACAGAGAGTCAGGACCTCGCTTTAACGTCCCATCCGAAAGACTGTGCTCATTATGGTATCCCCTTCACTTTACTGGGGCATTAGGACTGCTTAGCTTCAGTGAGTAACCGGTCTTGGGCTGCAGGGTGATATGGCTCTAGCATTGGGACGACATGAAGGGATTGTGTGGAACGCAGCATTTTTTACAGTGTTGTTATTGATCATACTTAAAAAATATTTGCATTTAATTGTATTATTTATACTATAGTTCTGTTTTTATTTTCAATGTTATATATGCATGTGTTTATTCAGCAATGACACGTTAAACTGACCAAATGTGACCGTAAATGCACTCAGTTAATTAAATTAATGAATAAAAAGCACACATTTTTAAATTATTACTGTATGTTTGTTTTAAATTTACTTAAAGTACTTGTTATTGACTATATAAAACAATTGCTTTATAAGTATTGATCATAATAATTGTGTGGCTTTAAAATTTAAGAAGTAACATCATCAACAACAAAAAAAACTTACTGAACCCAAATATTTGAAAATTCTAATAGCACATGTATTGCTATTATATATAATGCCCACCAAGGTCTTTCTCTCTTGTGTAACACTTCCTCCTTTTGCTTCACCGCCGCAGCTCAAAATCATTCACCTTCTCTCTTATTTATTAGCTCCTCCATGACTCTTCCAGACTTTTTTTTCAGGCTTGCCACTCTCCCCTGGCACTCCTGCCACCCATTTCCTGATTACAGTCAGCAATAACAATTTGCACCGTGGCTTTGGCTGTGCTGATGCTAATTTATTAATGAGCGAGTAGCAAACTGGAGACTGCTGAGCATGTACTTAATGCTAATCTCACTGCACAAAAAGACCGAATTCTCTCTCTCTGTGTTTGGCTCTATATTGTCTGTGTTAAATTAGGCATAAATTGAATATCAGTGTGTGTGTTCATATGAGGGCAGAGAAGGAGAGTTTGACATCTACTAGCCTCACTGGATGTGCAAAGATAAAATGTAGTTCACTGGAATCAACAAGTGAATTAGCGTTTTATTTTGAACATCACATTTTATGTTTTTAGTGTTGTCTCCATCCATTCATCCATCCATCCATCTGTCCGTCCATTCATCCATCCATCCATCCATCCATCCATCCACAACTTACATAAATGAATAAATTAATACAAATACAAATAACGTTTCATGCATTTTTTTATTATTGCATTTATATTTAAATTTGTGTTAAGTATTACATAATAAAAATGTTGTATTATAATTGTATTATAAAAGTAATGGTATTATTATTATTATTATTACATCATTTAAGTTTTTAATAATACATTAGCTAACAAGTTAGTCCATTACTTAATGTTTGCTATCTATTTATTGTTTATGTAACAGTACATTTATTACAGTGTGCATCCATATTTGTTTGCCTTAGATCTTTGTTTGCATTAGATCATGTTAGAAATTACATTAACTAACATAATAAACTAAATAAACCTTATTGCAAAGTGGACCAAGTTATTTTATATTAAGGAAATATTTTATAATAATAATAATAATAATAATAATAATAATAATAATAATTATTATTATTATTATTATTATTATTATTATTATTATTATAATTGTTGTTGTTGTTGTTGTTGTTTTGTATTATTGGTAGTATTATTAAAAATAGTTGTATTATAATTGTATTATTATAATTGCATTATAAAAAATATATTATTATTATAATTATTACAAATTTTTTGTGTAAATTATTTGTACTAATGCCCATTTTATGTTTTTTATATGCATTATGGTTGTTTATTTGTATTTATTTATTAACTTTTTTGAAGTATTATGAGGATAAAATACAGTACACTACAGGTCTGAAAACCCCTCATCTGAATTACTCTCCTTGGAAATGTCATATTGAGTGAGTTTCTGTTTGTATGAGGCATTACATCATGTGATTTACACTGGATTGTTATTGTAGTCTGTCCATCACAGTTGATTAATCTTCAGTGAGGGACAGTGTGCTGTAGTGTTGTCAAACAGTGTCCCTTCAAGTGTTTGTGTGCCCCCTTGTGTGCATATATGCATGACAGCACACTTCTCCTGTTTTCAGGGTTTAGTCGTTTGATTGGCCTGCTTGCAGATCATTGTGTTTATTTTTGGTAATGGCAGCAGTTCTAGGTGAAGTGCTGAGACTGTCAGTATATTCGCTCAGTAGATGTTCAGGAGTGTTGTGTTGTGTTGTGTTGTGTTGTGTTGTGTTGTGTTGTGTTGTGTTGTGTCCTGAAGTACCAAACCTTTTGTGCTACTTGAATGTATTTTGATTAGAATTCTTAAAGCTTCAGTCTGTAACTTATTTAGACTAAAAATGACCCAAAATTACAAAATCAGCAAGCGCTTAAATACAACAATAAGCTTGTAATAATGTTTTAGAGTTTGATCTGTACTTTCAGGTCTTTGCGTCATTATGTCATGTCTGTGTAAAGTATTGAAATATAAATGTAAGGCTAATAAACACAAAATTCACAAGAGTCACACAATGTTTAATTTAATCACAATTTCAATTTAAACTAACAATTTCAGAAAAAAAAGTAAAACAATGATAATTTGCATGGTTTGATATGAAACCAATTGACGATTGTTAGCTTTAATGTAATTTTACAAAATTTCCCTCAGGATTAATAAAGTATACTAACTATCCAACTAACTAACTAATGACCATTGGTGTGTAGTACGATTTATTGTATTTATTTCCCCAGTTGGTCCAAACAAAGGTGGCATATTATGATGACATTCTCTGGTGAAGACTCATATTCAAACTGTAAAAATGTAGAATCAAAACACTAAATTCATTCATGCCAATGTTTAACCCACATATAGAATATACTTACGCCAAAAACTGCAATTGCACCTTTTAGACAGAGATGGCAACAGAGGCAAAACTGCAGCTTTAAATACATCCATAATAAACTAAATAATAAACTATAGCATTTTTGCTTGATTGTTTTATTTTGCTATACATTTTACACACAACCATACATACAGTATGTACATATTCTGTATCTTATTTTAATTAGTGTACTATTACTGCTATTATTAATTAATTAAATTATTTTATGTAAGTAACTTTATTTAAATGAATTAAATTGTAATATTATTAATAGTAGTAGAAGTAGTATATGTATACATTTATTCACAGTTAGTTTAGCATGAATGTACATTTTAAATAATAATAATAATAATAAATATCATTATTATTGATATTATTATCATCATAATCATCATCATCAGTCCAATAATAAAATATTTTTTCTTCATCTAGTTATATCTTGTGTGAAGCACTATAAGTGAACCGCCACTAGGCCGACACATTGTCCATGAATCTGAATTGTTCCCTCCAAACGGTTTATTCTCAGACATACATGAAGAGACTGTGGAAGAGAAAAAACTATTTCCCAAAATATGCTTTCTAAATTGACTGTCAGGATTCATCAAATTATGGAGGCCTGGCGCTCTGCAGCCAAATGAAGCGTTAAATCACAATTGCATCCAGGGTGCATTAAGTTTGGTAATTGGGAAGTTAAACTGTAATTGTCCTAATTTCTTGATGCCTTCAGCTCTGTCAGGTTGTTATATTGTTGTCTATGTGGTCTCCAGTGTCCTCCAGCCTCTTGACCTCCATTAGAGCTGAGAGACGCCTGCCGTACACGTCCACATGCTGTCTCTTCACATTACTGCACCATCAACAGTGACGTTTTGTTTATTTCTCATCCCCTACAGACTTTACAGGGCTTCGCTTGTATTTAAATTCTTCTAGTTACAACTAAATTAACCACCTTCCACTGTGATTAGGGCGCAAAAGTCACAGAGAGGAAATTGAATCTGCTTATTAAGTTGTGACGTACGAATTAGTGCTTCCTGGTCAAAACCTCTCAATAGCCATTTATAAACTCTGTTCAGTCATTTTTACACACATTTAGGTAAATTGTTTACAACACCATGGTGTTCATTACAGTCTCTGGACTTACTGCATGCCAGACACCAATAGGTTAACCACTTGAGCAAAACAACAAAGCATGAGCATTTCCGAACTAAGACAGGTTCTTTAGTGAAAAAAACATTACATTTTCCTGGGATGAAAATGCTTGAATAGTGTGTACACCAGGCATAACCATAACAAAACAAAAAGCACACTAGTGTAATGGTACCTTATAAATCATAGAGCATATGAATTGATATGCACATTATGATCATGATTTTAATAGTATTGCTGCACACTGTGAGAGTATATACAGTATTGTATACAGTACTGTAAGTACTGTGTACTGTATGTACTATTTGTTCATTTTGCCAGAGACTTAAAGAGCAGGTTTCTTTAGGTCTAAATAAAATGCCTTAAAAAGCTTTAACCTTTTTGTAAGCTTTAAATACTCCCGCTGACCCCCCCTGCATGATTTTTTAACATTCATTTCATTACATATCGCTTTAAAGTTTGTGGTGACATAGAAGTTTTAGCATTTGACACTCTATAGCTCGTTGATTTAAGCATATGTTGTATTTGTTCATTTGTGCACTTTTCTGGAAATATTGAGAATTTATTTTTTAAACAGCTTAATAATGATCACATTATTTGATCTATGACTGTGATGCCATGCGTTGCAGTGGAGAGATTAGTGCTGCTGGATTTACAACATGTTAATTCATCAGCTTTTCCCGACATGGATGAAATTATATGACTGTTTACTTGGGAGATTAATATAGTAAATGTTCTAGTAACCTAAACATTGTGTTTCGGATGTAAATTAAGCACATTATCCATATATTTTTGAAAATAATTATCATTGCAGTTTCCAAAGATATCAGCATGGATTTTACAAACCATAAATATTGTGTTTTGCTAGTACTTATATGTATATTTACATATCTGAAACATAAAATAAACATTATTTGTGTAAAAGCACTGATAAATTGTGATTTATGATCATCTTTCTCTGGCTCAATGCAAGCCATCACGGGAAAGCAGATTTGAATTTAGCAGCAAATCACGTGACACACTGTGTATTTTAATCACATCGGCATGATCATACGTACTGGGGACCAGCCTAGACTAATCATACCGGTGTGATCATACATGTCAAGGTGTTAAATGTATCTTCAAAAAATGTGCAGCAGCTCTGTGGAATGTGATGTTGATATGTTGAGAAAAGCGGTTTTGTTTTGTCTCCTCCTGTTGTTGAGTCTAGTCATGATAAGCAGACAGTGTATTGTCAGCTGGAGGCTGTGGCTGATTGTATGAGCAGAGCATAGAAATAAGAGCAGACAGTGAGCCGTGACCCGTCAGGCTTTTCTGTGTCTGCGGCGGCCACACAATTAAAAGATTTCCTCCTTTTGATCAGCCAGCTAATCTGAAAGACATGAGCGGAGTTCAACACTTCAAAACGGGGTTTATTCATTCAGCCTGGCATCTCACTTTCAGCTTTGACACTATTGAAATACACATTTGTGTGAATGTGCAGTATTTGAAACTACTTGTTGGCTGTTTTTCACAATTGATTAATTGACCTTTCTTTGATGCGCATTCATGAGACAATATTTCTAACTAGGCCAACATTTAGATAAACTTGCAGGTAAACTCTCATCTCATTGGTCAGAAAGCATCAGTTTATTCCACTCATATCACTCATTAATCAGAATTGATAAACAGCTATACATATTTAGGCTTACTTCAAACATGAACAAGTACTATAGTAATTTATAGTAAAATCTATAGTTATTTTTAACCATTCTATAGTAAAGTACTTGGATTAATCTTTTGTGGTAATTGCATTGTTGCTATGGTAACACAACAACTTAGTAATCTAAGCAGATCATCCATTCTTTATAACTGTATATATTACTTTACAGTACACTACAGTTTATTGTCAGTATACTACAGTATTTTTTTTACAGTTAATCAGTTCATTATAGTTAATATTTGAGTATGCTGAAGCATTCATTAACAGAGATGTATAAGTATTATTATGTGTAAGTAATATAATATATACAGTATAATACACTTTAGTATGGTATGGTTAAAAACATTATAGTATTTACTGTAAACTACTATAGTATTTTTTTAATGTGGGTTTCATTTAGCTTTAATCATGTTACTTCATATCATTTTGAGAGAGAATTTTGTGCTAGGAGTTAATTCCTAAATAAATTGAATCTGAGGTGATGAGAATTGAGAGGTGATTGAAAAGTTTGGAATGGATTCCATTAAGGAGAATCAACTCCTCACTGAGTTAAAATAACTAATTATTATTTCTACTCTAATTTGTTAATAAAAACCACAAGTCAGGTACAATACATGCTGAAACAGTCAACTAAAACTATAGACAAATATATACAGTACATTTCGACAAAAAAAATAACATTTATGATTGATTTTTTTTTTTTATGCCTAAACATTTAATGTAAAACAAAAGCTCATAAGACATAAAATATGCACAATGACTTCAGAACAACCAGTCAATATTTAACTGTTTGTCTCTTTTTTACATATATTTGATTAGCAGGCATTCTTCTGCTTATTCCCCATAAGTATCCCAGTTATCACAAATTAAACAGTTGAGGAAACAACAACAATGAAACAACAAACATATAGCACTCCTATCACTTAACATGAATATGTTTGAACATGTTTGGACATAAGAGAGCATGAAAACTCTGCTCTGATGTTCTTTCTGTATTCTGGTCATGTCAGTTGGAGAGTTGTAGATCCTCTCGAGACATAAAGATTTTATAGCAGTATGTAATGTAGGAAACCGCAAAGGGCAGCACTGAGAATGATTAACAAGGCACTCTATGGAACAGAGAGAGAGAGAGAGAGAGAGAGAGAGAGAGAGAGAGAGAGAGAGA
>CAIGQV010000641.1:16897605-16907856 GCA_903798115.1 Danio jaintianensis
AGAGAGAGAGAGAGAGAGAGAGAGAGAGAGAGAGAGAGAGAGAGAGAGAGAGAGAGAGAGAGAGAGAGACTATAGTGCCATTGCCTAAAGATTCATCCACACTATTTCTGTTTCATCATATTCAAATCACTCTTGCAATCTTCCCATCTACAAATCTGCTAGAAGTCCCAAGTGTAGAGTGCACCTTTTTTTCCCCAGTTCGAGCAAACATCTTCATCCAGATTTACAGCTCAGTCAAACTGATCTCCAGATTTCAGAAAAACAAATCCAACTTCAATGCATGAAAATGTTTTTTTGTATAACCATTTAATAAAACACTTGTCCATGACATTATGTATTCTTCCTTATGTTGTTTAAAGCTTGTATGCTGCTATTTGTCATGCAGAATATGTATAATGCACACATTGTTAGTTTCAAACAAAATTCATAATTTTTTCAAAAATGGCCAAAATTAGCTTATATAACCTGTGCATATAACCTCCTTTCTTGAATGTGTTAGCCTTCCAATTCATTTGCCGCTATGGGTAATTGACCAGGATTAACAAATGACAGTAAATGTTAAAACTACTAATGCTGCAAACCAGAATGTTTATGACAATACATTGAAATTAAAATTAAAATACTATGATTAAAAAAATACAATTTACATAAGCAAACATAATGAACTGTTTGTATGACTAAAATTCAATAGAAATGAATGAATGACACCAGAAGTCTCAACACACAAATGAAATAATAAGGTGAATAGAGTTGTTCTAAATTCCCGTGATAGCTGTGAGAGAAACATATTGAAATTTTAAGTCATCATTCACCAGAAATCTTCTGATATAGTCACTTAAAAACGAATCATTGTTTCAGTGAATGAATTAGTAAATAAATCATTCGTTTATATATTTGGTTCACAAAATGTTTCAGACTGATTATGATCCAGTGGTTCAGACTGATTTGTTAACAAATCAAAGTTCAGGTTAATTTCTAACAAATCAAAAAATCAACATACAAACACAAAATGCATTGTTTTGAATTATTTTTTGCATTGCATTATTTTTGTATTTCGTCTAAATAGACCTGAATTGTCAATAAGGGTTCATTCACATCTTTAAAATTTGCTCAGTTAAAATATAATCGAAATAATGATTGTTTTAATGCAAAATGTAAAATAAGTGAGTTAATTGACAATTATCAGAATTTGGCTGCTGATAAATAAAATATATATTGTAGCGGCAATCAATCAATCAATCAATCAATCAATCAATCAATCAACCAATCAATCAATCAATTAATCAATCAATCAGTCAGTCAGTCAGTCAAACCATCAATTCATCAATCAATCAACCAACCAGTAAACAAATCAATATACTCTTAAAATATTTACACCCTAAAGTACAATATATGCATTCTGTGTGTATGTGTGTGTTCGTTCCTGTGTTTCAAAACCACATGAAAATATGTAAATGTTTTCCTATTGACTGACATTTTTTGTTAGCAATTTCTGATATAAATGCTAATAAATGTTAGTAAACACTTTACTAATTTCCAATAGAAGTGTTAGTCCTGCCTTTTAAAACAAACTATAGTAATGCTCACAGTGATGCTCGCACTACATCCATCATTAATAATGGCTTTTGTTGCTGCTTTCAGAATAAATGTCTTTTGTTATTAGTTAATTCATCATATTTATGTTTGCTGTTGACCTTAAAGTGTTTGCATGTACTGTAC
Source organism: Danio jaintianensis (assembly GCA_903798115.1). Classification (NCBI taxonomy): domain Eukaryota; kingdom Metazoa; phylum Chordata; class Actinopteri; order Cypriniformes; family Danionidae; genus Danio; species Danio jaintianensis. The sequence goes on from CAIGQV010000641.1 coordinate 16,899,325, forward strand.
TGAATTAACAAACAAACAAAAAAACTTTACCCTCAAATCACTGTGTTTTATGTGCATCCTCGTCTTTGTACCGTGGATATTAAGATAAATTATGTAGCATAAACGTTCCGTCAGAGTAACCAGAGCATGTCGACGCCACACAGTTTAAAATCACATTAAAATGCAGACTGTTTTTTGTGCTCCGGAAATTATTAGAGGTGCTCAGACGGCTCATTGCAATGGCACTCCTGAACTGAAATTGACGTCATTTGGTTTACTCTACATGAACCCAACCATTTGCCCTTTGACCAGCAGACTGTTCATACCGAGCAAGATATGCCAAGAAGCAGCTGAAATGCATAATGAGATGCAAAGTAAGCAGGCGATCTGTCAGTGGGAAAACAGACAAAGCTCTTTAGCTGAAAATGAACCCAGTTTGTCACAGGGCTCTAAAATGTTGGTCAGTAATTCGTCAGTTATGGGTGTAATTATAGTTTAATCATGGTGAGAGGTGAAATGCTAAGAATGTGTTACATGGATATTGTAAGTAATGTTTTTAAAATATCAGAAAGAGAGAGAGAGAGATGTTGTGTTTAAGTGCACTTACTTAGCCTTGATTTTCTTATCTACATCTATTAAAAAAAATTAAAAGACCACTTGAAAACTGTAAGATTCTCATGATTTACAATAAATAATTATGTTTGATTATGACACATTAGTTTACACACGTGTTACTACTGATATTTCTGCCAAGTAAATATAAAAAATTTTTGTCATTTAGACAGTTTGTAGGTATTTTTTTCCCAAAAAATACCAAAAAGGGGCATTGTTTCTGGCATGTACATATAAGTCAATTTCAACAAAATACCAAGATTTGTACTTAAAAAAATAGAGTTTTAAAAAATATATAAACAACTGGGTGGAATAACCCAGACATTCAATCACAACAAATGAAAACATTTGTTATTCTGAAAGAAAAAGGGTATAACTTTAATGGTTCCTTTTACACAATTTGTTGACTATAAACTGTAAAAAATGCAGGGTTCCACACAATTCCTTCATGTTGTTCATTCATTCATTTTCTTTTTGGCTTAGTCCCTTTACTAATATGGGGTCGCCACAGCAGAATGAACCGGCAACTTATCCAGCATATGTTTTACGCAGTGGATGCCCTTCCAGCTACATCCCATCACTTTAAGGACAAATGCCTTTAATTGGACTTTTGATCTACTTATAAAAACAGCCAGCCATTTGCTACCACAACAGTTGCATTTGTAGAGCTGCAAAAAGCCAAATATAATTTTCAAAATAACTTTGACTAGATTCTACTAAAAGATTATCAGTTATAGGATCAAGCAATCATAGGATAATTAAAATGTTTATGTGAACTAACCCCTTAATGTCAATGAAATCTTTTTGATATACACAATAAGCTGAATGGACAAAGCTCACATAAAGTCAAGCATCCCAAAAAGTTTTCAAGCACAGCAACATTATAAGGAGACCAAATACATTTCACACACAGTTTTTACAACTCAGAAGAACTACAAGCTCTGTAAATCCCGATTTGCATATGACATCAATAATCTGATATTAGCATCTGATATTAGCATTCACCATGACTGAAAGATTGTGATTAGACTTTATTTCCCCAAACAGAGCTCAAATTCCTCCTCGGATCGCTTTGTTTTGGTGGAACCTTTAGTAAATGTTAACTAGATCTGAGCGATGTTTGTTTAGTTGTGCAGTGATCCTATTTAGAGACAAGTCAACAGTATGTGGGCTACGGGCTGGTGCTGTGTAAATACATTTAGCATTTCTAAAGTGCCCTTGTTCCATATGGGACGGGGTGACATAGAGGAAGTTTAATTAGGGAATGAATCCTCCAGGGTGTGGCAAAGCCCCTTTTTCTGACAAAACTGAGACTCATGTGAGAGCTTGGCTAAATTTTAGACTTGAAGCGAATGAATTCTGTGTGCATTCAGATCAAACAAACAAGTCAACATGAACTTTTTGTGAAACTTTTTTTTTATACTTAATGAAAGTCAAAAACAAAAAACAAGCTTGTGAGCGGCTGCACTTCATGTGTTTAGTACATTGATTTAGCTGAAGTTTTTTAGCATTATAACCTCAGCTCTCAGTGTCACATAATTCTTCAGAAATTCTTCTAATGTGATCTTTTAGAAGAATCATTTCAATGCTGGGATTAATGTGATAAGTGTTGTTATGAAATGATTCAATGGTTATTAGTAATGTTAAAACTTCTGTGACAGTTGTGCTGCTTTATATGTTTGTGAAAATTATCATCAAAAGTAGTTTTCTTTCTACTAAAATACTCTAACCAAGGATGCATTCAATTGGTCAAAGTGGTTGACATTGATTGATTGATTGATTGATTGATTGATTGATTGATTGATTGATTGATTGATTGATTGATTGATTGATTGATTGATTGATTGATTGATTGATTGATGAGCTGTTGAATATACAGGATTATTTCTTTTATTTTCTTAAAATGTTTTGTTACATTGTTTTACTTTTTTACTGTCACTTTTAATTAGTTTTAAATAGAAATTAATTATTTAAAAAATAAATTTAGGTTATTGCATAAATATTAACACATTAATATATGTTGCGGAGCGGCACAGAGGCTCAGTAGTTAGCACTGTCGCCTCACAGCAAGAACATATGCCGGAATAGTTGGTGGTTCATTCCGCTATGGCGACCCCTGATAAATAAGGCACTAAGCTTAAGGAAAATGAATGAATGAATGAATATATGTTGCAAAAATGTTAGTTACTGTTCAATTGAATTATTTTAAAGTGTAATGTAAAGTGATCAAAAAAGTTAAAAATAGGCATTCATTCATTCATTCATTCATTTTCTTTTCAGCTTAGTCCCTTTATTAATCTGGGGTCTCCACAGCGGAATGAACCGCCAACTTATCTAGCACATGTTTTACACAGCAGATGCTCTTCCAGCTGCAACCCATCACTGGGAAATTATACACTCCCATTCACACACATACACTATGGACAACTTAGCTTACACAATTTACCTATACCACATGTCTTTGGACTTGTGGGGGAAACCGGAGCACCCGGAGGAAACCCACGCGAACACGAGGAGAACATGCAAACTCAACACAGAAATGCCAACTGACCCAGTCGAGGCTCGAACCAGCAACCTTCTTGCTGTGTGGCGACAGTGCTACCACGCCGCCCTAAAAATTGTCATTATAAATCAAATTATACCTATTTTGAATACAAAAAAATGTAGGTTTGGTGGGTTCTAGCAATGGTAGATTTAGTTGTTTTTTTTTAATGTAGCACATGAAATACTACTTGAAATATTACAATAGTAAAATACTACTGATCTACCACAAATAAGAATATGCAAAAAATATTTTTAAAACAATTTCAACATAATTGTAATGAAAAAATAAAGAACAATGCTAATAAAATGTATATTTTAATACAAAAATAATAACTCTGACAAAGTCTGTTCAAGCTATACTCTTGTAAAATTTTTGTTCAAGTCTTAAACTTTCTGCAGTTTAATATTCCCTGGTAATAGACAGGATTTTAATGTTTCATCATCTTAATGTTTGACAGAGTCCATATTCTATGTGATGTTAAATTACGCAAGATACATCAAATTTACTTCAGTTAACTTGATAGGAGCTGCCTTGATGTTATAATTGAGGACATGATGTTTGAAGCCTCATTAGCATGCAGGCTGTATAGGATATCAGATATAATACAAATTGAATTATTTCCTGCCTGATACAAGCTTATTAGAAGGTTTGTGTGGATCTTAGAATGGCAAAGAATCTGTGTGTCGAACTCAGAGTTAATGATCAGGCAACAAACCAAGTACACGTCCTGCACACCCAATCATTCACACTGTGAAATGCGGCCTATTACCATTTGCATAAATTAATGCATCATTAAATTCAATAATGTTGTCGTATGTTTTATTGACATCATCGTATGTCATTCCTCAGCCTGCTTTGGTGCATGACTAGTATGCCTTAAATCTTCATGACTAATTTTTCAGATTTAGCTTGGCTCATTCTTAAAGGGACCTTGCACCCAGAAATGTAAATGTGCTGTTAAAGGGATAGTTCACCCAAAACTTGAAGTTAAACTTGAACTTGTTATTATTTACTCAACCTTCACTTGCCACAAAACATTTAAGTTTCATTTTTCTGTTGAACACAAGATAAGTTATTTGGAAAAATTATGGAAAGTATTTGTTTTTCTTACTATGGAAGTCAGTGGGTACATTTAAATCATTCATTCATTTTTTTTTCAGCTTAGTACCTTTATTAATCTGGGGTCGCCACAGCGGAATGAACCACCAACTTATCCAGCATATGTTTTACGCAGCAGATGCCCTTCCAGCCGCAACCCATCACCGGGAAACACCCCTACACACTCATTCACACACATACACTACAGACAATTTAGCTTTACCAATTCACCTATAGCGCATGTCTTTGGACTTGTGGGGGAAACCGGAGCACTCAGAGAAAACCCACACCAACACGGGGAGAACTCCACACAGAAATTCCAACCAGGCTCAACCAGCAACCTTCACCGCATCGCCCGGGTACATTTAATATTTTTCAAAATAACTTATTGTGCGTTCAAAAAAAAGAAACTTATAATAAAACCACTTGGTGAAAAATAAATAAATAAAACTTACTCAACGAGAGTAAATTGTGTGTACATTTGCGTGCGTGCGTGCGTGTGTGTGTATGTCACATTTGGACCAAAGCACCGTGAGCCATTGGAGAGGAGACTGTAAATGTTTCTAAACTATTTGTTTCTATTTTTTTGGCGACAACCCTCAGATACACTCACAATTTGTCAAGCTAGAAAATGATATTAGATTTTAGGGTGCGTAGAAACCTCAGTGTTTACACTTTTGAGGGAGGTAAACCAGTGAATAGCATACTAAGGGTTTATCCTATAAACTGTATTAAAATAATTGGAAAAAAAGAGATGAGCTATCTTTTTTCTTCCCTTTAGAAATGATAATCTGCAATTGCAACCAGTCATCAGAAAGTATGCTTTTCTAGCAACCCATTTATTTATCAATGCCATGGAACTGCAAAAAAAAAGAAGAAAAAAAAAGATCCCGAGTCTAGTGCCTGTGGTTATGTGACAGCCTTCTGCGGCGTTATGTCTGTGAGCAGAAATTAAAATTTAGTCGTGACAATGGGATGGACTTTACCCAGGATGCAGTCTGGCTCCCATGGCAGCAATAGCAGGAAAACAGTGTCCAAGAGGAAGGCGCAGTTAATTGCGCTGGGCAGCAACGCCACAGTTTGCCTCATGTGCTCCAGATGGTTCAGGACAACACAAGCTGCTTCATTATCAACATGGTCAGCCCTGTTTGTGCCTGCTGGCACCAGGGCTTCATGGATTGCTTATGGTTTAAATTAGGTGCGCATTCCAGGCCTGTCCTCTACCTTTCCCTTTACTGTTGCTAATAGTAATGTATTTGCATATAGACGTGCACAAATGGTGTAATGCTATCAGAGCTGTTTATAGACTTTTTGGCAACATAGTGTAGGTGAGATTACTATTATTCAAATTATTGTTGTTTTGTAAAGTCTTATTGTAAAAGTTTCAGTTCATATTATTGTAAATATAGTGTAAATATATACTTTTGTTACATTTAAAATGGCTGTTCAAAAGCATACTTCATTGGATTGATTTTAGTGGTCAACCGATATATTGCCAATGGGGATATATCGGCCGATATTTGGCATTTTTTAAAAATTGGCATGGGCTGATACATCTTTCTGTTTGGCTGATATGTTAGAGGCAGGACTTTTCTTTTGACGGTGTGGCGAACTTTTAATTTGACGGCATTGCAGCTGAGCACACTGTGCGTATGTTCTCCCCTGCTAATTTGAGCACGTTCTCCCAGTCACTTTAATCATTCAGTCTTACAGTTCTTTCTACTACAGAGAGAATTCTTTATAATTATCAGATATAATTCTTTAAACAGTAATTCAATTGTGTACAAAATAATTATAATGATTGCTTTAATTAGTAATAAAGGCAAATAATGCTTTCTCGGTTGCCATCTGCATTAAGCAAATATGCATTTATATAATTTAAACAAATGTTTGATTGATTAATGGACCTTTCATTTCACAAATCTTGCAAACTAAGTTAGATCTACCTGTGACTGAGATCGAATAAAATGTGCATTTGTATTCTGCGTGATCACGTGTTCAAACTTCCCAGAATACTGAGTGCACAGTTAGTTACAGTAATTAATTTATATTTTTATTAAATATTTATTTGTGAAAATAAATGTGTTGTCTTTTCAAGCTAAATTTGATTGATTGATTGATTGATTGATTGATTGATTGATTGATTGATCCACTCTAAATCTACATTGCATATATCTGTAAAATGATTATATTTGTAACATGCAGTGTTTGTGTACTAACATTTAGGGCTGTTAGTGTTCTTAAATATTTTTGTAAAAATATTTTTATATCAAAGAGGCATTTTTTGATCAAATGATAAACGCACAAAGAACAGTAATGCTGTGAAATATAAATACTAATGTTAATCAGTTTATTACATCCTTAACCTATTGATTCTTCACTGAGCTTTAGTAGCCTATTCCCACTATGATGGAAAACCTACAAATATCTTTTTTGGCATGTAGCCATATTTACATCCTAGCAATGTTGTGCCATGAGCTCTGCAGTTTCTCCCCTGTCTGTCCTTAGAGGATTCAGAGGCGCTCTAGGAAACACTTGGCATTCTCTGCTTAAAATGCTGAATTACCATTCTGTACAGTGAGGGTATAAAATCAGAGTTTCTTCTCAGTGATTTTCAAAGTCTCTGGAAAATGCAGGTTGACATGGTAGCATATTCGTGCATGTAGACGTAGTTCACACCCTGCTGATTTCACATCCTGATCCTAACATCCTGAGAGATACAAACTGCTTACAACTGTGCAATCTGAGAAAAACCACATCTGCTTTTAGGCAGAACATCTGCGAGTCCATGAAATATTTAACACAAAGTAATGCATTTATATTATTTTAGACAGCACAGCAAAGACCAAGAATTGTAACTATAAAGATAATAATGACAACTATAGGGTTAGTCAGTGTCAAATGATTGGGAGGCATCATCAACCTATGGTTGCTTTGACCTCCCCCCCATCCCCCTATACTAAATAGTGGATAACTAAGCAAATATACATCCATGACATTTTGTGTTTTGGCTTTCTTTCAGCATTTTTTCAGTCTTTCTTTTGGGGGAAAAAAAATACCATTTTACGTTATGATGAAAAGTAAACCTTGACCTGTTCCAAACTATTTTTTGGGGGGGGGGTTTTGTCATGTTGTTGTTCTGATGAACACAAATAAAGATATTTTGAAAAATGTTGAAAAACTGTTGACTACTATAGTATTTGTTTTTTAGATGTCAATGGTTACCGGTTTTCAGCTTAATAACTGAATACTTAATAACTTAATAAGAAATTTTTTTTTTAAGGTGAATGTTCCAAAGCCACACGTTTTATGTGTATTTTATGTGTTACACATATGTTCCATATATGTGACATCTTTTCTGCATCTTTCTTGTTATCATTATATATTAGTTACCATGCTTGCTCTGAACTGGCTTTAGGTCTAGACCGTGCTCGGATATTGAAAAGAAGATTCCTTTAGTAGTTATCTTCCTTTATACAACACTTTTCTGCAATACCTTATATGATCTTATTAATTTCCTCGGCAGTATGAGATTTGATAAGATGAATGATGAAGGTTATAATGAGAGGATTTAGCTAATGAAAAGATTACAACATTACAATGGGAGATTTAACAACTGGCAAATGGTGAACATGTAATGCTTCTTAATGAACTAGTCTGCGACCTTCAAGTTCATCAAACGTATTTTTGTGACATGATTGAATGACACGTAATATGCTGAGGTCAAATGCAACTCTGGCAGACTTTGTGGACAATAAGGCGAAATGTGTGAATGAGATCCGTTACTTGAGCACATTTGGTAAACACTTAGCCTTCGACACGGTGTAATGCATTCACAGCTTTGAGAAATCATTCATTTATGCAGCGCACACAGCTCTCAGTCTGACTGAGGGCAATGTCAGAGTGAAGTTTGCTCTCGTTGCACAGGGTTAATAGACAGACTGTCTTGTATATATCGGTGATTAATTTCTCTGACAGTAATGCTGTCTGTATATGAAGAGAGCGGGAGGAATGATTAACGATAACCCTAACCCTGCACAATTCAGTCAGTTTGATAAGGTAATACATCTATACAAGACAACTTCCCACTGAGGAAAACACTTAATGCACAAGGTTTTTAGAGACTGAGATGATGATTTTTCCTAATGCCAGACCTTGTAATGTCTGGGGGGGAAATTATGCCATATTGTATTTTCCAGAGTTGTTATTTTTAGGTTTTGTGTTTAGCTGTGTGTGTGTGTACGTGCGTACGTGCGTGCGTGCGTGCGTGCGTGCGTGCGTGCGTGCGTGCGTGCGTG
>CAIGQV010000641.1:16924133-16947573 GCA_903798115.1 Danio jaintianensis
TTGTCTTATATATATATATATATATATATATATATATATAAGACAATGAAGTTAACATATATGGTTCTTCGCACAAGAAAGGATTTAATGATTTTATGGAGACCAAGTTTTTGGTCTGTATGGAGACCAAACATTTTTAAATTAATTAATATATTAATTAGAATAGTAATAATTGAACAAATGATTTCTTTTTTGTCCCTTTTGTTAATTGTATTGCAGTGATAATATATAAACTGCTGTATAAAAGTTATATTACTACATTTTGCACTTCATCAGCTTCATCTCACATATCTTTGAGCAGTAAAATGAAACCAGAATAGAGAATTGTTGACAGAGGAAATTACTTAAATTGCTATATTAGGTTATAGACCTTATGATTAGACAGAAAAAATTTAATTTTACCGAAATCACTTTAGAGGACATTTTAAGAGACATTTTCTACCCACCATAAAAAAAACTCCATTTGCACACCATTTATTTGCAGTTTAATGCAAAACAATTTAAACATTAAATAAAAGTGATTCATTATTTTTGTTTCATACAGAACATTCAGCTGTTGAAGATTGTATCTCCTGGTGCTGTGTAATGCTATGTTTCAAATCTGACACTAATAAAGCACAAACTCCTTGTATCCCCAAGCTTTCTGAAAAGAATCACTTGCTTCATCAGCCTCCGAGCTATCAGCGTGACCGAAGCTTCATTCGAGTACATTTGCATTGTTATGTCCCTCGGCTCAGTCATCAGAGAATTTGATGAGGCCTGTGAAATATGTTTCTTGAATATATCGCCCGCACAGATGGGAGAGACATTTCAGAGCTCATGCATTCATGCAGATGCTGCTGAAAGTGAGGAGAGTCGCTGGGGTGACAAAAAAAACTAGATTTATTCAAGAGGTCTCTGTCATGAAAGACAATTTCTGCATATAACGAGCAAAACATCTGGCATAAAAATAAATGATGGCATACCACATCAGTCAAAATTTTAACTTATTAACTCAGAATTATGATTTCAAAAGTCATTATTGTAATTATTATATAAATAGTTACACTTGGGACTTGAAACTGAAATGAAAAGTCAAAATTATGACTTACTAACTCAAGGTTGAAAGTATGACTTTAAATCAAAGTTATGAGATAGATATGAGACAAAAATTATGACTCAAAACTCAATAACTCCAAAAAAGAGACATTTACTCAACATTGTGACTTTTTTAAAGTCATAAATATGCGATAAATTTTTGAAATCATGATGACTTCTATATTAAAAATAATACTCTTATTTAAAGTTGGAATTGTGATTTGCTAAACTGAGATTATGATGGCCTGTAAGCTTATTGAACAGGAAACAACACAGGCTATTAAACAGACTTTAAATACATTATCATTGAAATAACATGATAGTTTTACACTCCCCTAGAGTTAAACTGTTGATTTTGACAATTTTTAAATCCATTCAAACTTTTAGCTTAGCTTAGCATAAATTAAATCAGCCTAGGAAATAGCAATTTCATTTTCAGAATTTCATTTTTATTTTTTGTCTGTCTTACTGTAACTACAGAAGTGTCAAGCTTTAAATAGGAAATTTATCAAAACTCTTTGGTCTTTTTTGAGTGATATGCTGATGGTCTAATCCAATTCAATAATCTATGCTAAAGTAAAAGTGCTAAAAGTCCCGAAGATCGGCTGAATGGATTAAAACATGGTAAAACTCAACGGTTTAACTCTAGGGAAGTTGTATAATTGACTGTTCCTTTAAGAAGTATTTTAAACATGGATAATAACATTATCAAATGTTATTAGCAGAACAACATGGAATAACTAATAGCTAAACCTGCTGCAAAATAAATATAATATTAAACAAGTCATAGTTTTGATTTAAAGCATGATGCTTGCTGTAAACTAGGCTACATTATTTGAGCATTCGTTGTGACATTGATCTGTTGTGGTCCAGCTTATGTTTCCTTTTTTAATATTAAGATTTTTCTTTGAAATCTGTAATAGGCTACCACTATTGACCCTGATCGTTGGTAAAATAGCCAGCCTTTTATCAAAGCCTGATATTTTCCTGCAGGTTTGACGCAGACTAAACTAAACTGTCTGAGGCCAGTTTTACTTAATAAACATTCCCTCGCCTAAACTCACCACAAGTGAGATGGAGAAAATGAAAGAACGTCAGTAAAAAATCAGATGCTCAAGACATAATCTTTAAAATATTGACTTATATTAAACATGTAGCAAATATATGACAGGTTTGTGATACAACAATTACACTGGAGCATTAATTAAATCCTTATTTTCCATGGAGCGAAGCAAATCATCCACCCGCACAACTGTGTTCATTGTTCATCTAATTTTGTCTGAAAAAAAAAAAATTGTCAGATTTTTTTTGTCTTTTTGGAATGCATTTTGTTTGGTATAATTTGTATCTTAATTGTTGGTTATTTTAATGAAATTTTTATTGGTCAGTTATCTATACAAAATAAACAAGAAGATTTGAGGTGAAGTTCAAAACAAGGTCCGCTTATATGCTTCAGCGCACAAACTGACAAACTGGTCAGTTAAATAAAATATTAATATTAATAAAATTACAGTCAAAAGTCACTGAGACACACCGCGCAGCCATTCGGTGTCTGCGGACACACCAAAACAGCAGCACAAAGGGAAGAAATCAGTGCGTTAATGATCTGTCCAATGTATTATTGAGCCTTTTCTAATTTAAAATTTGAGGTAGGCCTACTTTGTGTGTGAAGAGCAGGTAATAAACCTCTCTACTCCAATGTTGCGAAAGCGATCTGCTGATTTAACAGACACAGCACAACATGATTTAGAAACAGCATTGAACTCCTTGTTCGGTGCTTCGGTGGATTTGCTCTGCAGTGTTTGAACTTTCAGCAGTGAGGTTTAAACCACACTGGGCTAAAGTACACTGAACTTCAACTCTGAAATCTGGACTTTACTAGAACTATGTTAAGCTGCTTTGACACAATCTACATTGTGAAAAGCGCTATATAAATAAACTTCACTTGACTTGACTAGACCCCTCCTGAAGGTGCTTATGTCACTTTGTCCTTAAAGTGGAAGAGCAAACTTTTTTCTGTTGTTTTTTCTGCGCCAACAATGCTTAAGTGTGTCAATACATAGCACTGTGGTGCTCATGGTGACCCGAGTTCAATTCCCAGCTTGAGGTCCTTTGCCAATCCTTCCCCTCTCTCTCTGCTCCCAATGCTTTCCTGTCTGTAATCTCCATTGTCCTATCCTAATAAACATGAAAACCCCTTAAAACATTATTATAAAAAAATACAATGTTGTTTTGAAAGACATGTCTGAAGTAAAGTTATGTTTTTGCTAGCTGAAAGTTGCTAGGAAACAGAGGTAGATATGTTCAAATGAAACTGGAAAATGCATGCGGTCAATTTGACTTACGGCCATTCAAGGGCTATATCTAACTATTTTGTCTTTTGTGTGTTTTAATTGTAATTACAATAGCAATGTTAGAACAAAATATACACACATTTAGGAAAAGTCAGAGTACTGTAGTTAGATGAGTTTTATTTTAACAAAGTTTTTAAATTACAAAAAGTAAAATTGGTAGTTCTAGTGTTAGCGATATAATTATGATTCAGCTATGTCATAATTTTGACTTTTTATCCTTGTTTTTGTTCGCTCTACATGGCAGAAATGGGCTTTCATACTCTTTCTCCTTATTCCACAAAGAGCTTGTCATTGAAAGCAGATTGCGCTCACTATTTGATTGATGATTGCAGTTATGCCAGTGATTTAATTCATTCAGAAAAATAATTCTTGCAAAAGAAAAAATATATCTGTAGATGTGAAATGCCTCTCGCTCTGTTGTCGACTGCAGAGATCAATGACCCATCGCAAGGTTATTCCATGTTGCGCAGATGGGCTGTGCTGATCTGGAATTTACAATGAATGGCATTGCTTTGTTCTCTGCTGTAGGTCTGTCTCTGCTGAGTGTTCACATTATCGTTCACAGACCATTGTCTCAGCTCCAGTGCAGGGAAACAAATGCGAGTACAGAAGTCTCTCTAATACATCTCTCCGACCGCACAGTCGGCTTTAAAGTAATGACCGCATTTGCAGAAGTGGGTGTCTGAAGCTCTGCTGTATTGTGTTTTGGAGTTGAAGTGTGCTTAGATGGCTTTCAATCTTTTAACTAATCATTCATTTGTTGATTCATTCATTTTAACGTCTAACATCAGTCAGTCAGTAAGTACACAAATAAACAGAATGATGTCATTTATAGTTATTTGAACCTCTACATTTTGTTTTGTTTGACCTTAAGTGAGCGGCTTGCGTGTAAATTAATAAATACATTTGTGTTTATTTATTTGAAACTCTACAACCTTTCCTTCCTTCCTTCCTTCCTTCCTTCCTTCCTTCCCATTCTCGTCCTTTCCTTACCTTACCTTGCTTTCTTTTTCTTTGATTTCATTCCTTTCTTTCTTTTCCTTCCTTCCTTCCTCCCTTCCTTCCCATTATCTTCCTTTCATCTCCTTACATTGCTTCCCTTTCTTTATTTCGTTCCTTTCTTTCTCTTATTTTCCTCATTTCTTCCTTGCTTAATTCATTCCTTCCATTCCATTTCATTAATTTCTGTCTCTTCCTTTCCTTCCTTTTTTTCTTCCTTTCATCAATTTCCTTCCTTCCTTCCTTCCTTCCTTCCTTCCTTCCTTCCTTTCTATTCTCTTCCATTCCTTTCCTTACCTTGCTCCCTTTTCTTCCTATATGCCATGAAATTCAAATATCACATATACATTAAACTTAATGAGACACCTTGATAAATCTGGATCAAATCCATTGTCCTGCTTTGTTTCCAGAATCACTGTGTGCTTAATATAACAGAAGCCGTGTAGACTGTAAAAGCAGTCTCACAGAGACGCCTCAGGCATGGCTGCCGGAAAACGTGACGGCAGAGACTTTGCTCTTTGTGTGTCCTCAGAGAATGAGAAGGGAACAGTGTCTTGTGTTTTGTGTGAGCTGATCACTCGAGAGCTTCTTGACACTTGCCTTGGAGTCACAGCACACTAAATGTATACAAGTCTTCAGATCATGCTTAAAAGATTTACACAGAGCTGCAGTGCTTAGGGAAGGACTTGTGTTCTGAATTTGTGATTATGTGTGATACTTTGGTAAGCTTTTGTGTATGTGGGAAGTTGGGAGGACTTTCTGTTTGCTGTCTACAAGAGTTTATTCATATTGTAGATGCTTCATAACATTGTGAACTAACTTATTATATTATATTATATTATATTACATTACATTACATTACATTATGCTTTGCACAAATCTATTTGTTATCCTTTTCCGGGACCTGGTCACGGGGGCAGCAACCTCAGGAGAGAACCCCAGACTTCCCTCTCCCCAGACACTTCCTCCAGCTCCTCTGGGGGGGATCCCAAGGCGTTCCCAGGCCAGCCGAGAGACACAGTCCCTCCAGCGTTTCCTGGGTCTTCCCGAGGCCTCTTCCCGGTGGGACATGCCTGGAACACCCCCCTAGGTAAGCATCCAGGAGGCATCTGAAACAGATGCCCGAGCCACCTCAGCTGACTTCTCTCGATGTGGAGGAGCAGCGACTCTACTCCGATCCGCCTGTCAATCTCATGTTCCATCCTTCCCTCACTTGTGAACAAAACCCCAAGATTCTTGAACTCCTCCACCTGGGGTAAGGACTTTCCTTCAACCTGGAGATGGCAAGCCACCTTTTTCTGGTGGAGCACCATGGACTTGGACTGATTCTCATGGATTGCTGATTCTCATCCCAGCCGCGTCACACTCTGTAGCAAACCACCCCAGTGCATGCTGAAGGTCCATGTCCGATGAAGCCAACAGAACCACATCATCTGCGAATAACAGAGATGAAATCCTTTGCTTTGACCCCCTCCGCCCAAGGCTGTGCATATGAATTCTGTCCATACATATTAAGATAATTGGTGACAAAGGGCAGCCCTGCCAGAGTCCAACATGCACTGGTAACAAGTCTGACTTATTGCCGGCAATGCGAACCAAACTCCTGTTCTGTTCATACAGGGACAAGACAGCCCTTAACAGAGTGCCCCTGACCCCATATTCCCAAAGCACCTCCCACAGAATGCCACAATATACACGGTTGAATGCTTTCTCCAATCCACAAAACACATGTAATAAACTATTAATATTTTAAATTATAATTAATACTTTGTGTATAGAAGTGGCGGCACAGTGGCGTAGTGGGTAGCGCTGTCACCTAAAAGCAAGAAGGTCGCTGGTTCGAGCCTCAGCTGGGTCAGTTGGCATTTCTGTGTGGAGTTTGCATGTTCTCCCCATGTTTCCTCTGGGTTCCAGTTTCCCCCACAGTCCAAAGACATGCGCTATAGGTGAATTGGGTAAGCTAAAATTGTCCGTAGTGTATGTGTGTGAATGGGAGTGTATGGGTGTTTCCCAGTGATGGGTTGCAGCTGGAAGGGCATCTGCTGCGTAAAACATATGCTGGATAAGTTGGCGGTTCATTCTGCTGTGGCTTCCCCGGATTAATAAAGGGACTAAGCCAAAAAGAAAATGAATGAATGAATGTAAAAAAGGTTATTTAATTATTTTATATTACATTATATCACAATAAACGCACTAATAAATAAATAAAAATGTTTTTAAATATGTATGATATTCAATTATATTACTATTGTTTGTATAAACTACATATGACCACTGGCTGATATATACCACACTAATAAATGTAATTCACCACTATATATTTTATGATAAATATTGTCTTTAAAAAAATCAGTAGTGGTAATGGTGGTATTAGTAGCAGTAGTAATTTGTGTTGTTGCAGTATTTAAATGAATATACTAGAATGTGGAACAATTTAAAACCATTGTGATTTCCAGGGAATGCACATTCAGCTAAATGTATACTATTAACGCTTTGAAGTTGTGTTGAATAAAAGGGAGAAAACAAAATGCTCTCATATAAAAATTAAGCGAGCATTTTTCAACTGATCTCACCCCGTTCATCTTTGACAGAGCCTTGGTTTTGTTTGTCTTTGTGGTTGTGTTTGAGAGGTGTATTATTATAATTTGACAGAATGCCACAGGCTGCTATTCTCATCTCCTGCGGTGTGTGTTTACTGTGGAAACAGATCACCATCACAAGTGTTTGTTTAAGATGCCTGCCACTACAGCTTCATTAGCCACATTACTGTCGCAGAGGGGGGAAATAAGAGGGAAGCCATTTTAAAGGGGATATATTATGCTCCTTTTCACAAGATTTAAAATAAATGTCGGTCACACCTTATTTTGATGGTCCCCCTATATAGTCTGATGACCATAAGTAAATTACAAGTTCATATCTGCTTCATTTCATCTGGGTAGTATGTGTAGATCTGTTGACTGGGTAGAATCTGTAGATTGTTAAACAAATCACAGACAACATGGAAAACTGGTGTTTTTGTTTCTTGTTCTTATGTCACATACTTGCACCAATGTCATCACTGTCTGTTGACTGTCTGTTGAACATTTACTGACATGTAGTTTGCTGTCCATGTTGTTTATGATGTTGGCTTGTAACAGTCATTCAGTGACATTTTTTTACATTTTCACTTCATTTTGATGGGTGGTAGAGTACTCTGCGGGCCAACCTGACTGCCTGCCGGTGCCCTACTCATACCTGCAGCTTCTCCACGATTGATGTCCAGCTTCTTCAGCCTCCAGCGCCTAGACTGCAGCTCTGAACAGGAAGTTTGGCCAGATGAAAAATGGTCGTGCCTAACAGAGCCTAGTTTCTCTCAAGTTTTTTTTTTCCTCGCCACTGGCTTGCTCGGATCGGGACTTGTGGAGCTGTGCTTCGGTGGATTTGCTCTACAGTGTTTGAACTTTCAGCATTGAAATTTAAACCACACTGAACTAAACTAAACTGAACTTCAACTCTGAAATCTGGACTTTACTAGAGTTAAGCTGCTTTGACACAATCTACATTGTGAAAAGCGCTATATAAATAAAGTTGACTTGACTTGACTTGACTCTTCAAAATACATGTATGAAAAAAGGTTAGGAGTAAGTAACTTTGTTCTCATAATTAAACAAATTAAAGATGATTAATTAATTTGCTGTTATTACTGGTTATTAAGGTAGTAGTTGGGTTTAGGTATTGGTAGGGTTAGGAATGTAGAATAAGATCATGCAGAATATGTGCTTTATAAGAACTTATAAACAGCCAGTGTCTTAATAATAGGCAGCCAGTATAAGTAACCAGGTAACAGTGAGAATTTGTCCCTATACTAAATTGTTACTGTAACTTTATATATGGTTAAAGTTCATTTTAAATGATGCTGTGCTACTGCTTATAGACATCTTAATGTGTACTGAAAGACTGTTGATAAGTGAAGTTTATTTATAAACTAATTTCGAGAGGATTACATGCTTATGATTGCTTGCGGCTGGTCCCGCATTATTCAATTTATGATTCACCAATCCTAAGCCACTATAAATACCCTAAGTTCCATATAACAGCCATCTTCGTTTTGAAGAATCCCCTCTTCCACCCCTACTCCTCCTCCTTTCCTAGATGGGTGACACGGTGGCCCAGTGGTTAGTACTGTTGCCTCAAAGCAAGAACGTCACTGGTTCTAGTCCTTACCAAGCCAGCCGACGTTTCTGTCCGGAGTTTACACGTTCTCCCTGTGCTCACGTGGGTTTTCCCCGGGTTCCCCAGTTTCCTCCCACCATCCAAAAACACGCAACTTAAGTTAACTGACTAATCCAAATCGGCACCATAGACATGCTCCTAGTAAGTAGTTATCTCTTAAGAGCAATCGCTATCTGTTCATTAGCTACTACAGCAGGGGAGTTCTCGAGATCTACCTGAGCTCAAACTCCCCTCTCGCCTTGCAAACAGGAGGGAGCCCCGGGCTCGAGGATCTTATGAGCTCAGGGCTCTCTCCCGGGACAGCATGCCAAACAAGCTTTATAATCAATCATCAGCTAAGTGTGAACTCTTGAAACTGGTTAACAACTACATATTGTAGACTACTAAACAGACTATTAAATAGCTCTTAGTTGTATAAAGGTACTGAAAACTTATTTATTGCATGTCTACTAATACACTATTGGATATCTAGAACCTAAACTGGTAACACATTGGTAACACTTTACTGACCACAAGTTTAATAGATGTTTACATGTTGTAGATTTTGTAATCATCACCTAAGAACATTTACAAGACATATTACAGATACTACTCAGATGAGAGTAAGCAGATATGAACTTGTACTGTAAATTAACTTATGGTCTGCAGACTATCTATAGGGGGACCATCAAAATAAAGTGTTGCCTAAATCTCTGCTGTCTGTGAAGTTTCAGGTCAAAATACAACAGTAATCTTTTCTTATATCTTGTAATATTTGCCACTATTTGTGTTTGAGCAAAAACATGCTGTTTTTGTGTGTGCCCCTTTAATTGTAAAATGAGCTACTGCTTTCTAGAAGAGGGCGGAGTCTTTACAAGCTATTCTGACACAGACCAGTTTTAAGGATATCTATAAGCTAGTGTGCACCAAAATAGAGACAAAAATTCACATTTAGAAGACATAAATCTGATATAAACATCCAAAGCTTGCAGTTTGTCACTTCCTCCTAAATGGATCAATGTTTTTTTTTTTTGACATCACCTCATACTATTTTGACTGTACCATGTGTAATAAATGTTTGTACATGAATTACACTGATTTCAGGATTAATGAATACAGTCTATTATAGCACATAAACACAGAAAAGGTCAGATTTTCATTATAAGCCCTCTTTAAGTTTATGATGTTTGGGAACCTAAGTAAATTTTGGGTGAAAAATGACACGTTTGCATTCACCTCATGGCAACAGCTGCTGTCAGGTCCCAGAATTCATTCAGTTCAGTGTGATTTAGTTAACTTTGACTCTAAACAACATTTCATCCACTTCTCAAGTAGCTCTGTGAAAACAGCACATGCTCTTCGCAGTTGTGTTGTGTACTGTATGCTGTCAGGGTAGGTGATGACTTGTAACGAGTGTGGAGTGGTGAAAGGAAACTAATTTTCACTGCGGCTTTAGACCCGCAGCTCTGCTCCCGGTGCCCACTGTAGTGTGACATGTTATGATGCTGCTTTCATTGTGCATAAGCTCTGATCCCAAGTACAGATGCCCCGCTGCCTGCTGTCTGGAGAGATTTGGAGCCTTGTACACAGAGCAAATCATGAAAAGACACAACTGATTTGCATATCTAAGTGATAAATGTATAGAAAAATTTACTTCAATATAAAAATACTAAATAATTATTCCAATGTATTTTCTTCTTAGAACTGTATTCTTGAAATACCAGTAAGTGGTATTTAAAAAAATAAATAATAAAACAATGATAGTGTGAAATTACCATTTAAATTAACCATTTTCTGAAAGCGAAGGTGAAGTGAAAGTTGTGACATGTGGCCAAGTATGGTGACCCATACTCGGAATTTGCGCTCTGCATTTAACTCTTTCAAGTGCACGCACACAGCAGTGAGCACACACACCTGGAGCAGTTGAGGGATCGGTGCCTTGCTCAAGGGACTCACCTCAGGCGTGGTATTGAGGGTGTGCTGAATATTTACTCCTACCACCCACAATCCCTGGCGGTGCCAAGATTCAAACCTGCAACCTTTCAATCACAAGTCCAACTCTCTAACCATTTATGTGTTTTGTGTTGTCTTTTCACTTTCATGTGAAATAAATTAACTGAAAATGAGAATTTCTCTGCAACTAGCTTAAAAACTATATTACTTTGAATTAGGTTTTATTTTTTGATTTTCTGGTTTATTTTTATTCCTTCATTCATTCATTTTCTTTTCGATTTAGTCCCTTTATTTATCGCCACAGTGGAATGAACCACCAACTTATCCAGCATATTTTTTTCGCAGCGGATGCCCTTCCAGCTGCAACCCATCACTGGGAAACACCCATACACTCTCATTCCCACACATACACTACGGACAATTTAGCCTATCCAATTCACCTATAGCGCATGTCTTTGGACTTTTGGTGGAAACCGGAGCACCCGGAGGAAACCCATGCGAACACGGGGAGAACATGCAAACTCCACACAGAAATGCCAACTGACCCAGCCGAGGCTCAAACCAGCGACCTTCTTGCTGTGAGGCGACAGCGCTACCCACTGTGCCACCGCGCTGACGGATTATTTTTAGTTACAGTAATTTTGTTCTGTGTATAATTATAGTTATTATTGCTTATTTAAATTAGTAATTTTGATATCAATTGAACTATAAAGAGAATTTTTACTCTTCCCATAGCTTCAGTAAAAAAAATACATTTATTTTATTTGTGTTTGTTTATTTTATGTAACAAAACATATTTCTGTATTTAAAAGTAATCACAATAACCACTTAACTGTGATACTTTGAGTCACTAATATTATTAAAATATGACATGTTTATAATTAGTAGTAGAAGTGTTATCCTTTAATTGTCATTATTGACAAAAAAATAATAATTATTTTATTTCATTTTTAATGAATTCCAGCAAAGTCACTGACAAGATGTCTTAAAAATGCATAAACAATCAGTTTGCTATGTTTTAGAATGACTCAACAAAACATACGCTGCCTTATCAAGCTGCACAGGAGACAGTATGGTTTATGTGCTGTTGCATTATTCAGGTGTTTGTCTTTATTTTTTTGTTTGTTTGCTAGTTTTGATTAAGTAGCGCATGGCAGAATTGTATTTTCTGTTATCACTGTGATCTTCTCAGGGAAGCCACAGCTGTCTTTCTTTATTCAGCCGAAAACAGATTTAATCAAACCCTGTCATTCTAAAAAGACAACTGAATTCCTTGGGATATGAAAAAGAAAAAAAATATGGATTTGAACTCTGCATGAACCGAAGAGTTGAATGGAGGCAATGAATTAATAGTGAACTCATTGTCCACACCAGAGCATGTCAATTAAATTCAGAAATTCAGAAGTCATTCCTTTATTGTCCTTATAAAAAGAAATCGTGTTGTGAGAGACCGATTCATGCAGCGAAAAGAAAAGAAAGAGCTTGTACTTTTTGTCAAGGAAAGGTCTGATATTCAAAGTCCAGCTTCATTCGAGAGGTCAGGTAAAATGCATTTGCTGGCGGAGACAATCTTCCCAATGCTGTCACCCACAAGGCCCTATACTTCATCACAATAAGCCTGGTCTCTTCATTTCCTTCTTCTCTGGAGCTCAGGGAAATAGCAGAGAAGATGTGCTGTCAGTCCAGAGAGAAGCTCATGTTTCATGTTGTCAGTAACATTTGGCACATTAGCCAATCAGGATTCAGCTTTATAGAAAAGCAGTTAAACCTTCATTCGGCACTCTTAAAATGCTGGCTTGTTTTAACCCAATTGTGGTTTTATCCTAAATCAGTTCAACTCTTCTGATCATTTTCCTTTAAGAAATATAAATGCTTCTTTCACCTTTAATTTAGTCATAGTTATTCTGCACTCTGTAACATTGGAACTAGAATGAGGCAGTTGTTTTGACCTTTTAAAAGTTGGTAATTTAATACATTTGTTAAAATAAAACCCATATAAGTCTAGTACTCTGACTTTTCCTATATATGTGTAAATATGTTTCATTCTAACATTGTTGTTTTATTTAAATGACAAAACATGAAAAAGTTCAGAGTATTTCTACCTTGTATTTCTACCCTCAGTAGTTCTAGTTCAAACCACCTATAGGATTCATTTCTTCCTCTCTTATGCACCAGGCACTTTGTTAGAAACACTTATATGTTTCTGGTTGCACAGACAGCTCTTTATATTTTTATACTTTGTACTTTCTTCTACAGACAAATACTCTATATCTAGTCTTTAAATATGTTACATTTGCTTTTATTTTCTATTGCATAACTTTTATTTCTCTATAAAAATTCTAATTGTTATTATTATTTTTTTTTATTGTTGTTATTATTTTTAGGGTAACGAGCAACTTTCACTGCATATCATACTGTGTATGACTGTTTATGTGACTTTTTATATAATGTATATACTTTTTAAATATAACGTTGTAAAAAATGTATTCAGTACAGTCTTATAGAGATGGGAAACTTTAGTGACTGATCCGATTCCAAAACGATTCTTTAACTGTATTTTTCCTATTTCAGCAGTGCAAATACTTGTCTACGTTTGCTCATCACAAGCCATGAGTGATATTTGATTCTATTGTAATCAGTGTCTATGCATCACATAAATACAACACTGTCTATCTTTTAGTGATTCCAAAGCCGGTCACACACTGGACGAGAAGCACAGTGCTGCACCGCATCTGATGATTCAAGATTGCAATTTGTTGCATGGCAAGAATTTGATAAGTGTCCTGAAATCGTTCACATGCCGGACCAGAAGTGGAGTGTAGCACCGCACTGCATCTTTAAAATTCTTAGGTTGTTCTATCTATCTATCTTTATTTTTCTAGTAGTTATTCAATTATGGTAGTTCCAGTGTTAAAATACTTGATTATTTCAATACAATTTTATTTATTTATTTATGTATTTTAAATTTAACTGAACATTTGAGTTTGTCCATATTTGTCCTAAAAGCGTTTTTTTTTTTTTTTTTATATCATCATAATCTTTGCTTTTTCTCTAGCTTCACTCCAGTGTCACCTTCAGAAGCTACTCGAATTTCTATTTACTGACATGAACATAAAGGACAATGTATTCTCCTCTGGGAATATTTTCCTTTGGGATAAAAAGTCCATCAGTCCAAAGCCTGTTTCTTATTACCTGGAAATATAGGTAATGTTTATGCATGACCTTGTGTTGGGCGGTTCTTTGTCTCCCACTCAGGATGACTGAATATATGGAAAGTCACTCAGTGCTCTTTTGACAAGGTTAATCTCAGTAACAAGCTCTAAAGAGTGGGTTTGAACGTCCAGAAATGCAGGAGTGTGATTCCTAATCTTTAGAAGTATGGAAATGCCACACTCTTGTGGTAAGTGCGCATGATCTGCGAGGACAACATCTTGGTCACTAAGTGATTGTGTGTGTGTGTGTTTTTTAGATTGCAGGATAATTTGTAAGATTCAGTTTCTTTTTCATCACCTTGAAGCTGTCATCTTTCACTATGAATGTGTTAAGCCTATTTGTGTTTTTTATGTCACATGGTGAAATGTGAAGAATGTTACTGAAACGTTGAGAAAATTACATATTGAGATTTACTAATGGGATGGTGAGAGAAATTAGATTCTCTGAAGAAATGCCAGCGGATTCAAGTGTTGTCAGTCGATTGAATGGGCGTTATCAGTGGATATCAGCTGATAGATATGGGCCAGTAGGGGTCTACTGCGCCTACTGTTCCTACATGCACATGGTTAATCTGCTGTTCTCGAGTAAATCCAGCAGAGGCCGCTCCGATTGACCTGCCCTCCTCCTTCCCTAAACCCAACGGTCATTATTTTTTGAAAAGCAGCGATTATTTTTCAAAAGCAGCGATTAACCTGCCCTCCTCCTTCCCTAAACCCAACCGTCTGTTTTTAAAAAAGCAATAAAAACAAATAATTAACTTTTGCCTTAGCTGCTTTCTGAAACCGTTCTTCGGCGGATTCGAACCTAGTCATCGCTGTCAACTCCGCTCCACGTCTCAAGTCTGCTGACGTACACGGTGAGCCACTGGAGAAACTGATAACAGCGGAAAATCCATTCATATGGAGGTAACCGTGTATACCGCCGCGCGTGATTTTTATGAAATTATACTATTTCCCGTTAATTGTATTTTATTAACGCCTACCCCAACCCTAAACCCAACCGTCACAGTAATGTAAAATTTCCCATTAATTGTATTTTATTAACGTCTACCCCAACCCCAACCCTAAACCCAACCGTCACAGTAATGTAAAAACACATCTGGATCTGAACTGTTCTCTATTAGAATAGCTGATTAACCATGTGGATGGATGATTACAACCTTCTGAGCCCACTAGGAGGCACAGAAGGCCCCTACTGGCCCATATCTATCAGCTGATATCCACTGATAACGCCCATTCAATCGAGTGATAACATTCGAATCGGGTGGAATGCTTGGGGTATTATGTTGTGATACGAAGGTTTTGTTGATGGAATGCTATTTATGTGCTCGTTTTTCTGCTGCTTTTTATTTCTTAACTTGATGAAGAGAGACATCGGGAGTGTTCAGTTTATTATTCCTATTCTGACAGACATAAATAATGTCTGTACTGTGCAAATCGGTCCTCTTTTGAGAAGTATCTCTGTAGTTACATGGATAAACTGTAAGTAATGTTGACTCAAATGTTGAGAAAATGACACATGTGAATGTACTAATGGGATAGAAAAGCTCTTAGGAAATAAGATATTATATTTATATATTTATATAATATATATTTTTTTCTTTCCTGGTTGAAGACTGCTCACATACACATTTTATTGTTGTTATTGTTTGGTTTTAAAATATTCTCATTCTGACAGACATAAACAACGTTTGAAGAGTGAAAATCTGTCCTCTTGTGAGGAGTTTCTTTGTTGTTGCATGCAAAAAACATTGTCTCAAATGTTGAGAAAATGGCATATGAATATATTAATTGGATACTGAGGCACTGTTTACACCTTGTATTATGAAGCATTTTTGTCCATTACAAGTAGTTAATGCTAAATGCAGATGTAAACTGAGTCTTTTTAGCTAGTTTTTTTTTTTATTTCAGCTATTTTTTGCTTTCACCCAATTGTGTTGTTGAAGCATGTTTACAGACAGGGATTAAACTTTAAAGTCTGGTTTTGTGGTGAAAAAAACCCCACGAAGTTCTCTTCTGGCACAATCCCATAGCATTGGGTGTGGTTTTGCAGCTATCAAAGCAGAGATACTGTTGGCATGTCAAAACCCAACCGCAGCTTCAAAAAATCTCTAGTCCAATCACCTGTGATCAGAATTAGATTGGAAACCAATTGCTTTTATTCCTTTTTATGCAATTTATGATTATTGGGCCGATGATCAATGCTATGCTACCTGTATGAAGAATAATTTGATTGTATTACATGTATATGTTTTATCACATATAGCTGGGAAAATGAGTATTGAACACATCATGTTTTTTTTTCCTAAAAAAAATATTTCTAAAGGACCTGTTGACATGGAGTTGAACCAGATTTTGTTAAAAACCCAAACAATACAAACATAAAAATAAAACAAAACAAAAAAACTTGACAAATTTGTTATGTGTAATAACAGCGGAATGACACAAAGAGAAAGTACTGAACTACTGAAACGTATTTAATACTTTATATAAAAGGCTTTTTTTGGTGATGGCAGCTTAAAGACGCCTCTCATATGGAGGATGAAGTCACAAGAATTGCTCAGGTGTGAGTTTTTCACAGACTTTAACAAAGTGTAAAAATCTTGATGATTCTGTGGGTCTCGTCTATCAAATCTGATTTTTGTTTTGCATTTTCTATTGGATTCAAGTCAGGTGATTGGCTGGACTTTAGCAGCTTTATTTTCTTTCTCTGAAACTATTTGAGAGTTTCCCTGGCTATTTTTTGGATCATTGCCTTGCTGAAACGTCCACCCTGGTTTCATCTTCATCATCCTGATAATATAGATGTTGGACTAAAGCAGCTAATATTTATTTACAATGACGAAGGGCAGAGGGTTGCTGAAGAACTACTGAGAGATTTCAGATGCTGTCTGGGCTTACTGTATTTCTACACCTCCCTTTCTTCATGTGTTATACTTGATACTTTTTTTCCTGTGTCATTTTATTTTATTACACATAACTTCATTTGTAATCTAATTAGTTTAGTTTTCTTTGTATAGATGGATTTCTTTGGATGTTACCAACATCCGGTGAAAATTTCAAGTCAACAGTACCTTTAGAAATATGTTTTCTGAGAAAAATTGTGACTTGTTCAATACTTTCCCCACTGTATCTGTCTTCAAATGTATGGCTTATCCAACACAGTAAGGTTTCTCAGTAGTTTCCCTGATACAGTTGTAAACCTTAGAGCAGTAAGGTTTGTTAAAAGAGCTTAAAGCTGGGTAAAAAGTCAAAATATCATGGTTTCAACTAGGGATGCCGCAATAGTATTATAAATTTGAACAGTTATGACCTCCACAATACGCATATGGATATTGTGGTTTTTCGGTTTTCAGCAGTCTATGGAAACTACAATGTGCAGGTGAAAAGCAGGTGAAAACTCTAACGGTGGATGGCTGCTTCTCACTCAGGTCTGTCTATGCTAATGAGGGAGAGTTCATCACTAATGGGCAGGGCTTTACCCTCTGATGACATGTACAAAGAAAGAATGTCAAAGTTTTCTGTAGGCTGTGAAGAGTGATTATAAAAAATATAATAACTTAATTTTTTACCATTAGAGGCTGGCTATATTCACACACTGTTGCCCCACAACTGAGCTTAAACCCCTTATAAAAATTATTTTTCCATGATAGGTCCTCTTAAATGTATTATAAACCTTTGTATTCGAATGTTGTTATGTTTCAGTTCCATGTAATTATTTTTAAATGAAACAAATGAACATAATTGAACATTCAGTATTTTTTTGGGGCCTAAATGTCACTGCAGATATTCTTCACAACTTAGAAGTAAAAAGTTCAATTCCAAGTGTTACTAAAAATAAGCCTAAGTCAAGTTTAACAAATTATCAACGATCCCTACAGACTTCTTCAAATGTATCAGTGCTTTTTTGGCGAGCATCTGTTATAAGACACTGTACATTCATTTTGACAACTAAGTGAATATACTCAACTGTGAACAGAAATATAGTTTTATAGTGGTTTGTGCCAGAGAGCGCACATACACTCTCGCACATAGTGTTATTGCTCCTCGACATCCGTGCCTAATGTATGAGCTTTTACCTTGATCACAATTAGCATCTTTCAAAACTTGAATATACTTTTATTTTAAGATAATTATAAATAAAAATGTATTTTGTATTTAAAGAAATACATCATGTAACCTGTTTATTAATGTGTTACATATACAAATGTTCTCCATCTCCGGTCCACTCAAGCCGCATCCACGCTCTTCATCCATCAATTTTTGTGAAGATAAAACATCATGTGTAGCTCATTGCACTGTGGTAAACAGTATCACACATACATCAGGCTGCAAATATTGGTTAGTGTGTGTACAGTATGTGGAATATACCTGATGGTAAATTTCTGAACCGGCATGATGAACACATGAACCAACGCAATACAATATTGTCACAGTCATGTTTATCCATTTCTTAGAAAACTGGAAAAACACTTTTTAGCACCCCTGACTGTACATTTTTCTTGACAAAAAATCCATGTCCATGTGCAAGAAGACACATGACACATTTTTGGGGGCTTTTCAAGAGCCCGAGTTACCAATGATACTTGGCAAAATGCTTAGAATGTTTACTCAAATGATGGGAAAACAAGACACGGATGCACTAATGGGATAATGAGAACAGTATTAGGATTCACAGAAGAAATTCTTGGGAAAATGGGTTCAGATTCAAAGTTGTTTTTCTGTGGGATGCTATTTATGTACATGATATATGCTGTTTTTTGTTGTTTTTCATTTCATAACATGAAAAATATAAACATTTAGAGTGTTCGGTACAATAGAATTCTCATTCTGACAGAAAAAAACAAAGTCTGTACCATGGCAATATGTCCTTTTTGAGCAGTTTGTGGTTACAGGGTAATATGTTGAGAAATACACATATGGATGTACTGATGGCTTAATGAGAGACAAATTAGGATCCTCTGTAGAAATGCTTGGAAAATTTTGTTTGGATTCAATAATGGTTTTCTCTGGAATGCTATTTATGTACATGACAAATGCTGTTGTTTTTGTTTTTCATTCCATCGCTTGAAAAAGAAAGACATTTGAAGTGTTCAGTTTATTATAATTCTCATTCTGAAACAAAACAACATCTGTACTGTGGCAATTTGCCCATTTTGATGGCTTACTATGCTGCTACATGGTAAAATGTTGATAAATATAGATATGGCTGCACTGATGGCATAATAAGAAAGAAATTAGGATTCTCCGTTAAAATGATTGGGAAATGTGTTTCAGATTTAAATATTTTCTCTCTGAGATTATATTTATAGCTGCAGTTTGGTTGTTTTACTCTTCATAATTTGACAAAGAGAGACATTCAGTATAATATTATTCTCTATGTCAGCGACATAAACAACATCTGTACAGTGACAATCTGATCAGCTTGTTTTTGTTTTGTCTAGTTTTGGTTTGGCTTTTTGGCTGTTTGTTTGCTTTTCATTGAATCAAATTCTCTGGTTTCTCTTTTTATATATATACATAAAAACCTTGTTTTATAACTCCATGTAGTAACTCGAAAGCTTTCAGTGTTGACAGTCTAAATAAAGCTTTCCATTCACGAGCGGGAACAGGTAGATTTCTTCAAGCTGTGGCTGTGATCAGATCAGCCTTGTGTTTCTGTGTTGAATGACAGCAGTCTAACGGCTATTTTCATCTCAAGGCTGTGAAGTCGAGAGATTGACACATGCAACTACAAGCAGATGTGATATTTTCCATTGTGAATGTTTACTGCGAAACACTGAAGTGGGAGAATGTTGCTAAAAGGTTCGTGAAATGATGCCACATGACAATGAGATTTGACAACATAGTTCACCCAAAAATGACAATTGTTAGTGTTTACTCATTTTTATGATAATTTATGGGTTTTTCCATTCTTTTTTTGACTTGTGTTGTTTATTGTAGCAGGTTGGAGAAAAGCAGCTAGTGAATTCTATATATTTTTGTTCTTATCTCTACTAAAAAAAAAATGAAAGTAGGTCAAATAAGCATGTTTGCGAAAAATATTTCTGAATTTAAACATTTATAACACTTTGTTTTAGTGTTATTGCTACACATTATATGAATGTACTTTAGTATTAAAAGTAAATGATGCACAATTGCGTGTAGTAACCCTAAACCAAACCCTAATTCTAACTATAACAGGTTGTTAATTAATATTACTTACTGTAAATGTACAATAAGGCAGCATTTACACTGCAGATCTTGATGGTCAATTCTGATTTTATGACTGTATCTGATTTTTTTGCTGACCTGCTTACATCATCTTTTAAAAGTGACTCGTATCCGATTGTCTGTATTTACACAGCACACGGCAAAGGCGCAATGACCAGGGGAAAAAAAGAGTGACAGCTGATAATAAAAGAGCGCTCTTTTCTCCATTCCTGTATTTAATGTGTTCACAGGGTTTCATTATTTTTTTTATTCTTTTTGACAAGTGTAAAACAACTTGTCAATATATATATATATATAGTTTATGACAGAAAAGTTCTCATTTTGCCATCTTCTTTTAATCTAGGCCTTTTTAAACCAGCAGGCATCTTAATGTAATGACCATGGCGTGATTTATGCACGTGACGGATGCCACAGGTTTATATTTGTTTATATTGGTTACGTGGCGGATGTTGCGCTCTCTCTCTTCCTCTCTCTCTCTCTCTCGATTTAAGGTTTGGGACTCTGCTGAAGTCTGTTCCGAAATAAAAACTTCAGAGTTGACGTCATTCGCTATGGTTTTTAATGATGCGGATCTACTTGCTTACACTGCAGACACGAGGGCACGGATCCAATTTATATTGGATAAATTTCCACATATGAACAAGGCCTTAATATGATTTGAGTAAATCGGAATCCATGTGATTTTTTTCCTGCTTACACGTACATGGGCCATATCCGATCTGTGCCACATGGGAGAAAAAAAATCGGAATTGAGTCACTTGAACCATGTAAATGCAGTCCAATTTCATCAATTAATTGATTTGTAATTGTTTTACTATTTTCCCATCACAAAGCAGATCGAATTGTTGATAAAAATGAGAAATAGTTGCCACTGTTTTCAAGTACATTAAGGGTCTTGAAAATGAAAAAATCAATTCTCCATTCAAAGGTCCAAGTCAGAATTTTCATCAGTGTCAAAAGTCCTGAAAAAATGAAAAATGTTATAACAAAACTTGATTATAATAAACATGCACATACATAAATCAACTATTAAAATAATTTATAAAAAAAAATATTAATAACAAGTGCAAAAGTGGCAAAAAGGCTATAGGTCAAAGATAACATGGTGCACAGAATAATTGTTCACCTAAGGATAACAATGTGCTAGCAAAATAATCAAAACAAAAAATTCAATTTCGCACAGACTTTAAAGGTCCTGTGAAGTGCTTTGAAATATGCATTTTTATTCAATGTTTGACGTAATCTCAACCGAAACACGAAGAGAGGGTGGGTTATATTGTAGCTCCTCCCCTTTTTAAAAACAGCCAATAGCATTTGTTTTTTATTACCGTTCTGCCAGTGAGAGTGGTTGAGCTCAAGTGCATCAAATGAGAAGCGTCTTGAAGGGGGCAGGGCATGTCAGATACTAGAGAGCATTTTATTGGTTATGATTTGTTGACAAACTGTGGTATGCGGTGACGTGAAACAAATCGTTGCTCCAATTAGGCGGAAGTGACAAACTACAAGCTTTACATATTTATATCAGTTTTATATCTTCTAAACGTGAATTTTGTCACTGTTTTGGTGCACACTAGCTTATAAATATCCTAAAAACTAACAATACTGATACTAACATCTAAAAAACTTTATTTTAATTTCATGGGACCTTTAAACAAAAAACTAAAGAAAACAACTACAAAAAAATACACAGTTACATTGGGGAGTAAATAAATATATAATAATAAATGAATAAAAGTAAATAAATATATAAATAGATGGATGAATGAATGAATGAATGAAACGCATCAAAACCCATACGTTTACAATCACCTTATCAAATTACATTTAACCCTTTAAATTAAATAGATGCAAACTGTGTGTGGCCTTTATTACGTCCTGTATGTGTTTTTGACTTGCATTTTCTGAATCATCAAGGACCACAGTTTTAGCTAAAAATCTTTTTTAATGATCTAATGATGAAGAAGGGCCTGAGTGCGAGTAAATGTACAGCACATTTTCATTTTTAGCTTTAATAAGAATATCCTTTGTTTTCTGTTAAGTGTGAAACGTTGCCGTGATCTCCATTTTCCTCTCTATGGGTGGTCCAGCATGTTGAAGTCTTCATAAAGGGTTTTTTTCAGCACCCCTGTGAGACGAGTAATGAAGAAGCTTTGCATGATTCATTGAGGTGTTGGAGCCTGTTGAGAGGGACTTTGGGTCATGAAATTGTTCTGTGACCTTCAGTTGAATGTGGCTTCAGTAAAGGAATCTTTTAGCTTCAGCTAATCGATACAGCTGGAAACTTTACCTGAAGTTATCGGTGCCATCTTTTCATTGACTAATAAAAGCTTTCATAGTGGCTGCATGATCGTGTAAAAAAGTCATTTTATAGGTGATTCCTTTACCTTCCAATGTATAAATGTTGAATGGAAAAAAAATTATAGTTTATTCAGCTAGTATCTATGAAATCAATCAAAAGTGATAGTAAAGAGATGTTGTAATGTTGCAAAAGATTTCCCAGAATTGCAAGATGTACGCTCAGAATTGCAAGTAAACCCTGAATTATCATATTAAAGTTCCAGGTTGTTGTTATTATTTTTATTAAATTATTATTAATTATTTATTTGTTACTTATTTATTTTTAAACTACTTCTTAGTTTTGTGTTTTATTTTTTTTAGTTGTTAGATTTTTTTAAATGTAAACGTGTTTATTTTATTTTATTGTTGATAGTTGACTGTAAAGACAGAACAATATACAAGATGTTTTCGTCTCAATTTATTTGTTTATTTGTTTATTTATTTATTTTAATCCAGTTGGAGTAACAATCTTAACTGTGGCATATACTTCATTAGTATTGTGCAGAACATGTTTGCACACACTGATGTAACTTGCACACAGTTTTAACTAATGATGAAGTATCATGCAAACAGCATAAGGAAAATGGCACACTAATGAGGACAGCTTGTTACTTTATAACAATTAAAACCAATGATTGTGATAGTAATGCTTGACTTGTAATGCTTGACTTGCAGCCCGTTTATATTTCCTTTTTCCAAGGCAGATTTAGAAGTCATTAAAGAAATAATTTGTGCTCTGGGAAAAGGGGGAAAAGCTCTTACATTTTTGAATATTTCTCCTCATGTTTCTGATCAAAACTTGACAGTTCACAAAGGGAATTTAAAAACATTTAAGAATAATCTGAATATTACATCAGGTCTTTTATTAACTATTAAGCATGTTTTTACATCATAAATTGTAGCGAGACAGGCCAAAAAATTTAATTAGATCTTCACCTAAAACCTGTACAAATTTTCAGTGCAGAATAAAGTGCTTATGAGCTTTGCAGAAACACAGTTTACACATTTATATTCTCAGCATAGATCAGTACATCCCCATATTTTTATTCATTCCTCAGTGAATATAGCTAATATATATATATATATATATATTAGCTATATTCA
>CAIGQV010000641.1:16960302-16994024 GCA_903798115.1 Danio jaintianensis
TGTGTGTGTGTGTGTGTGTGTGTGTGTGTGTGTGTGTGTGTGCGCGTAAGTGTGTGCGTGCGTGCGTGCATGTGTGTGTGTGCGTGCGTGTGTGTGTGTGTGTGTGTGTATGCCTCTAGTCCACTTGCCAACTCTACACTGTGTTTGGATTGTATGTGCTTCCTTCTGTGAATGCAGATGTGGGCATTTGCACGCACATCCGCGCGTGAGAATGGCAGTCCAGCAGCCCCTAGAGCATCATGCTCTCCCATATGAGCCAAGTGTTAATCCTTTTGAGCGTGTTGTGTCTTTACACACTGGGAATTAGCTCATATCTGTGGGCTAGACCGTAAAGTACTCTTCAGATCTCAAGCACTGTAATTACTGCTGTCTGCATGTTATAAGCAGCCGTCAAAACAGCTGTTGGGAGATTCAGTGCAGTGGTTGATTTGGTAGATGTGGTAGTGTTCAGATAAAAGGTGGTGGAAAAGGTCATGGGTTTGGTTCTCATAGAACTTTTAAAACTAGCTTTGAATAAAAGCATTTGTTAAATGTTTCAGTGTATGTGCAGTATATTTGTTAAAGATTAAAGAAAGTGCTCATCTAATGTTCATGTAAATTTCTGTGCATGGGAGCTTCATTCATTTATTCATTTTCTTTTCGGCTTAGTCCCTTTATTAATCTGGGCTCACCACAGCAGAATGAACCGCCAACTTATCCAGCATATGTTTTACGCAGCGGATGCCCTTTCAGCTGCAACCCATCACTGGGAAACATCCATACACACCCATTCACACACATACACTACGGACAATTTAGCTTACCCAATTCACCTATACCACATGTCTTTGGGCTTGTGGGGGAAACCGGAGCACCCGGAGGAAACCCACGCGAACACGGGGAGAACATGCAAACTCCACACAGAAACGCCAACTGACCCAGCCGAGGCTCGAACCAGCGACCTTCTTGCTGTGAGGCGAACGTGCTACCCACTGTGCCACCGTGCAGCCCCGCATGGCAGCTTTTCAGAGCAAAATAGATTTATTTAATCATGATTGTCTTTTCTTTTGTCTAAAAATTTAAATATTTTGTCACAATTATTATTTTTAACTATGTGTTGTTTGTGCTGGAGCTAAACCTTTCATAGTATTACAGTTTTTCTCAATTGCTTTATCACATTTTTCGAAACAGTCTTAACATTCTCTAAACTGTGAGTACAAATCTCAAAACTTTTTACTGGAACTTCAGATATTTATTGCGCATCTGCAAAATGTAATTACTCACCTAAAACATTACATTTATGTTTCAAAACCTAGTTATTGTGACTAGGCCACCAAAACATAAGGTGTATTTGTTTTTTCACCATAACAGTCAACCATGGAAATTAAGGTTTTGAAAATATGATATTTGTTGAGGAGTCAATAGTACATAGAAAAAAATATGTGAACATTTGTATTTATACAGTACATTTATTTTAGTAAGAATGTATCACATGTAAAGTGCAATTTAGCTTGTCCAATTACTGTATTGTACATTTCATAATTCTTATGTTACCACAAATACACAAAAATACTGCAAAATAAACATCCATGAAAAAAATATTCTTGGTGAATATCCTGTCACTCTTGTTGTTCAGGCCAGAGATTACAAGTCTTCCAATTTCTCTTCCACAGGCATGATGTTGCAGTTCAGAATTGTGGAAGTTCTCCATTCTCAAAAAATAAATAAATGAAAGCTGGTGATTGTGATTGTATCTACATATACAGTAGTCAACATTTGAAGTGAATCAAAATTGTCCTACTGTAAGACAATTATGGGTGTTGCTGAATAGTTTTGGACATCTTTGAAGAAACATTTTGATCCACTTCAAATGTTGACTACTATACTGTATATGCTCCCAGACTTGATTGGTTAAATAGTTGATTCAAATTGTTTTGCAATTAGAGGTAATTTACCAATTTAGAAGACATTATAAACAATGTCAATATCAGAGATTTATGGCGTAAACGTGTGTATACAAATGTTTGATAATTGAATAGAATGTTTTGAGTGTAATGGCTTACACGATGAAAAATGATTGAGAGGCTGTGAGGAGTTTGAAGGTTTAAATGAGAATTGACTCATCAGTTTTCGATCAACAAGCCATATGCGATTAGTTTTTGTCCAAACTACAGAAATTTGTACTTACTGTTTGCACACATGTGCCAAAGCATTTGCAATTTGCTTAAATCAATAAGAAATGCCTGAAGTGAACAATAAGCTAATTGTTCAGAGATCTAAACTTATTGCTTTGAAAAATAAAAATTTCAATCAAGAATTGAGCCAAAGCAACTGAGAAAAAACTGTATTATATAATTATAAAAATTAAATGTTAAAATAAATGTACAGAGGATGGATGGATGGATGGATGGATGGATGGATGGATGGATGGATGGATAGACAGACAGACAGACAAATAGATGATAAAATGGATGTATGGATCGACAGGCAGATGATAAAATGGATGGATGAATGGACAGGCACATAATAAAATGGATGGATGGATGGACAGACAGATGATAAAATGGATGGATGGATGGATGGATGGATGGGTAGATGGAATGATAAAGAGATGGACAGACAGATGATAAAATGATAGATGGGTGGAGGAATTAATGTATGATAAAATAATAGATGGCTGCATGACAGATCTCTTCTCTCTGTGTTTGCAGACGGGACGCCCTACACATGGTGGGTCGGCCGCGGTAACGAGAAGCACTTCTACTGGGGTGGCTCTGCTCCTGGCATTCAGAAGTGTGCTTGTGGCATCGAGCGCAACTGCAGCGACTCCAAATACTACTGTAACTGCGACGCGGACCAAAAGCAGTGGTGAGCCGACACTTCATTTAACTAGCAATATGCTGTTTCCATGACGATCGCCAAAGCCGGCTGCTAATTATAAGCTTTGGACTAAGTTGCTATTTGCGAGTTACTGACCTTCTTAGCCCAGCTATCAAACTTATGAAAGACAAGCATGTCATGTTCCCATCTGCCTTATTGTCTCTCTGTATTCATTAACTAACGGTGTCTGCTGCATGAGGCGGTTATCTCGACCTCAGAGCTTGTGCAAATGACAAACAGATTGGGCTGATGAAGAAGTTTGAATTAAGCCGAACTCTGATATTTCCATCAACAAAAGCTGTGGCTGGAGTGTTTGGTGGCTTCATTACTAAAGAAAGAGCTGTGGGCGATATTGCAGAGGAAGGGTCATCCGTCAGACGGCCTCCTAGAACGGTCTGGGTTTGTGCTGCTTTGAGACACGTTCATTTACATCCTTCCTAATGGGCCTTTATAAGGCAGCTGTTAATGTCAGTCAGCTGTTAAAGAACCGAGACATAAACAATCCAGCCTAATGCAATACATTCAGTCCTAGATGTGCAAAGTGAAGAGGAGAGAAAGTCTGTTAGTATTTCCATTCTCGTAGTGCTTAAAAGGAATATTTCACCCAAACATTTTTGTTTATTATTTGCTCACCCTTCATTTGTTCAAAACCTGTTTGAGTTTCTTTCTCCTGTTGTACATAAAAGAAGGTATGTAGAAGCATCCTGGTTGCTGTGACACATTGACTTCCATAGAATTTTTTCTACCATGAAAGTTGATGGGTGCCAGCAAGCAGCATTCTTCAAAATATCTTCTTTTGTGTTCAACAGAACAAAGAAACTCATAAAGGTTTAAATTGATGTAGGAATAAATTATGAGGTAATCTTCACTTTTGGGTGCACTATCCCTTTAAATTTAATAAAGCAGGAAATGCAGCCACAAACTAGCAATTTGTTCACAGACCTTATTGTTCACTAATATATTTTACTAATTTGTTACCTCATTTAAGTATATTGATCACACAATTTTATATTTGTTATATATCTTATTTTAATATATTGTGCACATGACATTACTAGTTAGTTATCTTGTTATTGGTATATTTTGCTTATGACTTATAAATGTTACCTCATTTTAAGTATTGTGTGCACATTTTGTGCTATTTGTTGCAATTTAAGTTTATTATGCCCACAATGTACTGTTTTACAACTACATTATGTGCACAATTATAGTTCATGACTTCATTTTAATCATATTATGCACACATGTGACTTTACCAATACATTTCCTAGTGTTCAAATACTCATTCTAAATACACTACATCACATGTTTGTTACCCATTTCAAGTATGATGTGCACACAATTTGCTACCATATTCTGTGCATACAAGTGTATTATATGCATCCATAACCAACAGCAAATTAAAAATCAAAAACATGCAAAAATATATTGTCCCTGTGTTTAGATAATAATATGTGAGATATAATAATATTTTAAACACTGAAAAAAACGGTGAGAAAAACACTGAGAAAAACGAACACGATTTCTGTTCCCTCTCCGAAATCGGGTTACTTTAGGATAACTAACCAGTCTATACAAAGAAGTCTTACTACTAAATCATTGACGCAGAAAAGGTTTTGATAAAAAGTTCAGTTATAAAAATGCATTGTTTTGCCCAATTTCTGTTTGTGCTATATTTTTATGTATATTAGAGTATTGCACAATTAGCATATCAACATGCTAACACCAGACCCACGAAATCAGTAGAAAGTCGCATGCAAAGCACTATTACAGTGGTGTGTAGAGTTGCTGTCTATGCAGACCGTTCCAAATTGCTCTCTTATTAGGGTTCATAACAGGTCACAGCCTCAAGAGGACATTTGCACAAAATGCACTTTTATATACCAGGTTGTTTTCCATTGTTTTTCTATATATATACACACACTTGAGGAATATGTTTGACCAATGCAGTGTACAAATGTGTGAATGGCCACTTTGAATGCAACTCACTATATATTGGAGCAGCTGTAGAACTGTGTGCGCTCCACAGGAAGTGTATTGGATGGATTGGTGGAAAGTAATAACCAAACAGACTTTATGTGCCGCTGGGTAACTGTGTGTTTGTATAATGTACATTGCGTTTGTTTGCAGTGGTTTCATTATGCTAAGAGCTTTGAAATCGTTTTTGCAAAGCTATATCCTTAAGGTAAACATAGCCTCAGTCCGTGAGTGGGGTCATATTAGCATGCATGTTTTCCTGCTGGATTTGCTACTTGTGAATATTTAGACTGTTGGAACGTGAGGGTTTTGCCTCTCATGTTTGCTGGTTTAGCTGAACACACAGTAATATGTGTTAATGGCCCATGCACAGATGGACAGTGGGTTATTGCGCTGCTCTCACCACTTGTCGTAAACCCCAAGCAAACCAAACCACCATGCATAATGGATACAAATTAGGACATTGGATTTCAAAGCAGCACGCTTCATTCCCAACCACATTGTTGTTGTTTTTTTCCACAGGTCTGCTATCCATAATTGTATTTTTCAAATGACTTTTGCTGTTGTAAAATGTATGCATTATTAAAATAATGCTACATGTACCTGAGAGGTCTATGTGTTCAGTATTGTTTATTCATTTTGCAAGTGCGAAGTGAGTGTTTCTACTGATTAAACAAATTGTATTGCTGTAATTAAAGAGCTAGTCATCAGTGTCAAAGGGCTGCTTTTGAGGGAAAACAAACATTCCGCGTATTAGTGCATTAATGAGTTTATTAGATCTCTCCAAGAAGGAGAGCTAAGACTCTTAAAGTGATAGTTAACACAAAAATGAACCACAATACATAAATTTAAAGGTGCCATAGAATGAAAATTTGGATAAACCTAGGCATAGCTGAATAATAAGAGTTCAATGCATGGAAATGACATAGCGTGAGCCTCAAACAACTTTGTTTCCTCGTCCTCAGGTGAATCCCGGAAAAAAACACAGACTATTACATTAGACGTTACATTACACATATATGTATGCCCCAGGCTGCGTTTGATTGGCCACAATGTTTCCTAGTGAGATTACAACAATGATAATTTTTTCCCTCTTTTTATACGTTTTTACTAAGCTTATATTAAACTTTCTATGTATGTGTGACTCTAATTTTGAAAACGAGAGAGGCAGGGAAACTAAAGCCCACCATGTCGTTTAATTGATTTCCATATGTTACTAAACAACACAGACAGAAAAGCTGAGACAGGTGCTTTGCATCTGATGTGCAATGGGCTTTAAGGAGAAGTTTTCAATCAGTCAAATGTTTACAGTGCATCAGTGTGATTTCTGCCATACTGTATATTCCAAGTATGTGCCTGAAGTCATATAATATATTTGGACAGTCATGGATGTTGCCTTTAAACTGAATAATAAATTATTTTGAATAATTGGTAATCACTAATTATGTTTGCTGGATAACAGGTGAGCTTTGAACAGGTGAACAAGTGGATATTATCTTATCCATTAACCTCTAAAATCAATATACAATAGTGAATGTGTGAAGTGAAGAAGTAAAAGTAAAAAAAGAGTAAATCTTGATTCTTTGATATGTGTATTTACATGTTTTATGAAATGATATGCTAGGGTTGGGTGATAAATAATAACAAAATGACAGATTAATTCTTTCATTAGTCTTTCATGCATAACATGGATAAACTACACTACAGCAGGTACACTAGCACTATATTATCAATATATGTTTTTCTGTTGTATATATTGAAGTTTTCTGTCAGCCTTCACAATTATCTAGTTAAGCCCAACTCAAACTGTGTGATTTTTTAATAATAATAATCTTTTTGATTGTTACTTGTCAGACTGAACAATGACCAAGATGCTACAGATCATTGCTACAGATGCTACAGTCAAATCAATCAATGAATCTGAAATTATACCTCACAACAAACATCAACAGTATGTTACATTAATTTTACTCATAACATGCCTTCATAATAAAATCTGATTTAATTTTTTTTTTTTTTTGACATTTGCCCTAGGTGGTTTGAAGCTGTTGCGCTGATCATCATATTCAGTGCTTTCATTGATTCTTAGTTTGACGCTTGTCTTAAAAGCATCACATTGCAGGAAAGTATCTGAAATCTTCTCACACTTCCAGCATTTCCTCTGAGGGTAAATTTGATCGCAACAGCTATTAATCGTCAATGTCAAAACAATGATCAAAGACAACAGATTTTAGCCTGGGGTTATAGGGATCTTTTAGGATTCCCAAACTTTGTGTCAGACATCCAAATCATGGCTGGAAAACGTCATGTATGTGTGGCACTGCACAAATCTGTGAAGGAATATTACAATGTAAAGTAAACGTTTTCCAAATTCAGATAGGGAGCAATAAAGGAGGAGGGAGTATAGGGATCAATGAATACTATGTAGGGATCTTCTCTTGTGAATGTTTACATGTTGTGTTCAATAAAAACATAATATTTGTGTAGTATTAGTTTATTATCAGTTATCATTATCATTTAGACCAGGGGTCACCAATCTCGGTCCTGGAGGTCCGGTGTCCTGCTGAGTTTAGCTCCAACCCTAATCAAGCACACCTGAACAACCTAATCTAGGTCTTACTATGTATACTTGAAACATCCAGGCAGGTGTGTTGAGGCAAGTTGGAGCTAAACTCAGCAGGACACCGGACCTCCAGGACCGAGACTGGTGACCCCTGATTTAGACTATCATGTAGTATCAGCAGACTGTTGTGACTTAGATGAACACATTTTTGTGTAGTTTATGTCAAAATCCAAGTAATCCCAAAGGGTTCACATACTTTTTCTTGCAACTGTATATACTTCAAAATAAACATAACTGAACATTGAAAAAAACTGAACTCAGTAAACTCACTAAAATGAATCATGTCTTATATAATTAGCCTGTTAAACAACAGTCTGAGTCAAGATTTGTTCATTAGATAATTACAATTTTGGTCTATATTACACCAAACCACTAAATTGTTGTCTTAAGTTGCACAGATATACAGTACTTGTAGGAATAGCCAACAATACATTGTATGAGTCAAAATTACAAATTTTTCTTTTACTTCTTTTTCTTTTTTCTTGTAAAAATCATTACAATATTAAGTAAAGATCATGTTCCATGAAGACATTTTGTAAAATCCCTAGTGTCATCAAAATAAAATAATAAAAAAATATAATAATATCAAAATGTAATTTTCTATTAGAAATATGCATTGCTAAGAACCTAATTTGGATAACTTTAAAGGCAAACTTCTCGATATTTACATTTTATTTTTTGAACCTTCAGATTTAACATAGTTGCGTTCCAGCCAAATATTTTCTTATCTTAACAAGCAATATATCAATGGAAAGCTTATTTATTCGCAATATTTAAAAAAAGACTCTCATGACTGCTTTTGTTATCCATGGTCACATATTGCATGTGTCGTTAGCATGCATGCAAACGACACATGCAAAAACACAGGAGCTCAACACTAGCTTGCACACTAGAATGACTGATGGTCTAGAATCTGCTCTTTCCTCTCCAGAAGTTGCAAGCGACCAAAATATCTTTCAAAATTGAGTGGCAAATAAAATGTCACCACCTAAGACAAGCACTCATCAACACAAGTGTTAATATGTTATTGTTCTTGCTTTGTATTGTTTCCTTTCTGACCGTGAAGCAGCGGCTCAGTTCAGTGTTTACACTTTGTGAATAAACTAAACAGTGCTAAAACACTTAAAAGCACAAGTGTGAACTGTGCATGCAATTTACTGTAAATTGGACTCTACATTTAAATGCACATGGACCCATGCAAGTAAAAAATGAAGTGGTTTTATTGTGAGCAGAAAAGAAAAAATGAGTTGTTGTTGTTGTTTTTACTTTACAAATAATAAAAAATTGCTTTGTTTGGTAGGAGAGATGATTCCGGGATTCTGGTGTATAAAGACCATTTACCGGTCAGTCAAGTGGCTGTCGGAGACACAAATCGACCCGGTTCGGAGGCCAAGCTGACCGTAGGAGCTCTCCGTTGCCATGGAGACCGTGAGTCTGTTTCTTTCCTTAAATAATATCCTGCTTTGGCTCACAAAAATGCTCGTGGGCTATTGCATGAGCATAAATGACTACTTAGGTAGTCAATGGTTCATTCAAATTTATTTTAAAAGCTAAATGTTGTTTGCATACTGTTTTTCCTTCACATGTGTGCCGATTGTTCCCTAGAGCAAGTCTGAATGAAGCTTTACATGGTAGCCTTCTGCTGTTGAAAATTGTTGTAATCTATTGCCAAAGGGCTTGTTTTAATGGCATCTTCATTAAATAGATGTTTGGCACTTTTCAAGGTCAGCCTATTGTCTGTAGACATTGAAAAAGGATGCCTCCAGCATAACTATACTGATGCTGTTATCACCAATCAAACTTTTCAATCATCGTTACATCCCACAGAGGTCTCCTGCCACTCATTTTTTAAATTGGTGTCAATGGCCTGCTTGCCATATCTTTATAAAAAAATATATATCTTTTTTTTCTTTTAGAGCAATTGTGCTTAACTCACGAAGCTGACATTAAAAAAGTAAAAACTGTGGCTTTTTTTTTTTTTTTTTTTTTTTTTGAGACGGATGCAATTATAAATGCCCAAGTTTCACCAGAGCGAGACAGAGAACCCAAGGGTAAAATACAGAGCCATCCCTCACTATCATCACCATGTGAAATGATGCATTTGTATGCCTCATTATTCCTGTTAATTGCATCTGGCTTATTACTTAGATCAGGTGCATTCGATTACACTCACCTGTTAGACAAGAACATTGACTGCTGTGGGTTTTTTCCCCACTTTTTTTCCCTATTGTTTCTGCACACCTGTGACTGGAAGCTGCTTGTCCTGTTATTCAGTTCACTTGCATTTTTGGGTTGTTCCAAACTACACTTATGAACATGTGGATATTTCTGTTTTGTATCCTGGCCAAGGTGAAATGCGATAATTTTCACATTTGTGAATATGAATTGACATAGTTTATCCATAGAGATGCTTTTTTATAGATTATTATTACCTTTTGCTATTTGAACTACTTAAGTAATTCTAAAGTTGATGCTTTAACAGCTGAACTCAAGCCTCTGTTACTTTTGCCTAAATTCACTTGTCACTTTAGAAAAAAAAAAAAACTGAATTGATTTATATTGAATGTTTGCTGTCTTATGTCATACTCATAAAGACAAAATAAAAATAATTAATAAACAATATAAATAAATTTTATTATTATTTAATAAAAATTAAGCTATTAGCGATTCATGTCAAAGGCACTAATAGACACAACATTAAAATTGCATCAAATTATATGAGACATTGCTCTCAGTCAAAACTGTTTGCTTGAGAACAAATAATGGAATGATGAGAGTAAAGATTGTCTATTGGATATACCCATATCTCATGTTTAACTGCTGTAGAGACATACACCGGAGCCAGCTGTAGATTCCAAAAACAATTATAAATGTCTGCAGTAATGACATTCTCGCCAGAATACATCAGTGCTGAATCTGGCCCCTGAAGTACAATGTTGTTTTAAAAAAAACTATATGTATTTCTTTTATTCTTTTTTTGCTTGAAAGCTCATGCTCTGCATCTTTACTATGTTTTTTTTTTTTTTTTTTGTTGTCTTGGCTATGCAAGTAGTGCAATAGTACCGCACATGTGCAAGAAAATTCATTGCAAATCAGTTGGATTGAAAATAAACCATTTAAGTGAGAGATCACAGATTGTCAATACATTTTGAATTTGTCTGCAGAGTCTCAGCGAACTGAAATTATTGAATTGCTTTTGCACCCTTGATCAAGGTGTTTATGTCCAAATGACACCCGGAGAACAGTCCCAGTAATAAGAGCACAGCAAATCATCTCTTGTAAATAACCATTTTCCCCATGTCTCTTTATTTCAATTGCACAGACATTTGTGCCAATCAACTGCATGGAACCACTTAAAAAATACTGCAGCTCTTGGTCTGAAAACATAATCAATGCTCGTCAGGGGGTCCTACAAATCATTGCTTGTGCTCAACACACTGAGCTGAAACTGCTATTATTTATTCATTTCCTCATATATTCAGAGCTGTAGTTGGAAGAAAGCGGAGCAGTAGTGCATTAATGCAGGACGCCAGCCTGGCTATGGTAATGCTGCATATAAATGTTGCTCTTAGCCACTTCATGTGTGCATGTGAAGAAACTTATAGTCCTGGACTGTCTGCACCCCAACCATGAGACCCCTCTGGGCCTGCGGCACGTTTCCCAGTGTAATGGTGCTTTCTCTGCTGTTGGGT
The DNA here is from genome assembly GCA_903798115.1 of Danio jaintianensis. NCBI lineage: Eukaryota > Metazoa > Chordata > Actinopteri > Cypriniformes > Danionidae > Danio > Danio jaintianensis. The sequence continues at coordinate 16,971,454 of CAIGQV010000641.1, forward strand.
TTCTGCTCGAGTCGGCAAATGCATTTTAGCATGGGTCCAGCAATCCCCTAAAGACTTGTTTGTTTTTGCACTCATTATTTATTTACCGCAAAGACTCAGAATTAGGTAATTGGCCACACAGACTGAATGCCAAGGTGGATAGGAGCCTTAATGTGAAAATAATCTAAATAATCTAAAATTATCTAAACAGTTTTTAGATTCCAGTCCCATTAGAATCAGATATCAAACTTAAGTATTTTAGATGCTTTTTCACAGCAAGTCTTTTCTTGCTCTTAGTATGTCTGTGTATTGTTTAATATTTGAAGAGTCAGCACCCTATAAGAATACAAATCATATCTCTTGCAGAACTGATATTTTAGGTGAGCATTCTTTGTAGTAACCGTAGTTTTGTAGTGTTCTTTTATTTACTGAATAGTGCTGCCAACATTCAATCTCAAAGCTTTGTATCATGTTTTTCAACAACAACAAAAGTGTGTGTACAAGCATGTCTTACATTGTGGGGACCAAATGTATATACCTGTAAATTTTGACCTTGTGGGGACATTTTTTTTTATCTCAATATGGAAACCGCTCATAAATCACACAGAAGGAAGTATTTTGAAAATGTAGAGATCAAGAGTGTTTAGTGGGATTACAATATACACTTTGTACAGTATAAAAAAAATCAGTGTGTGTGCGTGCGTGTCAAGTCAAGTCAAGTCAAGTTTATTTATATAGCGCTTTTCACAATGTAGATTGTGTCAAAGCAGCTTAACATAGTTCTAGTAAAGTCCAGATTTCAGAGTTGAAGTTCAGTGTAGTTTAACCCAGTGTGATTTAAACCTCAAACACTGCAGAGCAAATCCACCGAAGCACAGCTCCACAAGTCCCGATCCGAGCAAGCCAGTGGCGACAGTGGCGAGAAAAAAAAAAAACTTAACCCAATTGACGAAGTGAAGGGAAAAAAAAACCTGGAGAGAAACTAGGCTCTGTTGGGCACGACCATTATTCTTCTGGCCAAACTTCCTGTTCAGAGCTGCAGTCTAGGCGCTGGAGGCTGAAGAAGCTGGACGTCCATCGTGAAGAAGCTGCAGGTGTAAGAAGGGCACCGGTGGGCGGTCAGGTTGAGCGGTCAATGTGGGGACTCGTTTATCACAGTGGTCATTCAGGAATCAGTCTCATGCACTCCATTTCTCCATGACGACCACAGCATCAGCTCAGGATACAACCTGGTCCAGGATTATGGATACCTTGGGATCATCTCTTCACAGGTCTTGGATCGCATCAATGGTGCTGCATAGTCTCTAGGGACCTCGGAATGAGTATCCCCAGGTGGAAATAGAAAATAAAGAAAATAATTAGCGTAGCTGCTGTTCATAGTGTATTTAAATATGATGTAAAAATGGAGTGTTATAGATGAAAATAGCAGTTAAATAAACAAACATAGAAACAAACATGTAAAGCATATGAGAGTTTCTAACACAATGTCTGCTGTATTGAGGAGTGTGTCCTTCAGGTGATGTCGAGCCAGCTCACCTGCGTGGAGCACATTTATGCATCATACCGTTATGCGATGCATTGAAGTGTGAAGTGTAGTGTAGTGTGGCCAAGTATGGTGTCCCATACTTGGAATTTGTGCTCTGCATTTAACCCATCCAAGTGCACACACACACAGTTAGTGAACACACACATACCGTGAACACACACCCGGAGCAGTGGGCAGCCATGCTGCGGCGCCCGGGGAGCAGTTGGGGGGAACGGTGCCTTGCTCAAGGGACTCACCTCAGTCGTGGTATTGAGGGTGGTGGAGAGTGCTGGTCATTCACTCCCCCCACCCCCAATTCCCGCTGGTACCGAGTATCGAACCAGCAACCTTCGGATCACGAGTCCAACACTCTAACCACCAGGCCACGACATTGAGTGTATGCTTTACTAAAAAGATAGGTCTTTAATCTAGTTTTGAACTGAGAGAGTGTGTCTGAGCCTCGGACATTATCAGGAAGGCTATTCCTGAGTTTAGGAGCCATAAATGAGAAGGCTCGACCACCTATACTCGACTTTGATATTCTAGGTACTACCAGAAGCCCTGAGTTTTGAGATCTTAAAGAGCGGGTTGGATTGTAGTGAGACAGAAGGTTGGTTAGATAAACAGGAGCTAGATTATTTAAAGCTTTATAGGTAAGAATCAATATTTTATAATCAATACGGAACTTAACAGGGAGCCAGTGTAAGGAGGATAAAATTGGGGTGATATGATCATATTTTCTAGACCTGGTAAGAACTCTGGCGGCTGCATTTTGTACTAGCTGAAGTTTATTAATAGAGGATGCTAGGCAACCAGCGAACAGAGCATTACAGTAATCCAGCCTAGAAGTCATGAAAGCATGAACTAGCTTTTCTGCATCTGAGATGGATAGCATACTTCTTAACTTAGCGATATTTCTCAGATGAAAGAAGGTGGTTTTTGTGACATGGGAGATATGATTTTCAAAAGTTAAATTGCTGTCTAATATAACACCCAGATCTTTTACAGTAGAGCTAATGCTAACTTTGTGTCCCTTTAATTGCAGGTTGAGTTGTGAGATCTGCTGTGTACAGGATTTAGGCCCAATAAGTAATAATTCTGTTTTGTCTGAATTTAAGAGAAGGAAATTGTTGGTCATCCAGTCTTTAACATCTTTAATATATTCAGTTAGCTTAGACAGTTCAGACGTCTCATCAGGTTTTGTTGAAATATATAATTGAGTATCATCTGCATATCAGTGAAAGCTGATCCAGTGTCTTCTTATAATGTCTCCCAGGGGTAGCATGTATATTGTGAACAGCAAAGGGCCTAAAACTGATCCCTGAGGCACCCCATACTGTACTGGCCTGACCTGTGAAAGTTGTCCATTTATATTCACAAACTAGTAACGGTCAGTTAAGTATGACTTAAACCATTGTAGAGCCTGTCCCTGGACACCTGTAGAATTTAAGCAATCTATGAGGATATTGTGGTCGATGGTGTCAAATGCAGAACTGAGATCAAGTAAAACTAATAACGAGATGCACCCTTGGTCAGCAGCTAAGAGTAAATTGTTGGTTATTTTCACTAATGCGGTTTCTGTACTGTGATGAGGCCTGAAACCTGACTGAAACACTTTAAAAACATTTTTCATCTGCAGAAAGGAGCATAATTGGGCAGAAACAAATTTTTCTAGTATTTTAGACATAAATGGAAGATTTGAAATAGGCCTATAATTAGCTAAGTTGCTGGGGTCCAGTTGTGGTTTCTTAATAATAGGCTTAATAACAGCTAGCTTGAAAGGATTTGGAACATGGCCTAAAGATAGAGAAGAGTTGATGAGGTTAAGAAGATGTTCTCCTATTACAGGTAGCAATTCTTTCAGTAATTTAGTTGGAATTGGGTCTAACATACATGTAGCTGGTTTAGAAGCATTTAGCTCTTCCTGTTGTATGATTTTGAAGCACTGTAGATTATTTTGGTTCAGTGGAATGTTTAATGGATCTGAAGTATAAGGCGGTGCCGAAAGATTAACATCTTCTATTTTCTGTCTAAAGCCTTCTATTTTATCACTGAAGAAATTCATGAAGTCATCACTACTAATTTGCAGTGGGACATTTTGTTCCAAAGATGATCGATTATTTGTTAATTTAGCAATGGTGTTAAATAAAAATCTAGGATTGTTATGATTATTTTCTATCAGTTTGCGGAGGTGCTCAGCCCTGGCGGATTTTAGAGCCCTCCTATAGCTGGACATACTATCTTTGTACGCAATTCTAAAGACCTCTAATTTAGTTTTTTTCCACTTACGTTCCAGGGCACGGGCTGCTGGTTTGAGAGCGGGAGTATGACTGTTATACCATGTTGTAGTTTTATTCTCTCTAACCTTTTTTAATTTGATGGGTGCCACAGTATTTAGTGTATTTGTAAAGATAGCATCCATACTGCTGGTTACTACATCATGGTTATTTGCGTTTGCGGGTGCATTTAGAAATAGAGAAAGATCAAGTAAGTTATTTGTGAATTCATCTTTAGTGGACGGGACGATAATTCTACCAGGGCGATATATCTGTGCAGATCTGCTAATTTCAGGTAAACACAGCTTATATAGTAAGAGGTAGTGGTCTGTTATATCATCACTTTGTGGTCAATGACACATCAATGACCTCAATTCCATGAGACAAAAATAGATCTAATGTATGCTTTAAGCGATGGGTTGGACCAACAACATTTTGCTTTATCCCAAGTGATTGTAGTAAATCTGTTAATGCGAGCCCTAATGTATTGTTAGCGTCATCTATGTGGATGTTAAAGTCTCCTACAATTAGTATTTTATTTTATTTTTTGATGCAACTCCACCACCACGACCAGTTTGACGAGCCTCATGCTTATATAAGAATCCTGAAGGAGTTGCTTCATTTAAACTAATATAGTCATTTTGTTTAGCCAAGTTTCAGTGAGACAGAGTGCATTAAGATTGTTGTCTTTTATTATTTCATTTATGATAAGTGCTTTAGGTGCTAGTGACCTGATGTTTAGGAGACCAAGCTTTAAAAAAATTTGTATTTCACTTTTTTGCAGTTTTTCTGGTTTGATTCTTAGTAGATTTTTTCTAGAGCACACAGTAAGTTTATGTCCTGATCTAATAATACGAGAAACAGACACAGTCTCTATGGGGTTAGCCAGATATGCATTACTGTGATTTAAGCGGGACGAGCAAGAGTCTATATGGCTAAAATGTGAATTTTCACTTACTAGTCAGATAGAACGAAGCATCCTGGAGATGTTGTCCGACAGGAGTTCAGCTCCAGCATTGCTGGGGTGTAGCCCATCAGCACGGAAAAACCTAGGCCGCTCCCAGAAAAGATTCCAGTTATTGGCAAAGAGCAACTTCTGTTCTTTACACCATGTTAATAGCCATTCATTCAGAGCAAAAAGTCTACTGAACCTTTCATTTCCTTGGCGGTAGGTAAAAAGCGGTCTAGAAACGATGATCTGCGTGGCGGGCGAGGTGCGTCGAACCGTCTCGATCAGGCTCCTGAAGTCTCTCTTCAGGATCTCCGTCTGCTCCAGCCCGGTGTCGTTCATCCCCACGTGGAGGACGACAGCTCCGATGCTCTCGCCAGTGCTCAGGATAGCGGGAACCTTAGCAGAAACATCCTTAACATGAGCACCGGGAAAGCAGTGAGTGCGTACATTGTTACCTTTAGTGGAAGCAGCGCAGACGTGGCGAACGATGGAGTCACCGATGATTGCCACATCGCGACCCGTCTCGCGGAGGGGGGTGAAGCGGTTCTCCGTGGGGAAACAGGAGGAGGAGACGTTCTGCCCCGAGACCTGGTATACACCTTACGCGTCTGCACCCAGAGGCCACGGTAGCTAGGTGCCGGAGTGAACGACCCCTGGACAAGCCGCGTCCTCTGTGCGCTGGGCCTAAACAGAGAAACACAGGGGCTTGAAGTGGACGGAGAGTTGAGATTGTATCGCACACTTACCTCAGATGAGCAAGCCGCAGCCCGGGATACATCGAGCAGGGCCCGTTGTTCCCAGAGCTGTGCTCGCTTCATCTCGAGATCGCGAATCTGGATTTCCACTGCTTTCAGCTCCAGCTCCAACGCCTCCACCGATGCTTCTCCTGCACTCAAGGATAGACACACAAGCGACATTGTACAGGGTGAAGAGCAAAGACAGTAAGTGAAAGAAGTCAGTAGCTTTAGCTGACCAGCGGTGCTAGTAGGCTAAAGCTACAAGCGGATGCTCGAGAGACAAATACTAGCGAATAGGGAAGTATTTTATGATAAAAATGTGTGTGTGTAAAAAATCAGAGAGCAATCATAGAACTATATATACACGAAACAAATATGTGAACAAAAATAATGTAATCACAATGGATTAAAGATTTCTACGTTATCTTTATTCCACAGTTTCAATAAGAAATGTGTCTGTTCATTTATGTTCTTGCTTATATAAACCACGGTAGATGTTTTCTCAGAAGGGACATTAAATTCAGTATGATGTAGTTTAGCTTGTGCCCTCAAAACTTCAAAAAATAGGAACCGTGAGTTTCTCATTTACTCAAATCTATTAATCTGCGTTGCTGTGTCGCAGCATACGACATACGTCATCATCTTCAGGCAGGTTGCATAATTAATACTCATTAATAACTGAGAGAAGGAATAAAGATAACAAACAAAATGATGATGCATCATGCCTGGCTATGCTGCGCTGTGACTTCAGACTGCTTTGCAAATTAATTGAGATAGATAACCTGTCAGTAATAAAGGAATATGATTCCCTCGCCTAACGAAGATTAGAGATTCTAAATTAGTGTGCCATGCGCAATGTGACAGCAATTCGGCGATATGTGAAAAATAGCACATACGTCTCATTACGATGCATTAGGCATTTTATGTGTGAGTAGTTCTCCTGTTTGATTGATATGACTTATGTTCAGAATAAAATCATGCGACTCACACCAGTTGGTTTGTATCAAGACATTTCATGGCTAAGTGAGCGACACTGCTGATAAGAAGTTTCATCTTCATTGTAAAAAATGTTGTATTAGCTGCAGTTGAAACCTACATTTGCGGTCAGGCTGGAGTCCTGTGCTTTGGTCACGCTCCATCTGTGGCCAAATTGGATGAAATTTGTGTGGCCACAGTTTTAAATTTGAGTTTAACACCGTGTAACGGAGGGCCATAGTCTATGAGAGGTTTGAATGATTAAGTCATTTAATTTAAAAATGATCAAAATTAGCAGCTGATGCTCTGAATGGCTTCGCTCTGACTAAATTTATCACGCTGAAATGTCTTCTACAATATGAGAAGCATGTGATTGAGATGACTGGTATTTTTTGGCATATTGTTTGGGAAAGTGGCTAAATTATGGGATTAAAACATTTGAATCCTGATGTTTCCACCTCAGGATAAAAAAATTTATAAATAAAAGTTATCTTTTTTTATTTTGGTATAAAATATGACATAAACTGTTATTAGAAATAGACTGTTTTCTCAGAGTTGCCAAATATAAACTCACAGTTTTAAGTTTGCGAAAAAAGTCAGAAGAAATGTTAACTTGCAACTGTGAGTTTATAACAAAAATTTAGTTATAAATTCTTAGTATAAATCCCCAATTTCAAGAAAAAGTGCAAAAGTGTCAGAAGTACATAAAAACTGATCAGAATTATGAGTGGATCTCAGAGTGTACATCTTTAAAAATATTGGTAATTTTGGCTAATAAAATTGGCAAGACATCACAATTGTAAGTCAGTAACATGAAATCAAAACTCTCGAGGGAAATTCATCAGAATTAGAAACAATATGAAAGATCTTGGCATCAAAATATTCCAAAACAACTAGAACATGATGTATTTTCACTCAAAAAATGATTTAAATTTGATTTAAATATTTAAAATGAGCAATTCTTGAGTTTTTTTGGGGACAACTTAATTGATTCAATCAACTTAAATTTATATATAATTATATAAGTATTATAGACCATTTCAATGTGATGATGTCATTGGCCCATGAACATTTCCTGCTTGTTGTCAAACTATTTCATAACTGTAACAAGGGGCAATCCAATGATAACTTTACATTAAAACACCTGCCATAGGATTATTTATCAATATGTGGAGCTTTTTGGATTCTCTGAAGCTATGGAAATTAAAAGTGCAAAACAGGAAACGTGTTAGGAGCATTGTTATTGTTTACATCCCTCAAAATGGTCAATATAGTATGAGTATCTTATTATATATATATAATAAGTTAAATGCATTCCTTCATGTTGTCCAACCCAGGCTCATTCTGAAAACGTACCTCTATATACATTTCTGGAGACCGCCAAATACGTCCCAGGAGCTACATTTTTTTTGTTTCCACAAATCCACCAGAGGCCACTGTGTATGCTGTGTATGAACTGGTAACAGCGGGAAAGCCGTCCACACGGAGGTAAGCGGTCAGCTGGTAAGCGCGTCATACCGCCCCGTAGTGTTCATTTAAAAATGAAATGCAGCCATACGTACTTCTGGCTACATAATTCAAGATCTCCAGAAACGTATATAGGGCTACGTTTTCAGAGTGAGCCTATGTTGATGTTGTCCCAACACAAATCATTTGTGTGGAACCCAGCATTTTTATAAGTCTTGTAGTCTTGTAGAAAATAATAATTTTGAACTATTATGTCTTCACGGTTCCCAACAGTCTTTCTGCCCAAAATACCATGAAATGAGTCATGAAACTCTTGCTTTGCTGGCTTGGTGTTTAACAAAAGGTGATGCAAACTGGAAAACTGCAAGTAGAAGTGGAAAAAAAAAAACAGATTAATCAGAAATAGATACACCGATTCCTACTAGATTGACCAGTATATTATCATTAGCAGTGAGGATGTTCAGTGTTGCTTAGTTACTAAATCACTGGGCCAAGGCGATGCTTCCTGTTCCGTTTTTCATGCATTCCTGATTGGTTTGCACCTGGAGACTAATGAGAGGTTAAATCAGGATGTGATGGGTGTCGTGTGCCCGAGTTCCCAGAAGGGATCCTGCCCCATTTATGTAAGATCAGTTAAAGTCAGTAAGTAGCGTTTCTGGGGTGATGGCACTTTTACACTGCTTGTGAAATCTATAAATATCAGTCTGAGCCTCGGGTCTATTAAATCCTGAGCGTGAATCATAATAAAAGCTCTCTTTGTCTCCAGCTAAAAAGGAAACCTGCTGTTTGTGTCATTATCAGGGAATATACGCAAATGAAAACTACACACAGCAAGTAAGTATGACTATTATCAATATGAATTGCCTTTATTCAATATCACAATCTAAATTGATTATCGTTTGCAGTTTCGTAGGATGGGGAGATTGGTGGTTAATTGTCATGCAATACACTGTTAAAGGCACAATATGTACGACTTTTTCATTAAAATGTCCAAAAATCGCTATACAGTGTTACATATTTTGCTGACTTATGTGCTTACATTATCTTAAAAGTTTAGAAGAATGTTCAAATACAGCGAAATAAGTCATTTAGAATAAGTGTGCCAAAATAAAAGCTCCACTTTCATCAGCAATTGTTTTAGCACTCTCATTTCACTTCAACTGCTTTACTCTGCTTTGTAAAAAAATATCTGTTAATTAACAGCTTCCATATTTTGGGATTCACAAGTGTTTTCCGTATATTTACGGTTGTGAATTGCATTATGGGACCTTGATCTCTGCTCTGTTGGCTTTTGATGGTGAAAATTCAACTCTACAGTTTAACAAAGTGACTTTTATTGACATTCTAGTAGTTTAAAATGCTATAATGTATAATAAATGATATATAGAGAAATAAGTCTGTAAAATAACAGAAAATGTACTGGCAGTTTATTACAAGGTTTTTGTACTGTACTTTACAACACCAACCCAGACAATATATCACTTTAAACTATTAAAAATGTTAATAAAAGTCACTTTTTCATACTTTTCAAGGTTAAATGTTGTTGGTAGAAAGATTAAGATCCCATAATACAATTCAAAGTATAAATAAAAAATAAAAACATGAACTGCTAATTTACAGATATTTTTACAGTGTACTACCATGATAATAAATTAAGAATAATTTAGCTCAGCCATGAACATGATTTCTGCAGGAGTTCCAGTAGGATGTAATGAAGACCACAACTACCATGATTCCACACTCAGTCATTGCATCATTAAACTACACCTTTGTTTGTTGTGAATATGCACCCTCTAGTGGTCAAAATTGCATACTGTGCCTTTAATATCCAGGGGGGGGTATCAGTAGGTTTATATTTATTATTCCCTTCACACATGAGCTGTGTCCGAAAGTGCCTACTACTCGACTATGTACTACATTTAAATACGAATTTACTTTGCGAAATTTAGAAAAGTATGTTCTATATATTATGAATGTGAGTACAATGAATAGAATTCGGGCGTACTACGTCCAACATTTGTCATTATCATATGACCTACTTACATCCGTTGCATCACTTCACTCCCATTCATACATTCTCTTGCTTGGCATCATGGGATAGTAAAGTGTCCATCGGATCCGTACTTCAAAATCGCGCGGGAAGTAGTAGGTCATCCAGATTTTGGACGCAGCAATTTTAAAAAAACAACAATGACCCGATTCAGCACTGACACCTTTTGGACTGACTAAGTAACCCCATCTGTGCAAGGATGTACTGGTCATATAATGTAGATTTTGGTGATGTTTAATATATTTAAAAGCCAGGTTATAAGTGGTACAATTGAACCATATCCCTCAAATGTTTGTCAAACTGGACTAACTGCTTTTTTGTGGAAGTACAAAGAGTTCAAGGAGCTTATAAAATTTACAATACACTTACTCACTATCCTTCGGTTTAGTCCCTGATTTTTCAGGGGTCACCACAGCAGAATAAACCGCCAATTACTATCACATATTACTATTACAATTACTAAACTAATTAAAATATACAATACAATATTTATTTATAAAACACAATTAAAATACAAACAAAGTTGTCCATAGTGCTGTATATAGTGTAGAAAATAAGAAAATAAAAGGTAAAAAGCAAACAAGACTTGAGATTAATCAGTAAAGCAATAATAGAACCAGCAATCAAGGAGTATTAAAAGCGGCAGAAAATAGATAGGTCTTTAAAGCAGTTTTAAACACAGAAATAGAGGGGGAAAGTCTAACATGAAAAGGTAAAATGTTTAGGACCAGCAATTGCAAACATCACCTCATTTTTTCTTGTGATTTTAAGGCACAGTGAGTAAATTTAGACTAAAAAAGTATAAAAGTTTATTCTGCAATAACGACCTTTACTACAGAGATCTAGTGCTTCTGATAAATGGCCTCCTGATTTCATTTTAAGTTACCATTAGTCTGATCATGACTCAAATCAGTAGTCAGTTGATTTTTCAATAATTGCATAAATTAATTTCCTTTTTTAATCATCCTCTTTATTTAGTTTTTTTTAATTACAGAGCATCAAAATAGCTTGGTCTGTAGACTGCTTAAACATCAGGAAGAAAAAAATAATAATCTAAAATAAATGCTTGTAAAAGTACCCTGCATGCTAGCCTGAAATGAACTCATGCATGACGCACAGTTTTAAAGCATCTCTCCAGTGCTGTTGACACACAAAAAGTTTCAGTAGGTGCTTGCTAACAACACAGAAGCACTCCTGACATCTGACATTATCTTTGGTGATAACAAATGAGAGCTTCGCAATTTGTGAGAGTCTCATCTCCTTTTCAGAAAATAGAAAATAAAATTATGGCAACGAACCAAAAGAGTTTATTTCTCTTACACTGGCAAAGTTTAGTAATCAAACTGAGAAGTTCATGGAGGGTTTTTTTGTGTAATTGTGTGCAAACAATTTTTATTCACATAAATGAACTCATTGGGTAATTTAGATTACAACTGGTTGCTGTCCGCCTGCCCTAGACCCAGACAAAGGTTAACTACCAGAGTTAATGAGACGAGTGTAAAAACCTGACACTGTTCTGCTCAATTCATCACTGATCTATGAGTAAACACTTTTTAATGACCTCTGATCCAGCCGTCTATTGTAAAAGTGCCATCTGGTGGACTGGCAGAATGACATATCTTCTCCAATAATAGATGAACAGCAGAATGAATTCTGGGGTTTAGCGGGATTTGAGAGTTGAAAGTGTTGCTGCTCAGATTAATGCTTCAGTCAGAGTCTCGTAAGGACTTTATAATGTTTCAATTCTTGATCTTCAGGCAGCTCAGTCAAGCAAGATTAATTTATAATCAAAAAACGGCACATTTAACCTCTCCTGACTGCTCCAGCTATGTTCTGTGGTCAATGTTAGGTCGATTGAGTATGGAAGAACAAATGGAAAATATTTCCATTTTTTAGCTTGCACAAAGCTTGATATTCTAGCAAACATTAGGTAGGCTGCTTTTTACATATTTCTATGCACATTTCTTGCATATTGCATTAAAAAGCACTTAATGGAAATGTCAAGATGTGCATTATATTTGAAAATAGCCAATGAAAATGTTCACTAAATTACAGATACATTTTTTATAAGATTTGGCATGCACATATGTGAATAAACTATGCTTAAAACACATTTATTGAATAAATTCCATGAAGTGCAACAGTTGAGACAGAAATTCTGTACAAAATAAGTTGCAAATAAATAAAATACAAATGTAAACAAATGTGTCATATTGTAAATTTATCATTTAAATTCATTTTTGATTCACAACAACTGAGGTGATTTTGTTTTATATGACAAGGATGTGTAAATAAACTTTGATTAAAACATTGAATAAATTAATTGATGTGCAACAATTACAGATACAATTCATGGAATGCAGTGTGTGAATAAACAAGGAAAACACATGTATTGAATAGATGTTTTAAGGAAATCTTTTTTTAAGGAAGTCGAGGAAAGCTTCTCTTGATGCTAATCAAGATATCATAAAAGCATTTTTGATTATTGATTAGCATATATGTATACAGGAGGTTCATTCATTCATTCATTTTCCATCGGCTCAGTCCCTTATTCATCAGGGGTCGTCACAGCGGAATGAACCGGCAACTTATCCAGCATATGTTTTACCCAGAGGATGCCCTTCCAGCTGCAACCCAGTACTGGGAAACATCCATACACACTCATTCACACACATACACTACGGCCAATTTAGTTTATTCAGTTCACCTGTACCGCATGTCTTTGGACTGTGGGGAAAACCAGAGCACCCAGAGGAAACCCACGCGAACACGGGGAGAACCTGCAAACTCCACACAGAAATCTCAACTGACCCAGCCGGGACTCGAACCAGTGACCTTCTTGTTTTGAGGTGACAGTGCTAACCACTGTGCCACCGTATCGCCATACAGGAGTTTATTACAGGATATTTTTGTAACACTTCAGTTTAAGTAACAATTCACACTTAGAATAGCACTTAGAACTCAACTACTACCTCACTAACTATTAAACGCAGCTAATTAATCATTTATTGAGCTAAAAGTTTTAGTTTGTTCATGTTTTGTTAATAGTGTGAATTGTACATTAAAATAAAGTGTGACAGATATTTTTAATAAAAAAAATTCCTGACATTGTATTCTACCAAAACAAACAAAAAAAACTACGTTTGGGCTGAGATAAAAAGTGATTCCCAAAATCCTTTCAATAAAAAAAAACTTCAATTCTAATTCAACAAATGAAACAACAATTTTGAGCCTGACTTCATCCAATGTTCACATTTTTAAGGCTAGAAATAATTTAATTAGCACATAGTTAATTTAAAAAAGGTCCCATTTATAATTTTACACACATTAGAAAACATATACAAAAGAATTATTGCAAATCTTACACTAATCAATCAGCTGGGGAAGTTTGCTGATAACTATTTGTTTAATAATAATAATAATAATAATAATTTTACTTATTATTATTATTATTATTATTATTATTCATTCATTTTCGGCTTAGTCCCCTTATTAATCAGGGGTCGCCACAATGGAATGAACCGCCAAATTATCCAGCATATGTTTTATGCAGCGGATGCCCTTCCAGCTGCAACCCATCATTGAGAAACCCCATAAACTCTCATTCACACACATACACTACGGACATTTTAGCTTACCCAATTCAGCTATATCGCATGTCTTTGGACTTGTGGGGGAAATCGGACCACCCAGAGGAAACCCACGCCAACACGGGGAGAACATGTAAACTCCACACTGAAATGCCAACTGACCCAGCTGAGGCTTGAACCAGCGACTTTCTTGCTGTGAGGTGATAGCACTATCCACTGCGCCACCGCATCGGCCCTTATTATTATTATTATTATTATTATTGATATTATTATCCTGTCTTACCTTAAGAACTTACATTCATACAACTGTATGTCAGAACTTTCTATAGCTCCTCACCAGCTGAACTGGAAATAAAAGAAGAGGTAGACATTATTCTTGCCCAAAACGACCTTACACGTCCCTGGATCCTGTCAAAGGAGCTTTGTCAGATCCTGTTAAAAACCGCTCCACAGAAACACAGCACCATTCACCCCTGCAAAACGCATTGTTTGCTTGCTTCTCTTCTGGCTCGGCCATCTGGGTAAGCGAGGAGAAGCGGTGATCTAGGCTCACCGTGGAGAGCCTGTTTTGATGGGAACTTCAGATTTTGCTGCATTTACACTCCAGCTGTACCAGCTCACAGACCAGAGCTTTGTGCCAGTCTTGAGTTTGGGCCTTATAGATACTCTATTGCCTACAGTTGTTTTAGCATTTTTGGATTGCTTTGGATTTTGTTCTCTTTTTTTTTCCCTATTCCCTTAAATGCATATAGGAAGAGACATTGTAGTTTGCAGAGTCCACAATAAACTTTTTTTGTTTCGTACAGTTGTACTCTGTATATTTAGTTAAAAGGCCTATGGAATGTTTTTTTAATCTGACAACCATGTACAGTACACTGCTTCGCGGTTTAGAGTTCAATGTTTAGATGGAAGTGTTTTGTACACTTAGAAATAATACTTTTTCTAAAGGTTCATGCTTATACCTACCTGTAAAAACAATGTACTGCCCAAACTCAAAATTTTTCAATTGGCACAAATGAAATTCAGCAAAATTATTTTTTTCAATTGTATCAACAGCCTGTTAACATTGCCTCAATAAGAAATAATGTGTTGAGCCAATTGAAAAAGCATCAAGTCGACCCAATCATGCTATTGACCCAATTGAATATTTTCAATTGTTGTAGCGTGCTTTTTTGGTTTCATCTAATTTAAAAATGTTTATTGGGAAATTGACATTGCTAAAGCAACTTTACTGAATTGTTTATTCCCCATTGTTCAAAAGGAAAATGAATAATAAAATATACAAAATAATGATACACTAAACAGACACTATTGTGGAAATACATTAATACATTAATTAATACATTGAACATTTCTATAAAGTATAACTTATAAAGTCATGCATTTTAATTCTCATAATTTATATAAAGCTGAAATATAATTAATACATTCACAGGTATGTGCAAAAATGTCAAAAACACCATAAAATGTAAGTATTTTTGTGAGGTTATTTCAACCATTCTTTAGTGAAGTCACCTGAATATTACCATTCCTCAAAAGGTCATTTTGAAATCACATTTCTAATGGTTAAACCAGTTTATTAAACATTCTATAAACGTCAAAAAACACCATCAAATCTAAACAGTGGATTACTTAACCCTGTTGACAGATGATTCCAGAGCAGAAAAAACTCACAAAAATCTCAAGAGAAATTGAAGAAAAACTTCAAGCACATGAAGCTGCATCTACTTCAAATATGTACCATGTGAACATGTTTAGAATCATTGTAGGTCATTGTGGCCAGGCACCTGTTTGTTTACAGCAATTCTTCAAAATATCATAGATAGTGAGTAAATGAAGCCAGAAGACAATAATGTTTTTGTTTCACACAAAGCTGATAATTCTGTCATAATTTACTCTCTCCTCAATTGTCCAAACCTGTTTGTCTTTCTTTCTTCTGTTGAACACAAAGCTGGAAACCTGTAACCATTGACATCCATAGTATTTGTTTTTCCTACTATGGAAGTCAGTGGTTACAGCTTTTCAGCTTTCTTTGTATTATAATTATACTTTATATATTATTTTGGGTTCAACAGAAGAAAGAAACTCACAAAGGTTTTTCACAAAGGAAAAATCGTGGTTTATTTGCACCCAGCAATGGTGGCTTCACATTATGGTTACACTGAAAGGAAAAAAAAAAAGATTAGAACACATATATATCTCTTCCGTCATAATAATAATTTAATAACAATATATAGTAACTTAAAGTACCAATTATAGAACCAATAATAGGTTAGACATCAATTTACTGCCACAGACAGTGTCCAACAGTATATCGAAGGCGTCAGGCTAACTTAATACAGATGCTGTTCATTTTATGTCGAAATTACTGAGACTTGCACTTGGTTAAACTTAAACATGATTTAATAAATACAGAATTCAGTACTTACCGTAACTTTGTTGAAGGAAAAGCCGTCAGAATATGATGTTTCATCGGATTTCTGCTGTTGCTCCGCTGGAATTTGAATCTGCTCCTTCCAAACCAACGGCTTTCAGTCTCACTCATGTGCATGCGCACACGTGTTTTTTGCTTCAAGGTTTGTTCGCCAAACACAAATATTTCACTTCTGTTTGATAAGTTGGCTAAACACAGTTTAATATGTTTGGTGAATATACGTTTATAATTTTAACTTCAGACCATCAGCTAAAATTAATTCAGTGGATTTTTTTTTGTTTGGGGCTAGTTAGTGAGAAGTAATTTGTTAAGTCAATATTTAGTTTTCAGTTTCCACAATTTGTCAGTGGAAAATTTTTCAGTTTAATTTTTTTACAGTGTAAAGGATCCTGGTACCTTAAAGGTACATATTAGTACCTTAAGTATAGATATTAGTTTAAAAAAAAAAACTGCCTCAGTTGACAGATGTTGTACTTAACATAGGTTCATTCTGAAAATATAGCCCTATATACATTTCTGGAGATAGCGAATTATGTAGCCAGAAGTACGTATGGCTGCATTTCATCTTTAAAACGAACGCTACGAGGTGGTATGATGCCTTTCCTTTTTGCACTTACCAGCTGACCACTTACCTCTTTATGGACAGTTTTCCCACTGTTACCAGTTTGTCCAGTTAGCTTGCCATGTACATCGGCGGACTTGAGACGCAGAGAGGAGTTGAACATGACGATGGGGTTCGAGTCCAGCGAATAACAGTAATGTAATACACCTTTTTTTTGTACATACAACAAATTTTATGTAACAAAATTTTTTTAATAATTGAACATTGATAAAACATTTCAATGTTATGTGTATCTTAAGCTGTTGTTGGACTGAAATCCATCCTCATAATGGCCCCACTCAGACTTATATTTAGTGTCTTGACTTAAAAGCCAAGGCATTTGAGATTGTGAACAAACTAGCAAAACACTGTATTTTCTACTTCCTTCACACAGGAATATGACAGAGACTGACAGCGAGAAAGCAGCACCCATACTCAATAGCAGCCTGCGTACGGATCTGCCAGTCAAATGTCAGAGCACCAGCAGCATGTAATTCACTTCAGCTGATTTTCATACCTCCTTACCTGATCCCAGGTCACCTGTAAACTTTGAAGTCTCCACTTTGTCCCTTTGCGGGGGAACTGTTCAGTTTGTGTTTGTGCAGTGTAATGCTGATGGCTTCAGATGTGGAGTTCAGCACAGGTGTTGTGGTTTTGTTCTTCAGTTGATTTATTGAGTTTTTCTTTCTCTGCTTCAGGGATTTGTCCAGAACTCCAGAAAATCTAAACTGTAGATGGTCGTGTTCCGAGTCAGTGGTAGACCTTTAGGCCGCATTTACACTGCATGGTTCAAGTGACCCAATGCTGATTAATTCCTTCCATGTGTCACAGATCAAATATGGCCACAGGGGTATCGTAAGAGGGGGAAAAGGATTGTTGTTATATTGTGTGCATACCTGCATGCTGTGCACAATATTCTGATCCTAGCTGTTTTAACAAGCTATGGGAATCAACACACCCACATGTCTGCATCGATGCCTTGTCATAGGCACACCACAGCATGCACGCAAATTTGGATGATTGTGTTGGTTGTTTAAGAACAATGCTAAATGCTAATTAGCTGTGAGGGAGAGCGGTCTCAGTAGAGAGGAACTAGAGAGAGTTAAGTCTGTTGAGCTGGATGTGACAAAAAAAAGCCAAAAACAAAAATCAGGTTACCAAAAAAGGAGGAGGATGAGAGAAAAAGAGAACATAAAGAATAAGAACAATTTTTTTCCTGAAAGAGCAGGTGAGGTAATCTGCATTTGTTTACCCAAGACTGTAAAGATAGACATTATGTTCCAAAGCAGACGATTAACATTCTTATCTCACTCTAAACAGAGTAAAATAATGCTCTAATAATAATTAGTTGTAATAGTTTCATAATCATCAGGAACTTAGCTATACTTCTCAATACTCTTTACTCCATGTAGCCCACTGCACAAAAATAAATAAATAAATGATATATAAATAAAAAAATAAATAAGTCTGACCGCATCACTGCTCCTGCTGTGTTTACAAGTGTGGCTCAAGCGGTGTGGATATACTGTGCTAGAACTGTCCGATCCATTTGCCTGTTAAGAAAGAGAGACAGAAAGTGAAGCCTGCTTTAAAGAAGACTGAGCGCTCAGTAAATGTCAAATATAAAGCGTGTGTGACGAAGACTGGCCTTTGTGCTTGGTCTCAATGGAGCCTACAGTTTAATAAAGGCCTGAGAGAGCTGATGATCATCCATGCAGCACAAGGAGTGGTCTAATGTGTGCCCACTTACCACTGTGGCATCAGCGCCTGCAATTACCAAGGAGGATCCAATCAAACACTGCTGTGTGTTTTGCTTTACCCCTTGCTGAGCGTTTGGCTTCACTGCCATGACGGCTCTTGCTCAGACGCAAACGCGAAATAGGAAACACGGAGTCAAGTGAATGTTCGTCACAGCTGCAGTTCAAATGTCTTGGTCGATAAGATGTGGAGGTAATTGTGTTGCAAATGCATGGATGCCATTGATGATTATGTGGTGCATTAACTTGAGCATGTACAGGAGTATATTTAGACCACATGAAAAAAAAAAAATGAGATTGATAATTACATGTAAAACTGATGTGTTTTTTGATGCTAAATTGATCGTATGTTTGAAGCATTCTTCTGCATGGACAAAAAAGCAGTTTTTTTCTGTTGAACACTAAAGAAGATGTTTTGAAGAAACATGGAAACCTGTATCCATTAAATTACATAGCATTTGTTTTTCTTACTATGGAAGTCAATGGTTACAGGTTATCATTTTTCTTCAAAACATCTGCTTTAGCGTTCAACAGAAAAATGAAACTCATAAAGGTTTGGAACCCTTTGAGGATGAGTAAATAGTGGGTAAATTTTTGTTTTTGGTTGAACTATCCATTTAGGAAATTGTAAAATTTTAAATCATAAAACGTCTTATTTTTACTTCTGAGAGGTCTTTTAGATTTTATTCATTCATTCATTCATTTTCTTTTCGGCTTAGTCCCTTTATTAATCTGGGGTCGCCACAGCGGGATGAACCGCCAACTTATCCAGCATATGTTTTACGCAGCGGATGCCCTTCCAGCTGCAACCCATCACTGGGAAACATTCATACACACTCATTCACACACATACACTACGGACAATTTCAGCATACCCAATTCACCTATACTGCATGTCTTTGGACTTGTGGGGGAAACCGGAGCACCCGGAGGAAACCCACGCGAACACGGGGAGAACATGCAAACTCCACACAGAAATGCCAACTGACCCAGCCGAGGCTCGAACCAGCGACCTTCTTGCTGTGAGGCGAACGTGCTACCCACTGCGCCACCGCGTCGCCCCTAGATTTTATTATTTATACTTATTTTATTTTAGTTGACATTTTGACTTTGACAAATCTAAATATTTCACTAAATTAAAACTAATGTTATAGGCTTTTTTAATTCGCTTGCACGGAATTGAGAAAGAGAAGAAAAAGGTGTAAAAATAAGTTGAACTGGAAGTTCATTACCTATGTTCATAGGCGTTCACAATATATCTGAGGAGTATATATATATAAAAAACTATTTAGATAAAAATGTCCATAAAACTAATTTTATGGCATGTTTGTGAACTGACCACTGCATAGAATATAAATAATAAAAGTGTCTTTGTGACATTTTTATATATTTGGCAAACATTGTTTTAACCCTGGGCGTCATGGTGGCTCAGGGGTTAGCACTGTCGCCTCACAGCAAGAAGGTCGCTGGTTCAAGTCCCGGCTGGGCCATTTGGCATTTCTGTGTGAAGTTTGCATGTTCTCCCCGTGTTGGCTTGGGTTTCCTCTGGGCGTTCCGGTATCCCCCACAGTCCAAAGACATGCGCTATATGTGATTTGGGTAAACAAAATTGGCTATAGTGTATGAGTGCATGTGTGAATGTGAGAGTGTATAGGTGTTTCCCAGTACTGGGTTGCAGCTGGAAGGGTATCCGCTGCGTCAAACATATGCTGGAATAGTTCATTCCGCTGTGGTGACTTCTGATAAGCCGAAGGAAAATGAATGAATAAATGAATGTTTTAACCCCGACTGATGCAATGTGTGGCATTTCAGTTACTAAATAATCATGTCAGAAGATGTATCACATGACCATTTTCCAGGATCATAATTTTTCAGCACTTCTCAAGATTATTAGTGACGTTCAGGTCAACTAATTTATTACACAATTTGAAGCTGATGGAAAATTTCATAATACTTTATAAATCTTTATAAACATACGATAGAACACTGCATTAGTTTGGGATGAAGGAATTGTTGGCAAACATATAACAAGACAGAGAAATAATAATCATAGTATGTGTGCGTGCGTGCGTGGGTGCGTGCGTGCGTGCGTGCGTGCGTGCATGCGTGTGTGCGTGCATGCGTGCGTGCGTGTGTGTGTGTGGCAGCATTTCAAATTTTCTGCGGAGGCTACAGTATAAATAATGTAATACTGTAATATCACTTCAGTGTTACTGTACTGTAATAATGTAATCAATTATAGTCATCAAAACAGCAGCATTTTTTATCATCATAATCCTTATGATGTAGTTTTTTCATTGCGTCATCCAGTCTGAGTTGGACATTTCAAGAAACGAGGATGGAAATTGTACTGTATGAGATATGACACAAACAAGCACAGTTTGCATCAGCATGAACATAAGCATGAATGTAACACAATACAATATGATGAAAACATTCATTCATTCATTTTCCTTTGGTTTAGTCCCTTATTTATGAGGGTTTGCCAACTGTGAATGAACTGCCAACTATTCCGGCAAATTAAACAGTGGATGCCCTTCCAGCCGCAACCCAGTACTGGGAAATGACAAAAATATTAGCTTGCATGAAATAAAATAAAAATTAAGATGTAATAATGAATTTATATACCTGTGTGTGTGTGTGTATATATATATATATATATATGTATATGTGTATATATATATATATATATATATATATATATATATATATAAATCAACACATTTTCATCTGTAAAAGGTCATTTATTGTCTTTAGGAATTTAAATTGTGTCCATTTTTACAACCATGTTTGAAAATCTATACATTTTTGCTGTAAGTCTCAATGATGACCATTTAAAGATGGCAGACAATGTGCCTGCAGCAATCAAACAAAATAAAAATCTACATAACTATGTTTTTATCAATTAATTTATAAATTAATGACACAAATTTTTCTGTGAATCTGTGACTTTTCTGAACTTTTCTTGACTTTCTGGTGACTTTTGTGGGATTATACATATTTGGACCACCTTATTTTCCACATTTGGCGGCTGTTAACACATTTCAGAGCCATTGGACTCTTGGGGTCTGGTTAAGGTAAACAGCATCTGTGCCGCTGATAAATTAGCTGCCTGTCACATGTTTGCTTGAACATCACTAAGGGCTTCAGAGACCTCTTGCTTCATATCTTCTTTGATAAGAGTAAAAACCCAGAAGAATAAAAATCTTTTGGAAAACAAATACTTTATATCAATGGGAACTACACTTCCTGATGTTTATTTGCAATATCTGTAAGCCACTTAAGACACATCAAAGTTGGTTGTAAAGGTGATCTTTGAATATCTAAAGAGAGGTTTTGAAAAATAAAGAAACACTCCATTTTAAAAAAAATAGGCTCATTTAAGAGTTTTACCATTTTTTTATCCATTCAGACAATCTTTGGGTCTGGCAGGAGCACTTGTAGATTAGCTTAGCATAGGTCATTGATTTGGATTAGACCATTAGCATCTCGCTCAAATGGCCCAAGACGTTTGCTAATTTTCTTATTTAAAGCTTGACTCGTTTGTAGTTACATTGTGTTCTAAGACCAACAGAAAATGTAAACTTGCTATTTGCTAGGCTATAACTACACCCTCATATAAAAATAAAATGTTTAGTTGATTTATGTACAGTACAGTTTGCAAAGTGATATTTTCTGCCTTTTAGTAGATTTGTTATATGAGAGACTTACATATTCTTTGTTTACCAAGCAAGTTGTTCTAGATTCGCATTGCAACTTAAATAGAATAAAATAGTTATTATTTTTTATATTATGTGTAAGTTTCAGCTCTTATACTCTCAAGATTTTCAGCTCCAACTCTCAAATCATTCAGCATATATATATAAATATATGTAGTACCTATTAAAACAGTACTAGTATTTAATGAATAAGTACTAGTGTCCAGTAAATAAGCACTGGCAGCCAATGACTAAGTAGAACTAGTACTGAAAAAGATACTAGTATCTAAAAAAATAAGTACTAGTAGCATAAAAATAGATAGAACTGTTATGTTTTTAGATTAAATTATACTTTAAATTTTAAACTGAAACCCCCATTAGGTTACTTCAAGTCATTGTTCTACAGGTGAGTTATTTATTCAATTCTGTATTCGACCATTTATTTCAGAATGGTGGCTGTCTTTATTAGTGGGCTATTGACACAATTTCAGAATCAGAATCAGAAAGAGCTTTATTGCCAGGTATGTTCA
>CAIGQV010000641.1:16999024-17011754 GCA_903798115.1 Danio jaintianensis
TGGGCCAGCACCAGTTTTTCAAAAGACTTCATGACCACAGATGTTAATTATAATTAATTATAATGTTGTTATAATTAATTAAGATGATAATATAATTATAATTAAAATAAGATAATAATATAATTAATTAAGATGTTTATTATAATACTGAAATATTTATATATTTATTTATGTGTTTTGGATACAAACTGTGGAGTAAGTGAACAATAGTTTCAAGAAAGTTGATACAAATAAGTTGTGAAGACATTATTTCTAGCTGGTCTAGGTCATTCTTCCTCCTGTGGTCCTTCAGCTGGTGTTTTGGGTCACGGTCGCATTGCAGGGTGAACAATTCTCCAACTTCCCCTGTCCTGGCTGAAGGCTGCAGGTTGTTTACTGTAGGTTATATCATCCATCTTCCCTTCTGTCCTGACAAGCGCTTCCTGTCCCTGCTGAGGAGAAAAACAAGATGCAGTTATTGTGGCGCTTTGCTCTAGAAATGCTGTTTGTGAGATGTATTTTAGGCCTTCGTCTGTACACTTTTGCAAAAACACCCTAGTTGCAGAGTTTTGATAATACTTTAGCGCAGCATAAATAACACTCGGTGTGGATTTTTGTAGGCCACGCTTGTGATTTTTCATGTGCTTTACTATAAATGCAGCAGCTGCTTCAGAATTGCCATCAGTCTGTTTGTAGGTTGCCTGATAAAGCTGCTCTGTGCCCCGCTTCAAGCTACTGAAGTGATTTTATGCTCACATTTTATTGTAAGTTGTTTCATCTGTCCAGTCATAACTGGACTGTTTACTTTAAATGATACTTGCAAGCTGTGGAATCTTCTAGAAAGAGCTGTTTTTTTTTATTATAATTTATTTGTTTAATGGTCCAAAATGTCTAGCATTCTCACCAAGGATGTATTTATTTATGGATTTATTTCACAGTACACAAAAACATATTGTCAAATATTATTACAGTTTTTTTTTTTTAAGTCAGTAAGTCATATTAAGTCATTAAAGACATGTTATACTGTAATTATTTTGATCAGAATGGCTGAAAAATCTGGAATGCAAGCACTAAATTGATTTAATGGTTTATCACTTTTGACCAATAGCTTATGCTGTGAACAGATGTGATGTGGTCAGTGTTAGATGACTATAGCGGCTTTCACATAGTTAGAGGAACTCAGTTATTATTACTATATTACTGTTAAAGTACTAGTATACAATACGTTGTAGTATTTATTAAATCAGGACAGTATTTAATGAATAAGCACTAGTAGCTCATGACTAAGTAGTACTAGTAATGGAAAAGATACTAGTAAAAATGCTTTTAGCATAAAAATAGATACTATTATGTTTTCTGATCAAATTATTCTTTAAATATGAAACAGAAACCCCCATTAGGTTACCACAAATCATTGTTAATTGGTGAAATTTGATACATTGTAGATATTATTATAATATACTATTGCAAAACGTGTACTAATAGCAAAGACATTTTTTTCTTTATTACTTCATTAGATTTCACTACTTCCCTATTTTTCTTTTCTGTTTTGCACGTTATGCTGTTTGTTTGTTACAAATGGAAAAAGTGTAAGTATATATCAAATGTCATGTTTTTATGTTGTGTATTGAAGAGTTTAAATTTCAAAGAACCTGATTTATGGACATTACTAAAACAAGTTTTTTGGTAATATTTAGAACTTATGTTTTAACATTGAGTATTAAAGAGTAAAACTGCCAAAAAAAAAAACAATGTTTAATTTCTTAAAAGTACTAAAAAAAGGAGGTTATCTGGATTTCCAAATGATCTCTTCATATGTTGATATATACTGTATGTGTGAGGAGCCTACAGTAGCAACATCTGTGGATTTGGCACTAGCCTGGAAATTGCCTCTAGTTTTATATCCACATCTGCTATTACATCCCCATTTAAAGGCAAATCTCCTGCTCTGAAGCGATGACTCATGTTGATTCCTCTAAGGAGCACTTTTCCTCCGTAAAAGAACTGCTGTTGCGACCAGCTTTACAAGTTTCCCTCTTTGGCGTGTGGAATATGTTACTGGAGCTGAATGCTACTGGAGCTGAATGAAACATTTGGCCAAACACGAATGCTTACTCAGCGTATTAGTAATCAACATGAATTAGTTATCCGAAATGTAGTTTGCATGTCTACGCCGTTGCTTACCGTTTGCTGTTATTGAGAGCAGTACATGCAAAAGTCACAACAAGACTAAACTTTCTTTAAAGCAAAAGCATTTTTTTCTGCTTTATGTAAAAGTAGAACACTTTTTGAAGTGGTTCACAGTCGAGCACCTCTGCTCTCATTGTCCTTGACTCTGTTAAAATGAAATTCACAAGAAACGTCCAAACATTCATTCGCTTTTGTCACAGCTCAAGAACACTCCAAATCTTATTGAATTGGTTTAAAAAAAAAATCACATCTAGACATCACTCAAACTCCTGAGTGAGGGGAAAAAAAAAAAAACCTAACCAGAAGTGACGCGTGAAATTGAGATGCTTTGAAACAATCAGTGTAACATTCCATTTCCAACACAAGATTGTAATCCTTCACTGAGGAAGGACAGCAGCGGCTTTTCTACGGGGCCAACTGTGAATTCTTTCGCTGCCATATTTAATCAGCCATATGCACCGCCTTATTAACCTGATTTAAAAATGGCCCACGTCATTCTCAAAAAAACACAGGCTTCCGTTGAAAATTCGGCAAATTGGAGAATAATTAAATGAGTATTTGCTGGAACATTGGGTGTTAATGGACAGAGCTTTAAAGACAGACTGAGAGTCTTTACATTTAGCAAGCTTGAATAAAGGAACTATTCCTGGGCTGCTATGATAAGAGCAGACCTCCCTTATGGCCGTGTGGATGTCTCTGGTTCTCCTCCTCCTACGATGGAGAAACTAATTGGTGATTTATTTGTGGTACAAGTGAGCACAGGGATAGTTCACCCAAATATGTAAATGGAATCCCAATTTACTCATCCTGATGTGGTTCCATACATTTATGAGTTAGTTTTTTTGATGTGGAACACAAAATAAGATATTTTGAAAAATGTTTAAAACGTGTAACCATGTGACTTCCATAGTGAATTGACTTCCAACAGTAAATGATGACATAATTTTTAGTTTTGGGTGAACTCTTTAAAGGGAGATTTCACCCAAAGCATACAGTGCTGTCATAATTTACTCACTCTTTGCTTGTTTCAAACCTTTATAACTTTCTTTCTTCTGTTGATCACAAAATAAGATATTTTGAATGATGAAAGTCTGTAACTATTGAGTTCCATACTATGAAGGTTTGGATAAAATTGTCAGTAAATTTTCTTTTTTGGGTGAACTATCCCTTGAATGTTGCAATACATTCATTCATTCATTTTCTTTTTGGCTTAGTCCCTTTATTAATCTGGGGTCGCCACAGCGGAATGAACCGCCAACTTATCCAGCATATGTTTTACGCAGCGGATGCCCTTCCAGTCACACTCATTCACACACATACACTACGGACAATTTAGCCTACCCAATTCACCTATACTGCATGTCTTTGGACTTGTGGGGGAAACCGGAGCACCCGGAGGAAACCCACGCGAACACGGGGAGAACATGCAAACTCCACACAGAAACGCCTACTGACCCAGCCGAGGCTCGAACCAGCGACCTTCTTGCTGTGTGGCGAACGTGCTACCCACTGTGCCACCGTGCAGCCCTGTTGCAATACAATCTTATTTAAAAATGCATGACTGCATATATTTCTGCAAAAAATACAAAGATTATTTGCAAATACATACATTCAACTGCATTATCTAAATGTGCAAATACAAACAAATGAACACTATACTCTTAACCCAAATAATTGACTGTACTAAGAAATTGTGTGGAAACCAATTGCCTTAATAAGTTTTTACACACAGTGAAACTATACAGTGAATTAACATATATCTATTACAAAAGCTATTATAGTAGCATTTCCTAAGTGTGTTATCTTATCTTGTATACAGACTACAGATTATACATTTAGTTTAGGCTTACTCATTAGCAGCTCACACAGTGTTGGTTGCTAGGTAAGAGACCTGTGAGTGGATTGTCAAACTTGATAAAAATATTCTTAAATCTAAAGATTTATTCACATTAAATCACATTAAGATTTGCTTCTGTAATACAAATTTGGGGAAAAAATCCTAAGTTAACGTGTCATATCATGAGTTAAGACCTAAGATAAGAAACTCTCTGTAATATGCTCCCGATTTTTCAATTCATGCTTGTCATGAGGGGTAGCAAAAGGGGGTCCGATCCAGTATCTAGCAAGACGTACCTAATAAAGTGGCATGAGTGTATTTCAGGTGATTGTAATTCAGGCCACTCACATATTTCCAATGAGTGTGGGTTGCAATACTGGAGTGTTTTTATAGAATGTTCTTGGAATTATGGGATATATATGGCTGTAAGAAAGAAAAGGAAGGGGTCCTTGACTTCTCTGGCATTCAGCGCTGATGGAGTGAACCCTTTTTGCATGCACGCACCAATACCCCTATATAGCAATGAAGCCATGTGGCTGCTGACTCTGCAGAAATTTTACTACCTGCAGTTTGAATTCATTTGAAATGGACACAAAGGCCATTTTTCTTCTATTGCATTGTCTTTGCAGGCTGCATTCAAAAATAAACTTAGCCTTTCCAGAATGTGAGACAGTGAATCATTATAATAAATAATCACGAGACAGTTCATTTAAATGAATTCACGAAAAGGAATTAATGATTCACTGAATAAATTTGCCAGTGGTTCTTGAATTATTGTTTAAAGCATAGCTCACAAAAATAAGAAAAAGCTCCACTTATACTTTTTGCTACACTGAAAAGGAAAGATAGAGAAATTTGAAATGACATAATGGGTAGTAAATTGTCAGATATTTTGAAATTCATTGTTTGAAGCATATAATCATATTAGATCTTAAGACATATATCAACCTTAAAACATTTGTGGCGAGTGAGGCGGGGCCGAGAGCCGTGAGGCGGGTGGCGTGAGTGAGATAATCAGGGACACCTGGACACGTCACCTGCCTCGAGTCTCACGGAGGAGCCCTGGAAGCTAAAAGGAGGAGAGACGCCAGTGCTGGAGGAGAGAGGACCGGGCCCGGACATATTGTTTTACTTTTGCTTTAGGTTTTTGGTTTCCCTTTTATTAATAAATATCTTTTAAGTTTCGTCGGTTCTCTGCCTCCTTCTTCCCGATGGCCAGGCGGCGATCGAACTTTATTACAACATTAAATCATATTTGTTACATCAGCCTTTTATGATTCATATTGTATGATAATATAATAAGAATATGGAGCTCATACTTGAAGATAAAAATGGTAGTTTGACTGAGAGGTTCAAATTGAGGGGGGAAAAATATGGTGCAAACTCTGATATTCATTTGGCCCAAAACAACAAAATGAGATGAAATACAGCTTATATTGATATAACAGAACGTTCATGTCAAATACGTAATGTAAATATGAATTGTTATCTATATCTTACTTTAATATGTCTATAAGGGTATTTTTTAAATCCTTAGTTTTTATTTAAAAGTCTGTAGGCAAAACGTACAGTGCTGTTATGATCACCAGCGATCTAGCAATTGCAGATCGCTGGAGAATTACACATCTGCCTTTCTAATGAACTACAACTCCAATCATGCACCTCACACACACCAGTTCCTGATCCCCCCTGATGACACACACACAGACACACAGCTGAGCTCATCATTGAATTATTACCTGGACTATAAAGACACCTCTCATTTTCGCACACATTGCTGAGTCTTTTGGTTTTTTCTGTAGCATTACAAAGTGGTTTCATGGTCTTGTCCTTCCGTGCTTTGATCCTTGTCTTGCTTTCTCGTTGATGTTGTTTTGCCGCCTGTACTGACCATTCGCCTTTTTTTGACTACTATCTTGGATTTTCTGTATACTTCTGTTTGCTCCTGTTGTCACTGTTGGCTGCCTGACTAATCTGTTTAATAAACTGCATGTGGATCCTCATCTCTGTTGTCCAGCGTTCATCCATTACAAGTACAATGCAATAAAATACAATGATTGAGAGACAAAAGTAGCTGATCAATCGTGAACAACATGTTTCTCACCAGTTTATTGACCATGCTGTAAACGTAGAAGCTTTAGAGATTTGTATATCAAAAATACGAAGCTCTAAATAGTTTTTAAAAATCTCAGCTTATATATTATTTATTTTTGCATGGACTTTTTAAAAGTTAGTTTTTTTTGCTGTTGCTAACCAGCTAAACCCATTTGGTTAGAAGTAATTATTAGAGTACCACTGTTAGAATAATATTGACACTTTGAATAAAACTTTGCTCTATAGTGTCTCTGTTTACATCTGTCTTGATATGACATCATCCCCAGTATCTCTCCAGTCTGTTGTCGCAGTGTTCCTCTCCATCATATTCTGTTTTTCAGCCCTCCTCAGATCTTTTATTCTCTCTCTTTTGCTCTCCTCCTCTCTGTACAGTTGAGTTTTATGTATGACATTAGAGCAGAGAGAACTAACGTTATTTAGCTCTCTGATTTAAAGCACATGAGTCACGCTAAATGTCTGGGGATAAATCTGATCTCAGTCATTATTAATGGGAGAACGTCTGTGTCTGTCACTCTGTGTTTGTGGTTTAGCATTTAGCCAGTAGCTGAGCAAAAAAGAATTTCAGCCAGACACTGTGCCGGTTATTTATTATGACAGTGTTGAAAATGCCTATAAACAAAATCTGCCGAAAAGACCAGCTCAGGTCAGGAGGAATTTCCTTCTTAGTTTGGAGCTGGTTTAGCTAGTGGAGCAACGTGGTCCTTTTTCTGATACTAGTTGTCTTGCTGGTTATGCTAATTACTAATATGTATTGTTTTACCAGTTGTGTTGAAAGTCATGTTAGGGGTCTTTTTATTTATTTTCTCAAGTATCTAATGCTTACCAATTGGTTTGTGTTTCTTAGTGTACTCCCTTCTCCCATACCAAAAATGCTAGTTTGACTCCCAGTGGACATACTGTACAGTGAACAGTACAGTATAGTGGTTTGGTTCAAACCAGTTTGTCCTCCATGTCAGAGGAGCTCATCAGGAAATAGAACTGGGCATCAGTTTTATTGTCAGGGATTTGCAGAGTTGCATCATGCCGCATCTAGTATAGACAGACCTTTGTGACTATTTCAAAGTATGGGTTGCACTTCCAGTTTGGGGAACTTCTATTCAAAAGAACATACAGTAAATCACATCAAATAATAAGAACGTGCTACCAGATGGGAGTGAGGTTTAGGGGTTACCAAAATTGGGAGGCAAGCTAGTAGTTTCTGTGCATGTAAACCTCATTCTTCAACTGCTAACTGATTCACAGAGGAGGGCAAGTAGAACTTGAGGGGTTACACAGACATCAGCATTCAAAACAGCATATTTGTCAACAGGAAGTATTCACAAGAAAGCATTGCAGCCAATGTTGTATTTTAATTCGACAAGGATATGACTAAAATAATGAACAAGAGCAGGCATATTTCTCCCACACATGCAACCCACACACTAATACAGCCACAGAATATCCAATAACTGTCCGTGGCAAAGCTCTGGAGATATCCCGGCTAAATATAAGCTCCCCCAAACTTCTGTTTGATTTTGAGAGATCTCTTACTTTATCCTTCAGCTCAGCTATCACTAAAAATACCACTTTTACCTGAGAAACGCACTACTCATCATCTTAGAGAGAAATGACACTTTATTTTTATGTCTTCCACTCAGATGGGTAGGGATTTGGTGGGCCTCTATTACACGGTGGGTGGGGGTCAGACTATGAGGGCTATTGGAAAGCGAAGATGTTGGCAAGCTGGCTTTAAAATGACTGTTGGGTATCAAACACTCTCCATTCCCTAGCAGACACACACACAAGCGAGGTTACGTACACAAGACTCACTGTGGTAATAGCAAGAACTCACTAAAGCCCCGAATGCTGCACTTCCACTCAAATTTCTGACAAGAGTTGACTTGTGTGATTGAATTGTTGTTTTCCTCTTGTTTGATGGCTTCCTCCTAAGTGTTTTTTGATGCTACAGGTTAAATCTCAAATGGTTTTTTGAAAACACGAGACCTCTGAAGACTGGCCACTGTGCAGAATACAGAATCAGACAACGCAATAAGTCATTTTGTGTCAGCCAAAGCTTTGCTTTTGTGAATTTCATGGTGCTTTAATGTGGTTCAGGTACAGATATTGGATAAAAAGGACCTTGACTGCTGACTTCAGAAGTAGAACTGTTGAAAGTAAACTACGGCCTTTTCTCTGGTCTGCTTTACAGAAAGCTACTGGAATGCCGCATCCTTCAACACGCCATCTTCGTACCTGCACTTTTCCACTTTTCAAGGTGAAACAAGTGCTGATATCTCCTTTTACTTCAAAACCTCCGCTCCCTATGGCGTCTTCCTGGAAAACCTTGGAAACACAGATTTCATCCGTCTGGAGCTGAAATGTAAGAACCAGGCTTATGTTGTCTTTGTTTTGCTCTTCTTTTTATCCTTTTCTCTATGTCTTTCTGTCCTGCTGCTGGTCTGTATCCCATGGTTATGCACTTTTATGCGGATTGTGAAGTTTGAAAAGAGAAAAATAGGAAGTAATCAAAATCAGCACAAATACCTGTCCTCTTTCCTAAAATCTGCTGGTGGACACACTCATTACAATACATTCACCTCATATGTGCTGCTAATTGTTCTCAGCTGAATATAAATAGAGGCTTTTGAAAAAGAAAACAGACTCTGTAATTGTCTATAAGCGTCTATTTACTTATATGTTTGCAGCACTTTTCTCTCAAGAGTGTCTAGATTATACATCAAGGAGCATAACTGAGGATTTGAATTGTTTGCTGGGTAAAAAAAGAAGCATAAAGGGGAAATCTGTTTCATGCGGATTGAGTTTTCAACCCGAGAGCCGAACTGGCAGGTCTTTCACACTGTTTACAGCACAATAGGCAATACAGAATGCAAAAATGCACCATTGCGGAGGAATCTTGTGTTGCATGCAGTGTTTCATGTTTCCTGAAGTGGTTTATTGTTGCTGAATGATTTTTTGCTCTTTAATGTATTACTCAAATGTCTGTGTAAATCTTTAAATGGAGTTTTATGTGCTTTGTCTACTGTTTCTACTGCATTGGTCGATTGTTCCAGTCTTACCTAGACTTAAACCCTAGAGGAGAAAAGGACAGATCAGCATTCGCATAATCATTAGCTAATGGCAAAGATTTTACCCATACACCAATATGCATCAAACTGAATTTGAGAGCTAAATGATAAAAACTTTATTGATTTGTATTATATTCATTTTTTAAGGCACTGCTCTTTTTTGAACACAACTGTATACAGCTGAAGACAAAATTATTAGCCCTCCTGTGATATTTTTATTCTTTTTTGTATAATTCAGTATTTTTCTTCTGAAGAAAGACTTATTTCTTTTAGTTTGGCTGTAATATGTTTTAAAACATTTTAAAAATGGCTAAGGTTGATAATATTTATTTTGATTTCTTACAGAACAAACCACTGTTCTCCACTGACTTGCTTAATTAACCTAACTTTCCTAGTTTACCAAATTATCCTAGTTAAGCCTTTATTAACTATTTTGTGAATAAAGTGCAACTATTTCTAATTAGCTTGTATTTCCACATTTTAAATATTGTGGAAATATTACACATTCAATTCTAAATCAGAGTATTAAGAGATTTTATTAAATTGAGTTTGCTTTAGGGGGCAAATAAAAGAAATAAACCTGTAAAAAAAATAGCAGTGTAAATATTTTTCTATTTAAACTGAAATGCACACTTTAGTTCAAATTACTGAACTAATATTTAGTTTCATAGCCATTGTGTTTGATAACTGTCTGCATTGCACTGACTCAACCCTCTGACACAAACAGGTATTTTAGCCCAGGAAGAACAAACTACATGGCACAGTTCCTGTGAATTTTGGGTTGTGCTACAGAAACTGCTTTTTTTTATGTCACCTCATAAAGTTTTCAATTGATTTGTGGTCAGGGCATTGAGCTGGCCACTCCATTACCTCAATCCCTTTTGCCTGAAACCAATATGTGGTTCATTTACTTGTGCATTTTTTGGGTCGTCTTGGTGAAAGGCTGATTTCAGAGGCATTTTCTCTTCAGCAGGGACACATTTAAATGTATTAAAACACATTTAAATATATTCAAACTGATCCATGATACCTGGTAAACAATGAATAGGCCCAATGCCACAGTGTGAGAAACATCCCCATACAATGATTTTTGCAGCAGCAACTTCACAGTGATCTGAGGCTTGAATTCTGTAATTGGGGGCTATGTTTTCCAGATCTGAAAACAACAGTTTTACTATCATTAGTCCACATTTGTCTTTGGGCCAGTCAGTGCATTCCTTAGCTAATTTTAACTGCATATGCTGTTTTGTTTGTTTGTTTGTTTGTTTGTTTGTTTGTTTGTTTGTTTGTTTGTTTGTTTGTTTGTTTGTTTGTTTCAACAGTGGTGCTTTGTGGGAGATTTTTGCTGACAGCTGAGCTTCCCTCAAACTTCTTCTGACCATATCTGTACTTACAGGTCATTTTAGATCATTTTTAAAAAATCTATCTGGAGGTGATGATTGGCTGGATCTTTGCTGTGATCTAATATAACTGTATGGCTTGTATATAACTGTGGCTTGTTTTCTTCCTAATGTTTCATGCTTTTGTTGCTACTTTAAAGCATGTAAATTCATTTTAGATGAGCACTTCTGTGTATGTTTTCACTTCTCTGATCAACTCTTTGCTTAAATTACGTTGTTCTTTTGAACTTGATTTGTAAAATTACCCATTTTACATCATAATTCAGAAAGAAATATATTTTATAACAATGTGTGACATTTATGACCTTCCTTCTTAAAAAAGAACCATTAATTACATCTTTTTCACAGAATTAATGAATTCATACATTAATTCTCTCATTAAACGTTAAAACTATATTATGTTAAAACTGTTTATTTATTTATTTATTAGTTTGATATATTATATTATATTATCATTCATTCATTTTCTTTTCGGCTTAGTCCCTTTATTAATCTGGGGTTGCCACAGCGGGATGAACCGCCAACTTATCCAGCATTTGTTTTACGCAGCGGATGCCCTTCCAGCTGCAACCCATCACTGGGAAACATTCATACACACTCATTCACACACATACACTACGGACAATTTTAGCTTACCCAATTCACCTATACCGCATGTCTTTGGACTTGTGGGGGAAACCGGAGCACCCGGAGGAAACCCACGCGAACACGGGGAGAACATGCAAACTCCACACAGAAATGCCAACTGACCCAGCCGAGGCTCGAACCAGCGACCTTCTTGCTGTGAGGCGAACGTGCTACCCACTGCGCCACCGCGTCGCCCCCTATATTATATTATATTATATTATATTATATTATATTATATTATATTATATTATATTATATTATATTATATTATATTATATTATATTATATTATTGGTTACCTGGTGATAGTGTAATGCTTCACAGTTAAGTGTGTTCTATATGTGAGTCACTTGCGCTGTCTGTCGCACATACACGCGCACACACACACACACACACACATACACACACACACAGACCATCTCCCCAGGCAGTGCTGTATCTCTCAAGGGTCTTGAAGACACACACAGAGAGGAAAGGAAAGATGCTTAGTGGCTCCA
This sequence comes from Danio jaintianensis, assembly GCA_903798115.1. Classification (NCBI taxonomy): domain Eukaryota; kingdom Metazoa; phylum Chordata; class Actinopteri; order Cypriniformes; family Danionidae; genus Danio; species Danio jaintianensis. The sequence goes on from CAIGQV010000641.1 coordinate 17,010,734, forward strand.
TTTGTCAAATTCGCACCTCTTGCCGTCTCCATGTCCTCATCTCAGGGGCGAGAGGCGAACTGCGAGGGTTAGACTGAGGCAGAGGACGCCACATTCCCTGCTCTGTCATTTACACACATCCCTCAATCCATACATAACCCATTATTTTTACACCCTACTGCCTTACCCTTCCTTTGGACGGGGAGGAGCAGCAAATCTTGTTCTTGCCCCACCATTTTTAAATAAAAATGGAACAAAAAAAAGCTTCAGGTGAGACAGAGCAGAGAGAACAGTGACTCGCTTAGTGCTTTCTTAGAGGCTGGTGACAGCAAAACATCAATCACTTGATGGAGGAGAGCAGGGAGAGACGGCCAGCTGGGCATTATGCATACTGTACATGTAGAAGACTGCAGTGCTGTCTATGGAGGACACACCACTGCCTGTCCTGAGTGATCATCATGCTGCTAGCTGGGTATAGATTGGGGGTGTCAATTTCCAAAAATTCCCACACTGTAAAAATAACTGTTAATTAACCACTTCCATTTTTTTGTGATTCACAAGTGTTTTTTGTTTATTTACGGTTGTGAATTGCATTATGGGACCTTGACCTCTGCTCTGTCGACTTTTGATGTTGAAAATTCAACTCTACAGTTTAACAAAGTGACTTTTATTGACATTTTAGTAGTTTGAAGTAATATAATGTATAAAATATAATATATAGAGAAATAAGTCTGTAAAATAACAGAACATGTACTGGCAGTTTATTACAAGGTTTTTGTGCTGTAACAACACCAGTACAGGATATATAAAATAAAAGTCACTTTTTTTTTCAAGATAAAAAGTTGTGGGAAGAAAGATCAAGATCCCATAATGCAATTCAAAAGCATAAATAAACGGGGGAAAATAAAAACATGAATAACAAAATACGGAAAACTGATCATTTACGGATATTTTTTATGCATGCTGCATGATGTGCATGATGGAATGTTGTTTAAATTAAAATTCATTTAATATATATATATATATATATATATATATATAT
>CAIGQV010000641.1:17016754-17036713 GCA_903798115.1 Danio jaintianensis
CAGAGCTCAACACGGAGGCGGCCATCTTTGTCGGCGCCATCTTGTAAAGATATACAGCCACAAGTGTCATATTGCGTTTATACAACAGTTCGACGGCATAATCGAGTATATAAAAGAGTACGCTAAATTGGGTAAGGGTAAGCTAAATTGGCCGTAGTGTATGTGTGTGCATGAATGAGTGTAAAATAAAATAAGGGTAAGCTAAATTGGCCGTAGTGTATGTGTGTGCATGAATGAGTGTATGTATGTTTCCCTGTACTGGGTTGCAGCTGGAAAGGTATCCGCTGCGTAAAACATATGCTGGATAAGTTGGCGGTTCATTCCACTGTGGCGACCCCTGATGAATAAAGGCACTAAGCCGAAAAGAAAATGCCCCTGGTAGGGTCTCCCAAGGCAAAAAGGTCTTAGGTGACAGGTCAGACTAAGTGCGGTTCAAAAAACCCTTATGAGTGTCATAACATCGAGGACCGTGACGTTGCCCGGTATGGCGCAGCCGGGGCCGTACCCTGGAGCCAGGCCTGGGGTTGGGGCTCATATGCGAGCGCCTGGTGGCCGGGTTTTTTCCCACGGAACCCGGCCGTGCTTAGCCCGAAGGAGCCATCCTCCTGCAGGCCCACCACCTGCAGGGGGAGCCGTAAGGGGCCGGTGCATTGTGGAACAGGTGGTGGTCGAAGGTTAGGACCACGACAACCCACAACAATCGTCAGGCACAGAAACTGGCTCTTGGGACATGGAATATCACCTCACTTGGAGGGAAGGAATCCGAGCTTGTGCGGAAGGTGGAACGGTACCGACTAAAGATAGTTGGGCTCACCTCCACGCACAGCTGAGGCTCTGGAACTAAACTTCTTGAGAAGGGCTGGACTTTCTTATACTCTGGAGTTGCTCATGGTGAGAGGTGGTGGGCTGGTGTGGGCTTGCTTATAGCTCCCCAACTTAGCCCCCATGTGTTGAAGTTTTCCCCGGTGAATGAGAGGGTCGCCTCCCTGCGACTTTGGGTCAGGGATAGGTCTCTCACTCTGTTTTGTGCCTACAGGCCAAACACCAGTGTAGAGTACCCGGCCTTCTTGGAGTCCTTGGGAGGGGTGCTAGAAGGTGCTCAGACTGAGGACTCCCTTGTTCTACTGGGGGACTTCAATGCCCACTTGGGTAATGACAGTGAAACCTGGAGAGGTGTGATTGGGAGGAATGGCCTCCCTGATCTGAATCCGAGTGGTGTTCTGTTATTGGACTTCTGTGCTAATCACAGTTTGTCCATAACAAACACCATGTTCGAACATAAGGGTGTCCCTCAGTGCACATGGCACCAGGACACCCTAGGGCGGAGGTCAATGATTGACTTTGGGGTTGTATCATCTGATCTCCGACCATATGTTTTGGGCACTCGGGTAAAGAGAGGGGCAGAGCTGTCAACTGATCACCACCTGGTGGTGAGTTGGATCCGCTGGCAGGGGGGAAAGCTGGACAGACCTGGCAGGCCCAAATGTATTGTGAGGGTCCTCTGGGAACATCTAGCTGAACCTCAAGTCAGAGGGATTTTCAACTCTCACCTCCGGAAGAGCTTTGACCCGAGGGAGGCTGGAGACATTGAGACCGAGTGGTCCATGTTCTCTGACTCCATTGTTGACAGCTGTGGCTGTAAGGGCTGTGGTGCCTGTCGTGGCAGCAATCCACGAACCCGGCTGCTGTTAATGTTTTGTGCATGAACCACATTCACCTCAATACTTTACACATTAATGATGTCCAATAAATCGTGACAATTAATCAATCGTCAATTTTTCATTGGCATCCCTGGCAGTGGGATCCACACAATTTGTCGCTGGATGAACCTGGAATGAACAGAATATGGAGGGGAAAGGAAGGCATTAGCACTTATTGCTGTTCATTTTGGCCCAGCAATGCCTCTTTCCACCAGAGAGCTGCAGGTGATTGGCACCAGAGATCAGTGAGAGTCTCCACATGACAGATGTGCTGCTGTTCCATATGCAGCTCTCAATCAGAGGCTTTACTCAAGGATTCTGCTTAGATGCTAAAGGGGAACTGCCAGTAATTTAGGATGAAAAAATTATGAATAAGATTGCTTTAATATTTAATGTTTTTCCTACTAGAAAGCAGAGAGATTAAATGGAGACTTTTAGTCACAGCCATTTGCAATCTGCTACCAGACGTCTACATTTATTTTTTTAATGATTTAAGGTGATTTGAATGAATGGGCATCTATCATAATATTCTTGGAACCCAATTATCTGAGCTATGCTACCTGGCATTAACTTTATGTTAAAAATATTATGTTTTTACGTATTTATAGCACACTTGACTGTAAATATGATGCATTATGTTTTTTTTATGGCAGATTCCAATCAAATTAGCTGATTTCTGTTTTTTGTTGCTGTTGTTTTACTAGAAACAAGAAAAAAAATGGTTATGTGAGCAAAATGTGTATTTGCTTTATCACAGGCTGAAACTGTTTAAAAATTAATAATATTGTTATATGTTTACTTATTCAAAATAAATTCCATATTTTTATTTTTTTAAGTAAATTAAATTAAATTTAAAACCAGTCATAAAATATTATTACATATTTTTAAAAAATCCAAAAGATTAAATGGTTCAAAGTAAATTGCCTATTAATTAAGTTATTGAAACATTCACACAGTAGTTAATAAAGGCCAAGTGGGTTGTATTGATCTGTGCAGATGTGCTCTTGCTTAAAAAAACAAACAAAAAAAACGACACTTCACACAATGGTCAAATACACCAATATAGCATGTTTTTTTCAAAAGAAACAATTAGGATTACCACATACCATTTGTGCATTAGTTCAAGTCTACTGCCACTCAGTAGATTTACTTCTCCACACTGTAGCCAATCAGAGCTGATAGAATACAACAATTATCTCTCAGAAAGTTGAGAGAGGTCGAACTTCGAAATTTGATGTGTGCCATCATGTGTGTATCAGTGTCTGAGTCTAAGCCTCTGTGTCTAAGCTTGATGAATAAAAGGGTTTATTTGTTTAAAAATATACCTTACAGACCAAAAAAGCAGTCCCAGCTAATCTCAAACAATAAGTCAGTATTTGTATTTGTACAGTATTTAATGTGTTCAATGTTATGTTACATATGTTCATATGTTAAAGTAAGAGATTGCAGTCTCACTCAGTCACACATAAATGAAACACATTTTAGCATGTTTCAGATTTTTATTTAAACTACGAGAGTAAAAAAAGAAAAGAAAATCTGAATATTTTTGAAAGATGCATTAAAAACCTCATTAGCCGGGCTCATGAATTTTAATTATGGGATGTCACATTCAACCAGTAGTTGAAAATAATTGAAGCCAACCGAATTCTGTCCGAGTGAACGAGCTCTTGCTTTAAAGGATTAGTTCACCCAAAAATTACCATTCTGTTATTAATTTCTCACATCTGTTCATCTTCGGAACCCAAGTGAAGTTTGATAAACTAATTTCAAGAGGAGCACGTGATATGACTGATCGTGGCTGGTCTCTCATCCGCAATCATCGATGAGCCAATCAGATTAATCCAAACAATAAATAGCTTGTTTCACGTTACTTCCCTTATCTTCATTTTTGAAGAATCCTTTTTTGGACCAAAAGAACTGTAAAAACAACTTTGTTTGCCTTTGTCCTCTTTTTCCCACCTTACGTCCTAGTTTATGTTTGCTATGGGCAAAATTATGAATGTTGCACTGCTGAGTATAATGGCAGTATGTCATATTGACTATAATAGTAAGTGTTTTTAATGACGTGTATAATAAGTTGTATTTACAGTATTTTTGGCACGCAACACTTTTTCATTTTCTGCACTTCTTTTTCATTTTCTGCACTTCTTGTCTTTGTAGCGTCAGAGAGCTCATGGATTTAATCTTAAATATCTTAATTTATGTTCTGATGATGAACAAATGTTTAAGGGGATTGGAATGCATGAAGGTGAGTAATTAATAACAGAATTTTAATCTTGAGCGAACTAATCTTATAAAAAAAGTAAAATAAAAAATACACTTCACAAAATAGTCAAATGCACCAATATGGAATGTTTACTTCAAAGAACAATTAGAATTACTACATATAACTTGCATATAATTAATAAAAAGTCTACTGCCACTCAGTCACAAAGCCATTGCTTTAAATATATACTACTGCGGATTTACTTCTTAACACTGTAGCCAAGCAAAACAATGCTGATAGAATACAATTATCTTGTTAACAATTTAAGTACCAATTCTCACTATTAAATAGGAGCTTACTAGCCTATTATTAAGATATTGGCTGTTTGTTAGTGCTTAAAAAGTACATATTCTGCATGATCTTATTCTACATCCCTAATCCTATCCAATACCTAAACCTAACTACTTCCATAATATCTATTAATAAGCAGCAAATTATGAGTTTATTGAGGCAAAAGTCATAGTTAATGGTCTATTAAAAGAAAGAATTGTACCTTAAAATAAAGTGTGACCATTATCTCACTGAAAGTTTGGAGAGGTCGAACTCTTCAAAAGTACATTGAGATAAAGAGAGCAAAAAAACTAAGTTCACGAGTGCATGTGTGTATCAGTGTTTGAGTCTAAGCCTCTGTGTCTAAGCTGACCGCACTGCTAGGTCAACGACAGCGGCACCCAGCGTAAACACTCCAGAGCTTTTCTCTAAAGCTGGATATTCACCTTCTGCATGAATCCTGCCTGAAAAGAAGAGTAATCAGGCCTGGCTGCAGGCCCGCGTCTGAGATTAACAGTGTGTTCAGGCCAGTTGTGTGTGTGTGTGCGCGCATGTGTGTAGGCAGAGGAGCAGATTGTGAAATTGAAGCTCTCCGCCTTTTTTCTAGCCTTCCATTATGTCTCATCGATTTATGCCCTGATTCCTAATCCTACTTCCTTATTTTGGCCGGCCTGGTTTTCTTCAGTTATGCCTCAAAACTGAGGCCCAGTGAAATCCACTCAGAGCATGAAATGAGTGGAGGGCATCGAGTTGGGTTACTGCCTAGTGGGAGTTTGATTTTGGTCGTATATCTAAATCGGCTGCCCTCTGTTCTCTAACTTGGGGCAGCATGCTAAATTAAGTCTTTTTTTATATCAGAGGGTTTCATGCTTTGCTTGGAGCTTTAGATTTGCTATTTTTGATGTTTGATTTTGTTGGGTTAGATTTCCAATTATACAATTATATTTCATTATGTTGAATCATTTAATAAGAGCGTGTTTGAATGGAGCAGTTGTTATGCATGTTGAATACACCTGCTTGTACTTTCAAACAGACCATAATGAAACTTTTTTAAAGTCAAGTTAGGTATTAGGTACATTTAATGCGTTAACTGTATTAAATATATTTGTATTATGAGGCAATTAATTTCTTGGATAAGCTATTTTCAGGGTAATGTTTTCACAAAACTTACAGTTATGGAAAAGGTTCCTAAAGCTACGTTTCATTCACTTTTTAAAGTTGGATATCACCTTCTTAGGATTCCCCAGTCTAACAATAATAAAATAAAATAAAAATTCTAATAAAATAACAGTAATTAAATAATACATTTTTGTAAAAATTCTTTATGAATATTTGTAAGGGGCGGCACGGTGGCTCAGTGATTAGCACTGTCACCTCACAGCAAGAAGGTCGATGGTTTGAGTCCCAACTGGGCCAGTTGGCATTTCTGTGTGGAGTTTGCATGTTCTCCCCATGTTCGTGTGGGTGGGTGCTCCAGTTTCCCCCACAGTCCAAAGACATGTGCTAAGTGAATTGGATAAACTAAATTGGCCATGGTGTATGAGTGCGTGACTGAATGTGAGAGTGTATAGGTGTTTCTCAGTACTGGGTTGCGGCTGGTAGGGCATCACCTACATAAATAGTTGGCGGTTCATTCCACTGTAGCGACCCCTGATAGATAAGGTACTAAGCAAATGAATGAATGAATGTCATATCCAGAATATGTTTTACGCAGTAGATGCCCTTCCAGCTGCAACCCATCACTGGGAAACACCCATACACACTCATTCACACACATACTATACCAATTTAGCTTACCCAATTCACCTATAGCACATGCCTTTAGACTTTTGGGGGAAACCGGAGCACCCGGAGGAAACCCACGCAAACATGGGGAGAACATGCAAACTTCACACAAAAATGCCAACTGACCCAGCTGAGGCTCGAACCAGCGACCTTCTTGCTGTGAGGCGATCATGCTACCCACTGCACGACCGTGTTGCCCATGAATGAATGTTTGTAATTATTATTATTTATTTATTTTTAAATGGGGGTGGGGTGTATAGAGTCTCTAGTTATTCGTAACATTATAAATATATTAACTTAGGTTTGTTATGAAATGAATGCAGACTAGTAAATGTGTTACTGAATCCTATACATTCTCACTCCAAAGACAAAAAGCTGAATGTTAAGAAATCCTTTTTATTTGTACAGGCCACTTTTAAAAGCACATGAAAATGCTCCCTGTAGTGCTGACTGCAAGTGAGCTCAGAGAGCCAAACTTATACTCACAATTGGTCCAATCTCTAATTTCTCTCTCTGTCTCTCCGCTGGTGCCCTCTATTGGCATTATCTCTCTACTGTATCTCTGGCACTAAAACCCAGGGGAAGACCAGCGTCTCGTGGCAGACTGACTGAAGGGTGGACGTCCACATCTGCTGCTTCAGCTCTGTTTCATCTCAAAAACTCATCTTCAGAGGAGAAATCTTGACATCAGACACTATTGAATATTCATGCTTGATTTCAAGGCATAACTGAGCTTGAAACTCTCTCAATTTATGAAGCTTCACCAATTGTGTTTTTTTTACTTGCGTGTTTGCAGTCTTATTGCCACCACTTTAATTGGAGTTTTTCCAAAGCAAATGTGTGTTTAATTATGGAAGTTTCATGTATTTTCATGTTCAAATTCAAATTCGTTCTGCTGTTTCTTTTGTTAAAAGTCATATATTTTGGGATCCACACACTGGAACGGTAAAATCTCAGTCAGGCCAACCCAAAAATGAGAGATTTTTTGGGCTTCGTAGCATGAAAATTGCACAGCAAGTGGGAGCTTTTTCCAAGACTGGCTCTTTTTCACCGTTGCTTATTATAAGTCATGGCAGCTTCCACTGCATTTCTACACATCACACTTTTTGGACATGGAAATAGCTGTTGGGCTTGTCAGATCTTCCCAAAAGTATCATTATTATTTTTTAGTCTGGAGCTAAGCTCTCAGCCTGGGTTGCTGGCTGAGCGTGGATATGGCTTGGATCCTCTGTGGGCTCAGATGGTGGGAAGATCCTTAGTCTCTCTTTGATGCATCTTTAATGAAGTGGAGGCTCTCTGGGGGCCCGAGGGAGAAATGGCAATGTGACTCTGCTGAACACCTGACCGCTGCTATGAGAGTCAAGAGCTCTCGCAAAGCGCATTGACAAACGTGTGAGAAAATGGTGTCCAGACCCCTGAAATATCCTTTTGTATTTCATTCAAAGATGAGTGAGGGAAAGAAGTGTAAAAGATGTGACTGCCATACATGGATAAAACACCCCTGGTGTCTTATCAAACCTGTTTAAATTTCTCCCTGTAGTTTTTTTTTTCTTCTCTTTTTTCATGCAGTGCAAGATCATGGGTTGCAGAAATGTTCTGGGTTAAAATGCTACCAAAATGTGAAGTCAAAATAAGATGGCAAAAAATGCACTGTAAAGTAAATCTGTTACAGCTGTCACTAAAAAATTAATGTAATATATACATGTTTTATCATTTTTTTGCATTTTTCAGTGGAGTTTTGTTTAATACAATGGGTACTTCAAATTAATATAATTTTCTTTCTTTAGAATATATTTAGAAACATGTCTCCTTTTCCACCTCGGCTGAAACCCCCCAGTGTTGTTTTTTACCCCACAAGGGTCAAAATGCTTGCAAAATGGCTTATAAAAAATAAAAATAATTCGTAAACTCGATGAATAGAGCCTGAAGCGTTGCATGCTGAGAAGAAAACAAACTAACTTGGCAAATGGTACTCACAGACAATGTATTAATTTATATTTTGATAACACTTTACAATAAGGTTGTATTAGTTAATTAGTAATGCATTTACTAACTTGACCAAATTTCTGAGGATTTCTGAGTTAGCACAAATTACTCGATTTCATTCATTAATTCATTCATTTGTTCATTCATTCATTCATTTATATAGGAATTCATTTATTTATTTATTCAGTGAGTGAGTAAGCGAATGAGTGAGTAAAAGAAGGGTTTTTCATAAATATTTTAAAGAACATTAGAAAAATCATAAAAAATATTTTTTTTTTACTTTTTCAAGAACCTTTTGTGCAGTTTAAAGTTTATTGGATGTTAAAAGTTCTTCACAGAACCATAAATGTCAATAATAAACAATTATAATAAAGAACACTGTAAAAATCTTAATGTCATACCATCTGTGTCAACTACTATTTTAAATAATCTTTGCCTATAGTTATTAGCTTAAATATGCTTCAAAGATAATTCTTATTTAATGTATAATAGGTTATTTTGACAAGCATATGCATAACATTCAGATACCAAAATTTCACATACCAAAATTGCAAATCAGTGAACACAATCTGTGTAAAATAAGTGATTTATATGGTATCATGAAATGTATTGGGCCGTACTTTGCTGTTTTGGTAGATCTACTCTCAGCCAGTTTGGCGGGAGATCTAATATACCCATATAAACACAAACCCACTTTTTCAATGCCATGCTGCTTGGCTTGTTGATTGTGTTTAGTTTTCCCAGTGAATGCAAGAGCAGCGGTCCACTGAATGCTCTCAGTTGTGGACAGCAGAGAGCTACACACACACACACAAGTGAAAAACCGCTCCACAAGAACAGTGAAACTCTTGATGCTCAATGCAGACTGGCCAAGTGCAGGAAATCCAATTACAGGGATCAGAGGGCTGAGAATGGTGGAGCAGCTCTAGTCCAAAACACACACCTGCCAGACCTGCCTTCTTCCTCTATCTCTCTCTCTCTCTCTCTCTCTCTCTCTCTTTCTCTCTCTGTCGTTTGCTGTCTCTCTTTTCTTTCAAAAACTGTCCCCAACACTCTGGAAGAGGTATTGGTTTTGTGTTTGTTGGTGTGCTTGTTGTCAGTGGTTAATTATTTTAGTTAACATTTATTTTGGTCACTGTGGTGCTGAATGTTTGTTTTCTAAGAGCTAGCCAAAGTACCAACTCTTGTTCTTAATGTTGCTTTGATGTTTTCCTATTATTAGTATTAGTATTAGTATTAGTGGTGATGGTGGTGGTAGTAGTAGTAGTAGTAGTAGAAGAAGGAGAAGAAGAAGAAGACTTTTTTTCACTTTTTGTTTTAAAGTGAAAATAACCTTTCAAAAGAAAAAAAATTCTGATGCATGTTTGCTGTATTTTTATTTTGTATTTTTTGTTTATTATTTTTGTTTAATTGTTTGTTTGTTTGTTTGTTTTAGTTTTTTGATTGTTTTGTTTTGACAATACCACTGTAAGCTAATGTCTTTCAGGCAAAAATGACCTGTGTCTATCAGTCACTGTTCAGTATTATTATTACGGTGCCTGTCGACCGATATATATTTGCATTGCAAGTTTTTGTTTCAGTGTTTTTTTAAAGCTTTTACAGTTGGAGAAGCGCTCACAGCTTAGCGTTTTTAGAAAAGCACTCGCATTTCTGCAGCACAAAAAACACTTCAGTGGACACACGCCCATATTATTATTGTTGTTGGTAGTGGTGTTGTGTTTTGTATTAATCATTAATTCATTTTGTTTAAGAAACACCCATGTAATACTATAAAGATAAGCATAAACACATATCATCTATTTGGGTTAGTATGCTGAGCTAAAATGAGCTACAACAGCTCTGTTCTGATGGCGCAAACCAGCATTATATCACTGGGCCTTTGCTCACAGACAGAGATCAGGAGTGCTGGCAGGCCGAGACCACAGTCTGAGATGAACAGGTGGCTCTCAGGATCCCAGTCGAGCAATAATCCCCAATTCCTTCAACATCTGCATCATCACAAAGCAGTAAAACAGCGCCCCCTACTGAGAGCAGCAGATACACATGAGGTTCCATTCCGATCATTACAGGTAGTTCTTTGGCATAAATAAAACTGACTGAAGGCAGTTCACAATATCTGTAGGATGAAAAATGATCGTAATGGCACAAATAAGCTGTGTGTGTGTGCGTGCGCGCCATTCTCGGTATCACATCACAGCACTTCTCTTAGCTTCCTCAGATGGTGACAATAGCAGCGGCCACTATCACTGCAGGCTCACTGTGCTGCCGACACAAAGCAGATCCAATTTAGCTCTTGCCTTCAGCATCTGTGCCGCCACAGTAACCCCTGCCGAACAGAGCCAGACAGCCCAATGAATTTAGACAAATATTTGACTTCAAGCCAGGTTTGTCCTTTTAAATAATTTCACTTTGGTGTCTAAATGGCAGGTTTTTGTTTTTACTTAGCTTTGTTCAGAGCATATATTATTTAGTGTGCGTCATGTTGTTTTAATTTTATATTGATATTGCTGGTGCAATTAAAGTTGTAAACCCCCCACATATTAATTTTGATATCTAGAAATACGGAAACACAGAATATATTCTTCTGATCAATGAGAGATCAGTTTGTGTGTGACTTTCACTAACAGTTTTGAAATGTTGACTTGTGGAAGTGAACTGAAGCATAAAGAAACTGTTAGAAACAAATCCTTCTAAGTGAATGTCAAGATTCTGATATTTTAGTTTTTTGATTCTTTTCTTTTCTTTCAAATAAGTTTTAATTTTCACAAAAGTGCTGTTCAACCGAGCACTAAGAAGATTTTTTCAACAAGTTTAAACATAATAGTTTTAACAGCTGATTTATCTTTCTTTTTTTTTTTTGTCTTTGCATGTGCACAGTATATAATGTTTTAGTTGCTAGCTCAAAAGTGCCATTTAATGGCTTAACAGAAGGTTAAATAGATTAATGAGATTAGCTGGGTTAATTAGACAAGTTTTTGGACAACAGTGGTTTATTATTTATTATTATTAACACCACTGACTCTAAACAGGAAGTAGACCCGTTCATCCATTTTTAGGGTCCCCCATACATTTCCATTGTGGTTTGTGCTATTTGCAGTGTTTCTATATTTGCATGTCTTATGGGAATTTGCATTTGTGTGCTGTCAAATTTCTCAATTTGTTAGTTTTTTTGTGTGTGTGTGTGTGTGTGTGTGTGTGTGTGTGTGTGCGTGCGTGCGTGCGTGCGTGCGTGCGTGCGTGCGTGCGTGCGTGCGTGTGTGTGTGTTTTCTTGACTTACAGAAAGTTTGAGCTCTCTCAGCCATCATACCATCTTAAAACCACATAATACAAATGCTTGTAGGTAAACATTTCAATGGTGTATTGAAGAGTGATACTCACTGCCTGACAGTGTTGAAAAGAGTACTGAACAATTATATTCATGTAAAAGTACCAATACTCACCAAAAGTAAAACAGAACGCAAAGTATATCGGCAATGGAGTATGTCGGTAAACAGGGTAAAAGTATATGTTTTGAAATAGTTCTCAATGAGTAAAAAGTAAGCTTTTTAATTTACTCAAGAGAAGTGAGTAGTGTGAGTATTAGGCTGTGAAAAGTATTTTACTTTATACAATGCATTTAAAAATGTTGTTTACATCAATGCCTTTTTCTTTTTAAGAGTGTTTCTAAGTGTAATTTAAATTATTTGCCATTCATGGATTATAAATTTAAAATGTGAGGTTAATTTAATGTGAGAAAACATTACATTAATATATGCACCAATAATAAGCCGACAGAAAGCAGATTAATGCGTTTACATGCAGAGCAAAATCTGTGTGACCTAAGGGGCTGAAAAAAATCTAGCTGTGATGATATGTTAATGCTACAGGTTAAGCACGTTGATCCCTGACTAACACGTTTCCAGCAGTTGGTGTCACAAACCAAACTTGTGCAGCACTGATAGAATACATGCAATTTGGGCGTTTATTTGAAAATGTAACATTCTGTAATGCATTTAGTTATTGTTAAAGATCATTTCATGATTTCTCTCATTATACAGTAGGCATCCTTCATTTCACTAGTGTAATACATTCTTTTGTTATTGTGTCCACCAATTTTGCTTCTTGTTCTACACTTTTAATGCTTCCACACTGCACATGTTTATTACGTTTACAAAGCGTTCATGTCTTGAGTTCGGTATGTCTGATGTAATTTTTCTATGCATGATTTGATTGGAGAATCGCAGTACAGGTTATTCTACTTAGACAAACACTGTAGACAGGAATAAAATAAACCTATAAAGTAGAGACTACATGTTGAAGGAAAATGGTGCAGTAAAAGTACAGATACCGCATTAAAAATGTACTCAGATAAAAGTATTAATTTTTAAATCTACTTCCAGAGAAATACTACTTAATCACCGTAATTTGAGCATTTGTAGTTAGTTAATTTACAGCACTTCAGCCTGAGCATATGAAGTTTTAGTTCTCTAACTCAGTGTTTCCCAACCCTGTTTCTGAAGCCACACCAACAGTACACATTTTCAATCTCTCCCTAATCAAACACACCTGAATCAACTCATCAGAACATAAGAAGAGACTCCAAAATCTGAAGTGGGTCAGATAAGGGAGACATCCAAAATATGTACTGTTGGTGTGCCTCCAGGATTGGGAAAGGCTGCTCTACCTTGTGGTACTATGAATAATTATAAGGCAGTGGTGCTCATTTCAGTCTTTAAATACATTCACACATCAACGTTTGCGTCAGAGAGCAGCATTAAGTTAAGGGAAGATGATGGCACAGCGTCTCAGGTGTCAGGTGGATGTTTCTAAATCAGGATTTATCAAGGGTTAAACCCCAGGTGAATTAACCCTATGGTTCCAAACATGACAAACCATGACATTCACGACACAGCTCTCCTCTCTTCTCCTTTCTCCTGCCATAAATACCATCTCCTCCTCCAGGAGCACAGCTGTCAATCTTCACAGTTAATGGAGGAGAATATGCAACACTGACTCATTAAAAAGCGTTTCTTGAATTCACCGCAGTGAACAAACACTCTGCATTTGGTTTAGGGCTGTTTAGAGGAATTTTAATGACGTACCTGAGCGAAGCGGTCTGATGAGTTCGCTAGTTCTGCATTTTAAGTCACAACATTGGATTGTTGTTCTGCAAAACAGTTATTGAGCAAAACAACAATGTATGAACAATAAATGAACAGTTTAAATGAAGCATGAAGTACTAGCAGCTGTTGACATTTCAAGCGATTTGGCGGTCAACTCTTCATCTAACACCTAAAAAAACAATGAATTCATTAATTACTAATTTAATGATAACTGTTATAAAGTGCATAAAAAGTTTTACCACTACTTAAACTATTTTTACATTTATGTAACAAAAAATAAATACTTAAATGGGCAATATGTTTAAAAGATATGATAACACATTACAAGGTTCCTGTTGTTAACATTTATTTATACGTTAATACAATTAAATGTTGTATCTTTTAACATTATTTAATGATCTGAGATAACATGAGCTAAGAATAAATGGTTATATTTCTTATTAAACAATGTCTAAAAAAATTGGTAAATACTATAAGAAATGGTCACTTGGGAATTATGAGATTCTATGTGTGCGTTCTGTTTTAGTTGTGAATTTGGTTTTAAAATATAAATGTCCCAAAATGTGCACACACAAAAAACACCATAAGTTGTAACCAAATAAAAATATGAATAACACAAGTTTGACAAAAATGTCAGATTTAATATTATAATTTCAATGGGTGAAAAAAAATTAATCACTTAACTAACTTATTGTAAAGTTTATATATTCATTCATTTTCATTCGGCTTAGTCCCTTTATTCATCAGGGGTCGCCACAGCGGAATGAATTGCCAATTTATCCAGCATATGTTTTTACACGGCGGATTTTTACAGTACTGGGAAACATCCATACACACTCATTCACACACATACACTATGGCCAATTTAGTTTATTCAATTCACCTATAGCGCATGTCTTTGGACTGTGGGGGAAACCCACCCGAAACCGGGGTGAACATTCAAACTCCACACAGAAATGCCAGCTGACCCAGCCAGGACTCGAACCAGTGACCTTCTTGCTGTGAGGCGACACTGCTAACCACTGAGCCACCGTGTCACCCTATTGTAAAGTTTTACAGATCATTTTTAAAAAACATTACAAAAGTCATGCAACAGCTAGACATTATTCTGAAACATAGACTCTGTCCACAAAACCGTTTAATAATATTACTATTATTATTCATATTAGTAGTATTGGTGGTGGTGGTGGTGGTTTATATGTTGGTTTATATATAATTGGTTAGATTTTTTGTTGTTGTGTGTAGATACCTTTATCACGGTTCTTAATCAGAAATACCAGTGATTAAAGCCTCCTGCTTAATATTAGAATAATTTGAGTTTGTTTTTCTGTATGTTTTTCTCCGCAGCACCTACGGTTGTGTCATTTTCGTTCGATGTAGGAAACGGACCAGTGGAGCTGAACGTCTACTCTTCTACCCCACTGAATGATGACCAGTGGCACCGGGTCAGTGCTGAGAGAAACACTAAAGAGGCTATTCTTCAACTAGACCAGAAATACAAGGAGATCAGACCTGCACCTACACAGGGCCATACGCGCCTGGAGCTGTACAGCCAGCTGTATGTGGGTAAGCCGCTCATGCACATCTCATATAGCAGATTTATGGGTTTATGTGGGTGAGGACTTCAGAAAAAATATACTTTTCCATACACCCACCGCCTGTTCATACTTACAGTGATATTGCTGGAGGTCAGAAGGTTACTGTGTTGTTGTTCGTTTATAGGAATTCATAATGTTATTGACTGTCTGTGCAGCTTATATAGATCTGATCTCATATGAGATTTGTTGCTTAATAAAAGCTCTAGTCATTTCATCGCAGTTACAAGTAACTTTGCAGCTATGTGTCATTACAGTCTTTCAGTTCCGTTTATCTTTATTTCTATAGTGCTTTTTATAATGTAGATTGTGTCAAAGCATCTTACCATAGATGAAGAATAGAGAATAAAAAGTCATAATTATTCAAACTGCAGAACATTCCAGCAGGCAGTAGACTTAGTAGACTGTCTGCTTGATGTCTGCTAACAAGTTATTTTGATGGTCCCTAACAGACATTCTGTTGATTTTGCAAGTAAAAGTAACGGCAACATCATGTCAACTAACTGTCATTAAAGTATTAGTACTGTCTGCTTAATATCTGCTAGCATTTTATTTTGATGGTCCACTTTAGACAATTCCAACTACAAGTAACTTTGGAACTATCTCAAATGCATACAAAGTGTTCATGTGCAAAAGCAGATGATCACTGCATTTAGAATTTTTCAGAAATCTTTTTTTGTTGTTGTTTTTGCAATTAAACACTTCAAATATTCAATGTCAAAACATGTTTGTTTTTTTAAACTACTAAAAAGCTCCAGTTTTAGTCATTCCCATAAAACAAATTGTACTTTTTATTGCACAACATAAAAATATTATATCTGAAAATTACTATTTTAAAATTCTTTTCAAATCAATTGTTTTTGTCATTAGAGACATATTAATAGACTTCTTAGAATTCTTCTGCTAGTATTTTATGTCAACACAAGCTCATTGGAAATACATGCTGCAGGCTACATTTTTGTGAAACTGCAAAAACGTACTTCAATATATGACTGACACTAATGATTTTTACAGGGACATATTAGCGATTTTATGCAGTACTTTGAGAAACTCCAAATAAATATCACTAAACAATTTATTTGGTGACTATGATTTTAATTGAAAACAATTGCCTGTCTCCATATGGACAACTATTCTGGCTTGGTCAGTTTGTTTGATAGCTCACTTTGTATGGTGTTGTGATGTAGAGTGCTCAGGTTCGAGTTTGGTGAAGCACAGTTTCACAAAAGAGATAAAAGCTATGTAAATGCAAGGTAAAACAACATGGTCGCTGTGCTCTTTTCTCATACATTTGCTAATGAAAGCACTATTGGTTGGTTTTAGGAAGGGCTTAGGTCAGTGGTTCGCTGGTCTAGTTGATCTGTATGACAAGACCCGCCTTCAAGGAGGACAAGTATCTAAGGAATGTTTTTTTTTAATTTGCACAAATGTTGGCACCACCCTGGATTTGTCATCTAAAACGCGCAATGAAACGTACCCAGAGCTAGGTATTTTACATTTTGCAAAATGTAGGCATGTATTTCAAATGAGCCTCTGCTGTTTAATTTTTATTGTCCCTCTCACTGTTCTATTGCCTTTACATTGTTACCTACCAATAATTCCAGTAGGACTATCAGACATTCTGCTGGTAACTACAAGTAACATTTCAGCAGCCTGTTGATTACAGTCATCAGAGTATTTGTAGGCTCTCTACTTAATATCAGTGAATGCTTTAATTTGTGAAATATCTTATCAATGAAAATATATTTTAGAACATAGAATATGTTAGCTACCAGTTATTATTTGGAGTATTAGTAGACTGTCTGATCAGTTAGCATGTTATTTTGATGATCCCCTAGACATACTGTTGAGTTTCCAGGTACGTCAACTTTTCCAGTGTACATATCCAGTCATTTGAGCATTAGCAGAAATGTCAGCATAGTCTACTAATCCTTATCCTAATACTGAGAGTAAGTTTACATGCACTCGCAAAGTCTACAGTATAGTCAACAAAATGAATCAACAAAATAAAGATTAACCACACGGACAAAAAATGAAGAAGAAAGATCGAACAGTCTTTCTTCATTATTATACTCAAATAAGGCACCCTTCTTCCCAGATCTCTCTGTTCTTGTCTGTTCTTTGTTCTGAGTTGAATTTATTCTCTCTCTTTTTCTCCATCTCTCTTGCTGTTTCTGCAGAGAAATCAGCAGATTCTCTGAGTTCTTTCACAGAGTTCTCTATGTTCTCGCATGTCTGAAAGTGAAAATGTATTTATAGTCGGCAGCCTAAATGCAGGTGTAGCTATTAAAACCTACACTTAATGACACGGAACCCTGGGGAACCTGTTCGCCTCCGAAGTATGAAAAAGTCCACTGTAAAGAAAAGGAAGTTGAAAATGGGTTTGACTGAATGCGGCTGGAAAACGTCTCCGGCACAGCAGGGAATGTGACTAATAATGGTGTCATGTGTGCTATGCTAACATTAGCGAGGAGTCTTTTTATGGCTTTAAAAGTGTGAACAAGCCGTGTCACTCATGAGGCAATTATCTCTTGAACAGAATGGCTTTGGGCTTTCATTGTGCTATTTTGTGCTTTGACTTATTCTTTTCAACAAATGACTTTGATGCTCATTTAGAAAGGGGAAGATAATACACCACTATAGCTCTCTTGAGTTGTTGATTGATTTTATAGATCAAAATTACATATAGAGGTGTGTGTAATATTAATAACGCTAAATAAATGACTCTGAATTTAGTTTAACTCTCCATTAACTAAAGTTGATGAATGATAAATTATTTTCATAGATCAGTATAACAAAACTATTATCGTCATTTGTATTCACCTATAATTTTACTACAACTATTTTTGAGCAATATTAAATCATCAATTCTTTGGAGTCTTACATTTAAGATAGACAGTGTGCACTTAAACATACCATACATTTTTGCTATCAAAATATAAAATTGTGTTATTAGAAAATTAGATCTTGAAATTATTATTGTTTAAAAGAATAGTTCACCAAAAATGGAAAAATTCTTAATTATTTCCTCTCTTCTAGGCCATTCAATATGCATCCATCTTTCTTTATTAAACTAAAGATGTACTAAAGTTTTGGAGGAAAGGATTCAAAGGTTTTACTCCTTTTTAACTTACCGGGACTCAACATAGATGGTAAAAATCCAAATTTAGACCACTTCAAAGTAATCCACATGGCCACAGCAGACAAACCAGGGTCTCTTCTAGCAAAAATCTATGATTTACAGAAACAAAATATATATATTTTTGAACTACAAATGCTTGCATTCTTCCAGCTCTGCAGTGTATCTACATGAGATTCAATTCACAAACCCTCACTTGACAGAAGTTATTTTTAATTTAATTAATTAATTTTTTAATTATGTAAGAGTCAAGTGAAAAGATCATATTTACATAAACCAATGGCATCTCCAAAAAAATGTATTCCACGTATGAGTGTTTGTGAAATAAGCAACAATTAAAGTTATACTGAACACAGTAAAACTGCATTTTCTACTTACAATTAGAAAAGTTATTAAAACTTTATTAAAAAGTAGAAAAATAATAAAAAGTTTGTAATAAAACTTTAATAAAAAGTTATTATAAAGTTATTATTTTTTCTGTTTTGGAAAAGTTTTACATACAGACAACACTTGTCAAACCAATCCCTGTTTACACAGATGTGCAAAATGACTAAAATTGCCGCATGCTCTACTATACTATACTATACTATACTATACTATACTCCTATACAATGAACATGAGAATACACATGTAATACACATGTGCATGATGTCATCATTTTCACAAAATCTTGTTTTTAGTTTAAACAGGAGGCAGAAGCTATATATGTTTCAGTTGAATCAAGATTGTTTTCTTAATCATTGATATATCCACGTAAAACCTATGTTTACTGCTGTACCTGCAGACACTTCAACCTTCTTAACTGTGGTGATTCAGTTTTTACATTTGGTTAGGGATTTTGAAACTGGAAAAAGGCCACTTATGAAAATGAAGGGATTGCAGCTTATGCAAAACAAGAATCACATCAATGTAATGCAAGCCTCAGCATGGCATAAACAAGCAGCTCTCTGCTCTTCTCTACAGAGCTCTTTTATTAATGAGAAGAAGTCAAAGCAAATTGTGGAAAAAAACAGCAAAAGTTGTCTAAGCATAGATCAAGGTCACATGATGCAAAAATTAAAAGCATAAATAAATGGAAAACCTCACAAAATATGGGAAAATGTTAATTGTATCTCTTCATTTGTTCTAAGCCTGCTGTTTACTTGGATAAAGAAGGATTGGATTTTGAAGAATACTGGAAACCAGTAGCCATTGACCTGTGTTGTATAAATATTTTTCCTGCTGTGGATGTCAATGGCTGCCGATTTCTAACATTCTTTTATTTGTCCTCGACAGAAAAAAAGCAACAATTAAGCTCTAACTGGGAACGTCCCATTATGTCGCACAACGCAGGCTCATTGGAAATACGTGTTTCAGCCTACATTTCTCTAAAACCATAAAAACATATTTAAACATATGTTTGACTGCCGTTTCTAGGTAAAATGAACAGTACAGGGCAATATGATGCCATCAGCCTTTGTTCCTTTTCACACTAATGATATTTACAGGCATATATTATTAATGAATAAAAGATTATTTTGTGCAGGTTTTTCCAAAACAGACAATAAAATCCACAAAATAACTTAATGGTGTCTATCAATTGTAATCAAATATGTTTGCCTCACCTGTGGATCTCCTTATGGACAACTATTCTAGCATGGCCAGTTCAGTGTTGTACTTGTGATGCGGAGTGATTGGGTTCAAGTCTGGTGAAGCACTGTTCAACAAAAGAGATAAAAGCAATGTAATTGTCACGCTTTGTTTGTTCACAAAGGCACGAAACACGGAATTTAGCAAACACGAAGATTTATTAATAAACACTCACTGGAAACTGGAGACACTGGAAGACGGAGACACAGGAACATGGACAACACGTTGTGGCAATACAATACTCGACAAAGACGGAGACAGACTAAAGGGTAGATATACACACACGCTAATGGGACACAGGAGGGGAACACAGGTGAAAACAATCAATTGGAAACAGCGGGAAACAGAACAAAGGAGCACATGACGAAAACGGAACAAACACCTGACATTACCACCCCCCCCCTTTGAAGGCGCGTCCTCGCGCCTTTAACATCATAAAAGGGAGGATGGGAGGGGGCCAGGGAGGAGTCTTAGGAGGGAGGAAC
>CAIGQV010000641.1:17036723-17055798 GCA_903798115.1 Danio jaintianensis
AGGGAGGAACCAGGAAGGGAGCTGGAGCAGGAAGACCCAGGACACAGCCAGAAGGACGGCCCAGGGCGGAGTCGAGGAAGGGAGGAGCCATGGAGGAGCACAAGGGTCGAAGGGCCGAGGTGGAGTCTGTAGCTCGGAGGCTGGAGGAGCTGGCGCTGGGTGACACCCTCCAGAGGGCGATGCTGGCAGGCTGCACCTCCGAGCGAGCTCCACCTCTGGAGCTTGAGGGCGAGCTGGGGGGTTGGCTGACTGCAGCAGCGCTGGAGCTGGGTGACTGGCTGCAGTCATAGGTATGAGCAGAGGCGAAGAGGGTGGGATGGGTGGGAAGTCACTCATGACTCTGGAGCTTGGGGCATCGGGAACTAAAAGACTGTGTGGAAACAGTTGACTTGGAGAAGAGTCTTTGCTGTCTGGGAACAGCGGAAGGGGCTTGACTTCGCTCCAGAAGTCGATGAGTAACTTCCCAGTGTCCAGCGGTCGCTCACCGTTAGCAGTGGGAGGGTGGATGGGACCCTCGCTCAGTCCCTCTATCTCCACCAGGACTCCCACCTTGGGTGATGTTGCCGGCTCTCGCACCTGGTCAGACGGATCCTTGAGCTCCTCCTCCACGGTGGTATTTGGCTCTGTCGCTCTTGTTGGCGATGGCTCGCGCACCGCGGGTGGCTCTCCGTCTGCGGTGGGCTCTGGCAAACGTTCCCTGCAGATCGGTGGTGTTGGGCTGGTCACTGGGTCGGGAGTGGCACTGGCGAGCTCTTCCTCTACACAGACGGTGAATGTCGATCCATTCCTCGCCAGTGTCCACTCCACATAGGCGGCAAAATTGCCCCGAGGACCATCTTCGGACAACCGTGTTCTGCAAGTGGGGTTAAGGCTGGTGTTGAAAAACCCGCAGAGCACGTTGTCCGGATAGCTGGTGGAATTTGCTATTAATAAGAACAAGCTCGTATGGTCCTCGAGGCTGCTTTCCCCCTGCTCCAGCAGGAGGAGAAGGAATTCGGGGCTGTAGATGGGGTCCATGGGAACACGGGGGAGAGGAAAAGAAAACACTGGGGCAAAAGGACTATAAAAATAAAACGGGGGAAAACACGAGTATTCTGTCACGCTTTGTTTGTTCACAAAGGCACGAAACACGGAATTTAGCAAACACGAAGATTTATTAATAAACACTCACTGGAAACTGGAGACACTGGAAGACGGAGACACAGGAACATGGACAACACGTTGTGGCAATACAATACTCGACAAAGACGGAGACAGACTAAAGGGTAGATATACACACACGCTAATGGGACACAGGAGGGGAACACAGGTGAAAACAATCAATTGGAAACAGCGGGAAACAGAACAAAGGAGCACATGACGAAAACGGAACAAACACCTGACAGTAATCAAGGCAAAACTACATGATCACAGTGCACTTTTTAACGTTTCTTTTGAAAACACAATTGGTTGGTTTAGGGAAGGGTCTAGGTTAGTGGTTCACTACGTGATCTGACAAGCTCTGTCGTGTTCAAGAAGGATGTGTATCTGAAACATACATTTTATCCAATACATGCAACATAATCACCTGAAATGTGAGACACATATTTCCAATGAGCCTGGGATGGAAGTGCAACATCTCTTACATACTCAATGGGCATGTAAATGTCTTGCCTGTTAAACTGTGAAAGACTGATTTGCTAGGATTCATGTGCTTGAGGAAATTTCACTGGAGGTAATGGAGAAATTAATTTGAGGTTTGTTGAACTGCTTGTAACCTTCACACAAGTTTTTGTGGATGTAAAACTCTGTTTTAAACTCATCCTCACTGAAGTTTTACACTACAGTCCCCCTTTTACAATTGTTTATTGACACTTTTAATGACTTCAGAAAGGGGTTACACTTGGAGAGATCGGGGACCATATTAATATTACAGTATATGCAATTCCAACGTGTGACGTTAAAGTCAGCACCAAATAATAAGCAGAAATTGCCATCTTTATTACAGTATTTCCACAGTCATACCAGTCCTTAGTGTCCTCCTTTGTGAATCAAAAGGAGATTTTCAAAAGAAAATTGTGACAGTTTGACTAGGCTGTAAATCCTTTTAGTCTAACATTGTAATAAAGACATTACAGAATATCTGTGTTTGCCTCAACATATAATGGATGACCTGACTTATGAGGCTTCTCAGCTGAAAATAATGATTTTTCAAAAGGAGGGAAAAGAACTGAAAACACTGTGGTTACTGAGCCTTTTTAAGAGGTGTTTTACAAGTTCAAATGTTGTAAAATTGCACTTGCCTTACCTGTCAGCACAGCAGCTTTCCAGCTCTTAAACGCACTTAGACTTACCAAAAAAAAATACTATGAATGATGAAAGACTGAGTAATTTAGGGGGGCTGCAAAAAGAGTCAGAAATGATTCGGAATATTAACATGGCAGAATTTTGCTTGTGTACTTGCAAAAATGAATCAACATGAAAGTGTTTTGAACATGCTGTGTTGTAACACAAATATGTGTACAAAATAAATTTTACAGCTTTAGATTGTAGGCTGACACACCAAGCTGACAGCAAAGAACTATCAGCAACGAAAGCCAACTGTGTTGTTTCCAACTGTATGTTCATTCTGTATCTGTGTTTAAAAAATAAAAATTTGTCTATATAAGACGGTAATAATGGGAAAATAAAACTACAGCTGCCATTAGCTACGTTTCCATCCATTTTGGATATGCGCATAAAAAATCGGTTGATGGAAACGCTAAGATGCGCATAAATTTTGAAAATATAACTGAGTAGGATAAACTTTTTATTCGATAAGAAAAGATGCGCATAAACTACGATGAAAACACTTTTACCGAACAAATTCCAGTATGCGCATTAAAAAAAGGTCATGTGATTTGGTTATAAGAGATCATGTGATGATAAAAATGTTTGTAAATGGACAAACCAGCAGGCTGACCACATTGTAAAACATCTGAAATGTTGTTTTGGTCATTCTAAAATGCCTTACCCATTTCAGTATTAGTGGTATTATATTATTAATGACCTCCAGAATTGTTAAGAGCGTCTGTGCTCCGCGTCTCACGCCTTCAAACGCCACCACGCGTTCACTGCGTGTCAGCATTGCCTTCTGAGGCGCAAGTCATTTATTAAATGAAGAAAAGATTCAAGCAGCTTCTCCTCCCTCAGCAAATTCCGTTTTTACTGTTGATATTTGGCGCCATTTAATCAGCAAGTGATGTTTTTGTTCTCTTTGACTCGTTGGATGGAAACGCTGCTTTATTCGCACATCTTTTATGCGATATTCCGGTTTTGCGCATAAAGTTATTTCGCATTTTTGGATGGAAACATAGCTAATGATAATCATTTTGAAAACCCATCATGCTGATCATGTCTTCTTTTCTATTTTGGTATGAAAATATTTGCATATCCTCAGGTAAGATAACAAAATTTCAAAAAATTTTAAAAAATTTGCTCACTTTCATTAGTTTGAACAATTTTGCTTTTATTCTTATGCACTGATTTGTGAGCATCTGACGCTCACCGATAGCCTAGTGTGTCATAATGACCCAATAATAACTGATGGGATTAATTCTGAAGTGTTAAAAGGATGGATTCACCATCTACTCACCCTCACATTGTTCCAAAATCTGTTTCTTTCTTCTGCTGAACACAAAAGAAGTTATTTTTGAAGAATATTGGTAACCCAATATTTGTCAGTCACTGACTTCCATAGTAAGAAAACAAAAGCAATATGGAAGTCAATGGACACCAACCAAAACCATGTTCTCTTGTGTTCAACAGAAGATAATCAGTCCTTCCAGGATTTTGCTCCCAATTGTTGTTGCAATAAATAATAGACAAATAGTCATTTTTACAAGAACTAAAGCAAATAATGCTATACGTTTTGGAAAAAGCTATCACAAAATCCTGGAGGCACTAAACAAAGTGAAAGTTTTTTTTGTAGTGCTAAAGGTACCACTCATAAACACAAATAGTAATATACACCAAAACACTTGTAGATTGGTTGTTGACACATGTGCCATCAATACAAAGATCACTGTCATCTACTGTATTATTTCTGTGATTTTCTAAAAATGACTGATAATTTTGCTAGAGAAGACCATTATATTTTATCTGAGCTCATGTGTATTCATTTTAAACTGCCTAAATATGGATTTTTTACTGTCACTTGGATGAAGAATTTTTTAAGGGTAAAGAAAGTTCATGGAATTATTTTCTCCAAAATTTGAACTCTTGATTTCTCTTTGGTTAACCAATGTATGTCATGTCCGTCTTAGATGGCCTGGGGCGTTTTTGCGTGAACCACTTCTGTGAGATTACAGAATCTGACATTCCTTTAGACAATACAACAAGCTAGGTCATGGATTAATATTCAATATATAAGCCAGCCCAAGTTTTAACCCTACAGTTGGTCTCATTTGCATGTTGTCCATGGAGCAGATGAAAATTTCATTCTCATCCCAAGCTTTTATCTGCAGAAGTTTGGACTGGCATATCAATTTCAATACCGCACTAATATTAGGTTTAATGTGCTTTGTAGTCCAAATGCAGGTCAAAGGTAGTCTAACACCTGTCTGTTGTTTCAGTAAAAAATGTTGACTTGACCATTCACAAAGAGCAGCAAACTCTTGTTTTTTATAGTTTTTAGTCCCTGCCCTCAATGGTGATCTTAATTGTTGTATATGTGCTAAGTGGCAAGTCCAGACCCATCAAGCTTCTGTCTGGCCTCTTCTGCTCTGCTTATGAATTGCTCGGTGCTTAGTTTCAGCACCATTTCACCCCATGCCATCATTTATTAATGAAGCAGATTGCCTTCTACTTCCTTTCACCCATGGATGCTTGTGTCTATTTGAATTTGTTTTGCATTTATAGTGGCCTCTTTATATTTAATGGAGGATTAAATGCTTGCTTGTACTTTATCGTCATTCTCTTCATCTCAAATAACAAGCAGACGTTTGATGTAACAGCCACTAACACATTCCTTCTCTGCATTGTAATGTCTGTTTGCATGAATATTTCATTCTTCTTTACTCTTCGCCATATTGTTTTTCTTTGTGATTTATTGTATTTTTCTGTTCTCAGCTTGGCCTCGATTATGCATTACTTTTACTACCACTGTATGTTTTTATTTAAATAATTGTTTTGTTCATTTACATTTTTCATTATTATTATTATTATTATTGTTTTCTTTGTTTTGGTGTTATTTTTCTTTCTTCCATTGCTTGCACGTCTGGGCGGTTTTGATTCTCCACAGGGAAGCCAGCATTATGGGCCTGTCAGGACAGTAGGTAACCTTTTTGTACCCCAGATGTACCCCAACAAACACCCTAGTAAATTCAGATGATACATATTTTTGTATCTGTCTGTCTATCCATCTGTGTGTCTGTCAATCTGTCTAACATTACACATATTGTTTTAAGCATTACATCCATCGAAATGAATTCGAAACATCTAGTTTTGTAGATTTTGAAATCAGCATTGATTCTTAAATCACACGTCTGTGTTTTTCAGTTAATTCATGAATAAATCTTCTCTAGTTTTCACATACACTAAAAAATATTACTCCAGTACACATATAAAGACCCTGAATTACCAAATCTTATCATACTCTAATAAACAGACAGCTATTTCATGATAATTCACATGAAAACATGTAAAACCACATTCACAGGCTGAACCCCATTCAGATCAGTTTGTAAAATCAGTTAATTGTTTACTGATGACTCACTCTGAATGGGTCACTTTAATCAGTGAGTTGTTTACTGATGACTCACTCTGAATCGGTATGTTGTTTACTGCAAACTTACTAAAAACGAATCTTTTGAACCAGTGAGCTGTTTACCACAGACTCATGCTGGATAAATCGTTTGGATCAGGGAATTGTTGACTTGTGAGCAGATGTCAGTTCAATTTACAAATGAATCGTTCAGTGCAAATTGTGAAGTTATTTAACAGGCTAATGTATGTGCAGTTTACATGATTACCTAAATGCTCTTGTTTACGTATGGATTATTAACCTATATCAAAAAAATAAAGGAGGTTTGAATTTACGGTAATAGTCTTTTGTAGGGTACGTTAGCTAAGTGGTTAGCACGGATGCCTCACAGCAATTTGGTTCGAGTCCCAGCTGGACCAGGAAGCATTTCTGTGTAGATTTTGCATGTTCTTGTTGTGTTTTCTCCGGGTGCTTCAATTTCCTCCACATCCAAAGACGTACAATAAATAAAAATTAATAAATAAATTTGATAAAATATAAAAAATGGCTGTAGTTTGTGATTGAAAGTGTGTGGGTGTTTCCCAGCACTGAGGGTTGGAATTTACCAGCAGCTGGAAGGGCATCCGCCGCTAAAACCTATGCCAGAGTAATTGGCAGGTAATTCCACTGTGGCTACCCATGATAAATCAGGAAATAAGCCAAAGGAGATTGAGTGAGTTAATATTTTATAAGCTTTATTATTTTAGTGCAACTAATAATAACTATTCATCTTTTTTAAGACATTTTTAAGACATAACATTAAGACGTTAAGACAGAAATAGACATTTTAAGTCAAATTGTCTATATTTCTGACCGTATTTTGGAGGAAGCCTAAAAAACAGTATGAAATGAAAAATATTCTTGACACTGGTTTGCCAAATTCAATGTGTACCATTGTAAATGAGGTCGATATAAACATTAATGACGTTGTTATAAAATTATACAACCGAGTACTAAGACTATTAATATGATATTTTCATGACAAATTCACTTTGTTCCACAGAAACAAAATTGGCAGAAAAATATTGATGACACAATTATGACAATTATGCTTATGACAGATTGATGATGTTACGTTGTCTTGGTAATGTCAAGTTGCCATGAAAAAGACACTGACAGGTTATGATGTATTTGTTTATGTCATGTTGTTATAACACATACATCTCAAACAATGTCATAAGCATTCATACATTCTCCTTCATATTCATGATGTGTCAGAAACAGAAACATCATTTTTGTGTATTGTTACACCCTATCTATCTGTCTGTCTATCTCTGTCCATCCATCTATCCATCCATTTATTTGTGATCGTTTGCTGCAATACTGCGCTGCAAATAGCCTGTGCAATGCAAAGGTAAAAGCAGAAAAAATTATTCCACTGAGCAGGTTGGTCTAATAAATGTAATATGCTAATTCATTAAGGTTTCATTAGAGAATAATTTCCGATTCAGGGCTCATCAGAGATGGAGGCAGTGAACTTCAGGAGGGTTTTAACAGCTTGTCGTAGGAGCCTCTTTCTTCACTCAATTTTATTCATGCATGCTTTCAAAATTAAAAAAACACAACAATCTTGTGTTTATGAAAACAGCACTGGTGAGAAAGTTTTGTGAAGTTAATTCTTCAGTTACAAACAAGGGCAGAATAAAATGCCTGCTAAGTGGCATAAATCGAAATAATCATGCGACAGAGAATAAATAGAAAAATTTATTAAAACATGTTTGTCTTATGTTCGTCCTTGAAACACGAAGACAAGACATTGTGTCTTTCATTAAAGCTTTATAATAGCACAGCATATTTGCTGTACATTTGATGATAAGAGCTCCACTCAGGTTTATTAGCAAAGGATTCAGTAAGTTTGTTTTGTATTAAACAGCTAAGCAGGTCACCATCTCAATTAAAACTCAACTCTTAATGTGAGCTTAAGTTCGACTGACTTTAGAAAACTTTGAATTTTCATAGCATAGCCAGGCTGCAGTGACTCTAATCTATAGATACTTCAATCCATATCATTTCTCCGAAAGAACTGATAAAGCTTTCCTTGTTTGTTAGCTTGATAAATTATTGTACTTGAGGGTCTGTTTTTTATTATTTACCGTTGGTAAATAATTAATGAATCCTGCCAAGACGTTTACTATAAATCTAGCATTAATCCAGCAATTGATTGCACGATTTCTGTTTAACTGGGCAGTTTCCTATAATGAAAAGCTGTCCGGACACGACATTGAGCGATTGGCTAATGGGAAGTTGAACTCTAATGGTGTTTAATTTCTCTAAGGTGTGTTGTATTGGATGCTACATGCCATAATGAATGAAAAGCACCAGAAGGAGTTTGGCTATTGGCTAAGACTTAATGTTTCTCATTTAACCTTTTGTTTTCAAGCTCGTTGCAATGAAAATCATTCTTTCGAGTGAAATATTGACCAGTCTTTGCCTCAATTTCTCATCTAGGTGCAGCAGGAGGTCAGAGAGGATTTCTCGGATGCATTCGCTCTCTGAAGATGAACGGCGTGACCCTTGACTTAGAAGAGAGGGCGAAAGTCACTCCTGGTGTAAAGCCTGGCTGTTCAGGTCACTGCACCAGTTTTGGGATGTATTGCCGTAATGGTGGCAAATGTGTGGAGAAGTACAACGGCTATTCCTGTGACTGCACCACCACCGCTTATGACGGGCCTTTCTGTTCAAAAGGTCAGTAATGCAAATCGAAAAGTTTGCTGGGAAGTTTACGCACCTTAAAACTTTCTACACTACAGACTGATGAAAATCTGTCTAGACTAAAACTGGTGGGAGACTTTGAGAGGTCCTCTATGCATTCAAGCTCCGCCTCCCTCATTTGAATATAGTAATAGCATCACTGACAGCAACAGACCTCTTTTGTAGTTCGTGCTCTGGGTCAAGACCTCCATCAGACACCGCATGGCCTCCGTTTAAAAACGGCGATCCGCTGTGATCCAGAGACTCTCATGGTTGCGCTCAGCTTTTAACTTATCCTTTAGCTTGAAATATGCATGAACAACCTAGTAATTGCAAAGTTTTAACTCGTTTTAACTCATTTCCATTTTACACTTATTTACTTGTGCCGTCTTGGGTATTGCAGTCAATATTGAATTCTCTCTGATTCTTTGCCTTTGGGTCGGTGCAATTGCTCCCACAGGCTGCCATACATCTGTGGCTCAATACTACACCTTCAAATCAGGAATTTGATTCATTTGGATTCATAATCATAGATGTGATGTGTTACTTTATGCATCTATGTAATATTCACTATATTTATGATTTAAAGTGGTAGTTTACCTAAAAAGGAAAATTCTGTATTTATTTATTTATTTATTTAACAGTCTATAAATGCTTGCTTTATATAATAAATATATAAAAGCTTAATAAAAATTTTCAGACAGTGAAAGGGTCTGGGCTGATTTTTCACACCAAAACAATTCAAAAGCTTAACCTAAAAAGTTATTTTTAACAATTAAAGTAAACTAAAAAGCAATCTAGTTATTGTCTTCTAAAGATTCAAGTATAATGCTAAATACAACTAATCTGGTAAGACAGAAATCATTCGCTTAATGTAATATAATTATCTACAACTTTGTCATTTAAAATCAACAGGAAATGAAAATGTACTCTAACTACTTTGTAAATGCATTTTATAGATCTTATTTTAAGTAAATAATTTAAATCACATGTAAAAAAAATCCTCTATCACTAAAACCACGTTAGTTGTTTACACAACAACTAAAAATGGAAAAGTTTAGCATACAAAGACAATGTTGTCAAAATGATAACAATTCATAAGGAACTACTAAAAAGAAAAAAAGCTGCATTAACAATGAACTTATTCCTGCTGTCTGTGTTTTTAATAATAATCAAACTAATATTAATATTAATCACTCACTCTACTCTTGACTGAATAGCTATAGGCTACTGTAGCTCAATAATGGTTCGTCTTTATTTTATTTACTTATTGAAGTTACAGTGTGAATTGCTTCATTTGCTTAAAGTTTTTCAGTTTATGTAACAAAATACTACTGTTAGATACATGAAAAGCCTGAAAAGCACTGTTCATTTTAGTGCTATATTGTATTACGTTTGTATTGTATTTTTATTTTATTTTTATTTGACCGTGTTTCATATACCGAACAGTACTGAAACCGTGACCCTAAAACCAAAAAGCGAACTGAACCATGAGAAGTCTGTATTGTTGCGCCCCTTGCATCAGTTTAATAACATATCAATACTGGTTTGTATTGATGGTTGTCTGACATACTATGGCAACATTCGAGTAGCAATCTACAGTGAGGGACGCAAGATGAGTATGTGAGTAATTAAAAACGCTATAACTATTTTAAAAGCCTAAATCTTGGCACATTTGACTGCTTGTGAAATTGCTGGGACAGTCTTTCACTGACACTGAAGGTACTAGAACCGAAGATCCCCTCTGTCACTGCTAAGAGCACACTGTAAAAAGAAAGAAATCTCTTCCACTTGCTGATCAGCAGAACACAATGCTGAACATGTCATCATGACTATTTGATGTTTGATACATTCAAGAAACCTGTTTTCTTTCAGCAGGTAAAGTTAAAGTTTCTGTTCATTTTTCCGACGTCTTTTATTGAATGACAAAATTGTATACTGATGTTCAATTTCATTGAAATTTTCTTACCAGTAGTAGTTACACAGTCATTAAAGGATCCAATTCAGAACGGGTGCAAGTCACTGGTTCTCAGAACACATCAAAGATGTGGAATTTGTACTTAACTAATGTAATTTCAAATATTTGCACCATTCTTACCCTGCCATTCACACTCCCGCTGTGTCAAGGCTTTTGCCCCAGTCGTACTAAAACATGGTGATTCTGTCTCCGTTGATTATGAACCCCACAGTGCAGCCTGGTAGAAAAGTAAAGATTGCTCAAGGGCCTTGCAGCAAATAATTAAACCAATCTATAGTCCCTACACTGATTTCCTTCCTGCTCCCGATACAGCGTTTGTGCAAAGCTCATTTGTACTTAGCGCTCTATTCCCGGGAGGAAAATGGCTAAATGAGAGAACGCCATGAATAGCAGATAAACCCACCTCGTCCTCTGTGTACATGAGATATTCAGTGCAGAAGCGCATTGTCATGTTCGCTCACTCGCTTTTTACCCTTGTGTGTATTTACTTCATTACCCATGTTGATTTCCCATGGTTCTTCCTGTTCCACCCCATATGCAACAAATCCTGTGTTGTTTATACTACTTCTGCATAAGACAAATCCACACACACTTGCACACACACATCCTAGCAGCCAGGTTAAACGATCCATGTAAGGACCTTTGTTCACCCCTCGAGTAAAAAGGTAATAGGAAAGTGTCCTCTTGGTTTTTATGGCTGTCGAAGAAGCCTCTTATGAATACAAAACATGTCGGTAATGTCAGTCTCCTTGCCCCTCTGCTGCAGATGGCCGAGTCAGACATCACTTACACATTCCCACTGCACGTTTATTGAATGGTGGCCATGATTTTGCCCAAAGTATCACATGTTCCTCAATGAATCCTAGTCTTAACTAGGGTGGGTATAGAAACCTAAACTTAAACTCTACCTATATAACCAGTATGTACTTGGACCAAATGAAAATGCAGATTTCAGTGTTTCGTTTGGGTGCCACTTAAATGCCTATGCTGTCGATAGAAATCAGAGGTGCAGAAAGCAGAGGATTGGAAATGTGCTTCTTTTAGATGAAAAGATCAATAGGCTACATTTAAAATCAGTAACCTGTAAGTAATATAAATGTAATTCCCAATTACTGCAAAACCTCCTTACTTTGAAGGCCCTGTGTCAGGATTATAAGTATTCTGTCAAAATGTAATATTGACAGTGAAATGTATTGCACAGGCGGCACGGTGGCTCAGTGGTTAGCACTGTCGCCTCACAGCAACAAGGTCACTGGTTCGAGTCCTGGCTGGGCCAGTTGGCATTTCTGTGCGGAGTTTGCATGTTCTCCCCGTGTTGACGTGGGTTTACCCCACAGTCCAAAGACATGCGCTAGAGGTGAATTGGATAACCTAAATTGGCCGTAATGTATGAGTGCGTGTGTGAATATGAGAGTGTTTGGGGGTTTCCCAGTATTGGGATACGGCTGGAAGGGCATCCGCTGCGTAAAATATATAGTTGGCGGTTCATTCCGCTGTGGCAACCCCTGGTAAATAAGGGACTAAGCCGAAGGAAAATTAATGAATGAATGTATTGCGCACTCCATCGATTTATACAATCTCATGATAGTTCAGGACATGCAGTAAGTCAGTAGAGATGTCATATTTTTGGCAGACAAGCCAAGTATGGTAATATTTCTGCGAAGTAGTTGTTAAATTATTGAAGCTGGATTTTTGAACACCAGGATTAGTCTACTTTGCTTTTATTAGTAATGTCATTTTTATTTAGTGTTAAATTATTATAGTGGGGATGGGCTTAGGTTTTGTTTTAATTTATAAATGCACTGTTTTTGAGTTTTTTGGTATTTTTGTGTTTTTTCTACTTTTATGTGTTGATAAATTTAAATAATTATATTGATAAAAAAAAAAAACTGATACAACATTTTTTTGCCAATACAGGTAACTGATTTAAAATTTAAAAGCTTGTAACCAATAGAAGGGGAAATAAATGGAATATATATATATATCTCAAAATGTAAGCAAATACAGTGGACAACATTAACTGCAGAAAACAGTGTTTTTGCAAAATCATTTATGATGCAATTTTGATGTTTTCGTTTTTATCTACCAGCAACCCTCATGGCCAGAAGCACATATCTGAAGAGACAGATATATTTAATAATTAATCAGTTTTAATTATACTTAAAATTACTTATATTGGTAATTTTCTTATCGTGCAGATAATGGTAACGTTAAAAAAGCATTTGTCATCCAATACCGAAATGACAACAAATATATTGTGTGTCACTAGGTTTTTCTCAGACCAGCAAGAGTGCTGCTTAACTGAGAGTATAATCTAAAGAAAGATCTCTTCTTTCTCCAGATGTTGGTGGTTTCTTTGAAGCAGGAACACTGGTCAAGTATAATCTGGTGCCTGAAGTGTTGGCTGCAGCTTCCAGCCTGGATGAAAAGAGCATAATCCACAACCTTCCAGTCGAAACAAACCTGACAAGTGAAGACCTGACCTTCAGCTTCAGCACCTCCACCTCTCCCAGTCTTCTGGTGTACGTCAGCTCAAAGACCCAGGATTACATGGCTGTGGTCCTCCGTCACAATGGTAAGACTTGTTTGAGGCATTGCATAGATAGTGTGAGGTGAATGGCTGAAATTTTTAAATTGAGTGTCTCCCATAGAGTTTTGTGAGACTATGGAACATGAATTTTTCATAACAACTAGGCTAATTATTTTATGCTTTCATATTACACAATACCATTCTGAATTTGGAACAATCCATTTGACGATTGATAAATGATGATAGGTGTCAAGATGTTTCTTTATGGTTTATTTGTTTATGGTTTATTATTTTTTGTTCGACGCTAAGCCATGATTGGCCATGGAGCAACATGCAGTCTCACATAAATCTTTTTTTTACCATATTTTTTATTATTGTCCAGCATAACTTTACACTTAACACAGTAGTAAAATTAAAATGTGTTTTCACTTAATGCCTTAAAGTGACAGTGCACCAAAAATGAAAATCATCATTTACTCACCTTCCACTTGCTCTAAAGCTTTATGAGTTTCTCTATTCTCTATTATTTCCAAAATAACTTTTTTGAAACAAGAAAGAAAGAAAGAAAGAAAGAAAGAAAGAAAGAAAGAAAGAAAGAAAGGAAGAAAGGAAGAAAGAAACTGAAAAAGGTTTGAAACTACCTGAGGGTGTGTACATTTCCAGTTTTGGGTGAACTGTTAGGGTGAACAGTATAAAATGTGTCTTTATTAATTAATAATCTAGCATAATCATAATTGGGGGGGGGGGGGGGGGTTTACTGTGTCTCATGTACATGTTCAGTATAGAACTGCATAGAATGGTGTACATGTTTGGAGATAAAAAAAAATTGGTGGTAGAGACATGTTTTTCCAATGAACCCAAGTAGCATTTTTGTCATTACAAATCTAGCTAAATGCTGTAATCATCTGTGCACATAAATGTCGGGAATTATGCAAATGTGAAGTTAAAACATAACTGGCACACATTGCATTCCCAAATGCCCGTTAAAGTCACATGCAGAGACTGAGATCCCTGTTCTTTACTATGAGCCAAGCTGCTGAGACATGGTAGACGTTGGATCTTGGGGTAGAATTAGGACAATTCTAAGGGACATTAGTCATACTTTGCTGCAAATGATTTTGGTATTAAAAGGGCCTCTTAGCACAATAATATTATTATACACGCTGTAATGACAGCACCCCTCTGTGCCTAGAGAGTGTGTGTCCCTTTAGGACATTTGCACTTCACAGCTTCTGATCTACACGCATCATTCAGGTAGATGGGAAAGAATCTAGAGATGACAGCCAAAATTTAAGGAACAAAAAACAGGAGAGACAGGGAAGAAAAGGGTGACTGCATTATGATTTGCCTTTATGAAGCTCTTTTATGTAAAATTAAATATAAATTCTCTCAGTTACTCACCCCAAAGTTTATCTGCTGGAACTTGTAACAATATTTTTTAAAAATGAGTTTTTAATGCAATCAAACAGCATTCATAAAAAAGAGGAAAAATCACCAAGCAACAATAATACTGCTCTAGCTGTGTACTGTATATTCAAGGTTTCCGCTGCATCGTTTCTGTGAAGAATCGATCGAAAGTTACGCTGTAATCATGTAAATCTACTGTAATAATCACGGGTGAGTTTATGAAATAAGTGAGAGGAGGACCTGACTTAGAGATCTGAAGCAAAAGGCGAGCTTCAAAAAACAGTCTTTATTGTTTTGGTTTAAATGAATTAAACTTTAGATTTATAAATGGTGCACAGTGCATAATAACTTACAAGACGTGTGCAGAAAGTGTTTTTAAGTTGCTAATATAATCTATATGGTGTAGTTCTCTAATTCACTGTCTAATTGACAGACTTATTTTAGTACTATGTTGAACAATGTCCAGCATATAAGACATAGTGTTCAATAGTTTCTGCGTATGAGAGAGACAGCACAATGGTGTTTATTACTTGTAGTGTTTACAGTAATAATTTTTGTATATAGTTATAAAGGCATAATGTTTGGTCATTTATATAACTGGTAAATAATAAATTAAAATAAATAAATAAGTAAGCCTGTAATGGTTTTTCAAAGATTCTTTGTGGTGGTTGTCTAGCACCTTCTTTTAAGATAGAGTGTTAGATACAGTAGCACTTGCAGTTGTTCCCCTATGACTATCACTTTTAGTGCCATTTAGCACCATATTTAGTTGTTTATTGTCTCTCAAAAGACAAGATAATTGGGTTTGGGGCTTTTGGCCTGGAGCAAGCATAGCCAGTTTGGCCAGAAACCCCAACGGCGACCCTGATCACAAGTACATCACATGCACTCATTAAGACATGTACTGCTATGATATATATAAATATATTTATATATATATATATATATATATATATATTCTTGTTTAAATAAATCACAGCCTCTCTTGAATTGACACAAAACCATAGCATGATCAAAATTTTATTTTGATTGATGCTTTGGCACAAAGGCACAAAACACAACATTAGAGTTGTGTAAATATATTTTCAGTTCATTGTGAAATTCTGGCAGGACAAATGATACTGTGGTGGTCCACTGGAATCGGTATAATTAATGGAAAACACATATTTTTGAGAATATAAGTCTTATGACATGATAATAGCTTTGCAGACCATTAGCTAATGATTAATGAAAACATACTGCTGGAAATTGAAATAGATTTGATCCATTATGGTAAAAAACATATTTATTTATTAACACACTCAACTGTAGAACTGTATATTCATATCTGTTCTTACACTCTTATACTGGTTCTGGTAGTAATAGGAGAACCACTGTAAGTGCTACAAGACACCTATATTTTTAAAAAAGGTGCTAGATAGCACCTTAACCACCACAACGAATCACTAAAGAACCATTAAGGGCTTAACAGGTTCTTTATAAGTGCCACTTAAATTGGTTCCCCTATGATTACGAGTCAAGAGCCGCTTTTAGTGCTATTTAGCTCCATTTCTAAGGGTGTATAGGCTGTTATTATGCCTCCTCACACTGAATTATCAGTTTTATTATAAACTTACACACTGCAAACCCATCACATCGCACATTGTTAGTTTTTGCAGTTGATCATTAAGTTTGCATTCTGATGCAATATACCAGTCTGTATGGGGGGGTTTTTTCACAGCAGTTTTAAAGCTGCACTGTAAAAATAAAGGAGAATTTATTGCAACAGGCTGAATTGCTTTCTGAAGTGGAAGTGCTACAGCTAAAGCTAATTATATGACAAATGGCAGAGTGCTGGCAATTTCATCTCTGTTTGTTTGGCAAAAGCACAGGACTGTGATCCATTTTTCTTTAGATTTTAAAAGTAAAACACAGCTGGTGTTTAAACTAAAAGACCCTTATTCCCTTCAGAGATGCTTTTTCACATTAAACAGTGTGTCTGATGTACTGTTGTTTAGTTTGAGGAGCTGTGTTTTTTATTTAACGCCATTCCATAAAACCCAAAGTGGAAGCAAGATTGGTGATACTTGCTCCTGGAGTTAAGTTTCCCAAGCCTGCACTGAATTTTACTCTGCAGCCTTTTAGCAAATATATATTGCTGGACTGAGCTGTAACCCAAATGAGGTTGCGCTCACTCTTTTCTTTAGGTCTGTGTGACACATGAAAAGTGATTGAAGTCATGGTGCAGAATTAGTGTGTTCACATTTATATTTAATCATTTGGCAGATGCTTTTATCCAAAGTCACTTGTATATGAAAATAATAATCAAAAGTCAAAACAGAGCATAAATATGTAAATAATACAATATTTTTAAAGGTAAAATAAAATAGAAAAATAGAAAAATAAACTGGTTAAAATTTTTATTTAAAAAAATAAATAAATAAATATATATATATGTTCTTTGACTGTCCACTTATTTGTAAGTTTTGAGATAAGGTTTTTCTAATTGTCACAGAAATATGTGATGGGTTATTCTTAAACACTTAAATTGAATGCTTAGATTAGAGTATTCTATACAGCACTAACTGCAGCCAAGAAAGTCATCTTTAAAATCTATCATCAAACCATATTCCCAGCAGACGAAATGTGGTTTATAGAACAAAAAATATTGCGCTGCTGGAGCAATCAAAAGCACGGATTAACAGAGCAAAACAAAGAACAGTTCAGACAGAATTTATTCAGACACTTTATTAATTATCTTGATAGACCAAATGTGTGAAATATTTTTTTTAAAAATTATATAGCCTACTAGGAGTGTATAAATGTGATATGTCACCTCTCAGGTTGTTACTTTTTTAAGGCAAACCCTGGCTTGTAATATACACTTTAAATAAATACATGCAAATTAACAGGTTTCAGTAATTTGTGATTCACAGGTTTTTCTGATTATTTACGGTTATGAATTGCATTATGGTTGATCTCTGCTTTTTCAATTTTACTAAACTTTTACTAAAGTTTAACAGTGACTTTTATTGACATTTTAGTAGTTTGAAATAGTGTTTTGTATAACTAATAATAGAATTTCTGTAAAATTACTGTACTGTCAGGAAGTACTGTCAGTTTATTATCAGGATTTTGTACTGTAATTTACAAACCAACCCAAGCAATACTGTATGACTTAAAACTATTTTTTTTTTAAATTAATAAAAGTCACTTCTTCGAACTTTTCAACACCAAAAGTTGTTAGAGGAAAGATCAAGGTCACATAATGCAATTTAAAAGCATAAATAAATTTTTTTAAATTAATCACAAAATAGGGAATAATGTTAACTTTGCTTTGTTATTTAAACAGTAAATAAACAATCACAAAAAAGGTAGGATCAAAAATAGATTAGAAAGTTATGGCAGAGGACTAGATATTAGATTAGACTAAAGATTACAAAATGCAATAGAAAGTGAGAGTTAGAAAACTGAAGCAATTCTTTTAGATAATGTAGACAATGTGTTGACAAAGAAAATAATTGTGTTTCTTGATAATGACTAAAAACTCAGACAACAGGAGCATTCAAAATCAACAAAAGATTGTTGACCTGTCCCAGTTGGTCAAATGTATTACACAGAATTGAACAGAGCAGAATACATATTAAAATATAAGGTGTAAGTGTTAGACAATTAAATGTTGACAAATAGAAGAAAAATAGGAAAAAACTCGGGTTAAATGGGGTAGTAGAGGATTTTAGACATAATTTTGAGCGTTTTTTTTCCATGGCATCACAGTGTTCACCGACAGAACTTTTTCTTGAGGGCACATAAGTCTAAAGTAGTGAATTTAGATAAAGGCTTTAGAGCCGGTTGGGGTTTTGAAGCACCTCCTGGATCGACTGCAGTGCGGTTTGAGCTCTGGATGAACTGTATCTTTCTGTTTTACCCAGGGACCCTGCAGCTGCGGTACAGCTTGGGTGGCCTCAGAGAGCCCTTTGCCATTGATATTGACCAAAGGAACCTGGCCAACGGGCAGCCACACACAGTCAACATTTCTCGCGTGGAGAGAGACATAGAAGTACAGGTGAGAGACGCTCAATCCTAAACACTCTCTATAGTACAATCAGTATCAAGTGTAACTGATACAGTAATATAACAATAAAGAGCAGCATCCTATGGATGACCTGAAATGCTCTGCACAAGCAACTTTTTTCAAATCTACTAATACTTGTAAATAATTTCACCCTAAAAGCGTGTTAGCATGTTGCTAAGCTTATAACTTAATGCTGCAGTATGTATAGCTTACAAACATATGTAGCTGTTAGTTAAAAGGACCTATTTTCATGTTAAAATAAATTACAATATTTTTGTTACGTTAAACTTTATTTGAATAACAAAATAATATTTTTTAAATATAAAAATCTAAATACAAATAAAATATACTGTATAAAAAATATAAAATATGTAGCTATTAGGTAAAAGTTCATATTTTGAACTATATTATATTTATGCGCTATAAATTGATTTTTTTTTTCATTTTGTATTATAGTACTTACAATAATGTCTAAAAAAAGAAATGATCTAACTTTTTTTTTGCATAAAAGACAAATGAAATTATTAATAAAAAAATTAATTATACGACAAGTGTATATATAGAAATATAAGTATTTGTAAAATATGCTGCATCACTGAAATAAAATATACCAATTAGAAAAAAAGTCTAGAATTTGTATTATATATATATATA
>CAIGQV010000641.1:17056198-17066562 GCA_903798115.1 Danio jaintianensis
GATATTTGGACTAGAAACTAAAGAACAAATCTAATATATATCTGCAATAAATCTGCAATAAAAAAACTTTTTTTGCAGTGTAATAAATATAGTAGGCATACAATATATTTAAAACTAGGTACATTTTAAATTGCATTGAAATAATGAATTAGTAAACTGTGTGTATAGTATACTTTAACCTATTTAAGGTAAGAAATTAGTACATTGTGTGCACAATATACTGAAAACAAGGTAAGATGAGGTAACTAATAAATAATTAATATGCACAATACACCTCTTCCCTTCACCATCACTGTGGAGATAGAATAACACTGCATAACACTGAATGACAGAGGTGCAAAGATCATGTCACATATACAGTGACCTTGTCAGCGAAAATGATTTGTTGTCTTGTTGCTTTCTCGCTCTCTCCCTCTCTCTGGTCAGTCTGTGTCTCTTTTTCCGGGCTCCTAAATCAAATAATCAAATTCCTGCTGTCTGGACGGATGAGGTACAGCATAGATAAGCCCGTGGGCATGAGGCTCAAAGAAGCTATAGCTCTTTTTAATTCTGCCTTATTTCATCTCTTGCGACACAACTGGAGATCCTGCAGACCAGAGCTGGACATCTGGCATGGGGTGAAATATAGAGAGGGAGAAAGAAAGAACCAGAGCCCTTTTACCCTGTCTTTATGGCCCACAGAGACCCGCTGACACTGCAGCAAATACAAACACAGAGCCATCAGTTCACACAATTATCAGTGTGTGTGTGCGTGCGCGTGTGTGTGTCTACAGCTCTCTACTACAGTATTGTGTGTTGTTCCTGTGTCTTTCAGCACCACTCATGCACTTTTCGCACTGCTCTCACACACACACGCACACACACACACACACATATGTGCATCAAGCAGGTCCTAAAGCAGGTCATGCTGAAGTGTAAATTAAAGTCAGGGCGCCTAAAGATATATCTAGTTATCTAAGCCCGATATGGTCTGTTTAATTAGCCCAGCATGTGTATTAATGTTTTGTTTTTTTCTCAGTTATAGATCTGTACTTTTCTTTTGTGATAAATAACATGAACTTTGAAATATCCACTTGTCTGCTATATATTTTTTGACAAATAACACGATCAACTAAGCTTTTTCCAATAGTTTAAAGATTATATAAATGTTTTATATGTGAGTGATAGGCAAAAAAGAAGTTTTCAAGCATCAAAACAAGTAATACAGCTTAATTATTTTTCATACATTGGAATGTTCCTGCTTTATTTGTTTGTAAAAAACAAAAACTATGATTATAGACATTTTTTTCCTTGATTTACAGAAGACACCCACTAAAATGTCCTTCAGGGATATTGCATATTAAAATACTCTAAGGATTACAATGAAACCCCAAAATACTAATTAATTATTATTAGAATTTTTTATAATTTAATCTCTTCAAACTTCTTGGTTTGACTCAATTGTTAGCAAGATGGTTGTAATCATTTACAATATACATGTAACAGCATTTTTCATGAACACTTCTTCTTTTATTTATTTGAATAAGTAGAGGTAATAAAGGTAACATTATAATATTATATAATATTATATATATATATATATATATTTATTTATTTATTTATTTATTTAAGTTATTTGAAACAT
The DNA here is from genome assembly GCA_903798115.1 of Danio jaintianensis. Classification (NCBI taxonomy): domain Eukaryota; kingdom Metazoa; phylum Chordata; class Actinopteri; order Cypriniformes; family Danionidae; genus Danio; species Danio jaintianensis. The sequence continues at coordinate 17,057,823 of CAIGQV010000641.1, forward strand.
TAAAGTAGATATTTTACATGTGCATCTGAGTGTGGGTCTGCAACAAATTAAATTTACAACAACAAATATATAAAACAGTCAACTGTAAAAGAACTGCTGAGTTGTTTTAATCCAAATTTGACAAACTCAATCACTCGTTGTTATTTTTTTCACCACAAGTAATGCTATAATCTTTCTTCACATAATGTTTTAATACCAATTTCCAACCGCTAAATTTAGTTTTCATAATGTAATTAAATTGAAGTGTAATTAATTTTGTAGTGCAGATTTATTGCCATCCATGATAAATATGAGCAAAGGCAGCTGTAAAAATAAATCTGAACTCACAAAAACAATCTCAAAAATCTACTGTTGCTTGAAGTAAAACAACTGAAAGCAAGTCTCATTATAAAACAAATGTTTTTCTCCAATTCACACTGGTCATAATTATTTGCACCCCTAGGAAATGTCATTAAAATATCTCTGAAGCATATTTCCTTTCATATTTGCATTTTAGCGGATGACTAGGAACATGAAATTGTCCAGCATGGGTTCCTGATTCTCAGGACTGTGCATACAGGATTACAGTTGAGAACTGTAATTAGTTGAAATTAGTTAGAAATTAGTTGAGTCTTGTAGTGAGAGAGCCTTAAAAAATATCAAACAGCATCACCAAAAGTTGTTTGAGAGAGTTTAAAAAAAATAATCCTGTTCTTTCATTCAAAAACAAACTCCAGCGTATTCAGTTGCCAGAAACTTTAAACAGGATTTGCTTTGTCAGATGAAACTACAGTAAAAAAAAAAAAAGCTTTTTGGCACACATGGGTACTGTGCACACAGTGATGAAAAAGTACCCCATGTCTACAGTTAAATACACTGCTGGAGTTTTCTAAAGGGTCTATTTTTCAGCTGGAAGTTCTGGATATCTTCTTCACATAATGGATTCTATCAGATACCAAAAGAAGATCAAAAATCAAAACACGACCTCCTTTGTGAGAAATCTTATAATAGGCCTTGTTTGGTTCTTCCATCAGGACGAGGCTTGAAAACATCAAAATCAACACCAAAATGGGTCACTGAGCACAAAAGTAGGAGAGATTGTGTATAAAAGAATGATCTCTTTCCAGGTTTTCTCCAAACACATCAGGCATTCTAGCAGACCCTGAGCTGTTATTTCGAAAAATGAAAGTTGCAAAAAGTATTGAATAAAAGGGAGCCAGTAATGGTGCCCACTGTGTATTAGAGGAAAACGTTTATTTTATAATGAGATCTTCAGAATTTTGTGCTTTTATTGATGAAAAAAATTGAAAAGATAAATAATTCAGATTCGTTTTTACATTAGCCTTTGATTATGTTAAACAATGGAGGCCAGTAATTAAAGGGTTTTTTTGCTATTTAAAATAAGTGCACTTTTTGTTCATTATTCAAAAAAAAAACAGATGAAATAAATTGGAAAAGCACACATTGGGAAAAAATATGTAATTGGATTACTTTTTTCAAGTAGCACATTAACTTTTCATTTCCTAGAATATATCTGAATTACTTTTTCAAAAACGTACCAGTTACTTTTCTCACTTATTGAGTGACTGACAGCTCTCCGGTCCCTTTGCTGAGAGAAATTGGGAGTAAAATGTGTTGTGAATGATGTGTAAAGATGACACTTGCTGCTCATATATTTACTCATACAGATTCAGTGTTCAATGAATGACAATTTTGAAGTACAAACTCAGAATATTCATTGCATAAGAGATTTTGTCACACATTCCATTCTTCATGTAATCAAGAAAGGCAGCACAGCTGAAAGGTTTCTTTGAGCTTAAATGTACAGATGTGAATTTACATTTCCTTTAGCCTGAGGTTTATTCACTGATTCTCTCCCGGCTGCTTTTAAATTAAGGAATTTTAATAATGCATGGATTAATTTGGACTGAAATTCTTGTGTTGAAATATTTTACATTTTGTTTGTGATAATACTGCTCTAAAAAGTACATATACTATAGTCTATAGTGGACAAAAGAGAGAAAGCATAAGAAGCTGAATTTCAGGAGAATTAGACAAGCAATATCTAAAAGCTGTGTTATTATTATTATTATTATTATTATTATTATTATTATTATTATTATTGGTACATGGTAGCCAAAAGACTAAAGTTTTCTCAGATTAACTATGCACTTTTAAATGGGTCCGAGGAGGGGCCATCATTTGATTTAGTGATGTACTGCTGTCACCAAACATCCAATAAAAAATTGTTTTAAATAATGTTTAATCTCTGCAGGACAACTCTTTAATATTGTCAAATTAATAATTAATTAATACATAATAGTTATATTCATAGATTTAAAAAAAAAAAAAAAAAAAAAACAGTGCTAAGGTATAGCTTAGAGTGGTCAAGACCAGCCTTATGAAAGTATGAGTTAAAGAGGATATTCTTAACTAAGAAAGTGTCAGGAAACACATATTAGCAATAAGGTACAACTTAAGAATGACGTAGCCTTAAGAAGGTTTCGAGAAACAGCCCAGATCCCATACTCAGTTACTAAAACAGCAAGTAATTTGAGTAGTTTTGACACATCAGATTCTGAACTTGCATTTTAGATTAGCGTGAAGCAGGTTTTACCCACCTGTGCATTTTCCAGAAGTTTGCTTCAAAAGGAATATGAGATGAGAGACAGTAACAACAGTCCGGCTGACCTTTGCAAACACCCACGTCTTTGATATTTCTTTTGAATGAAACATCACACCCTTTTTTGAATCAGACAGCGAAAGGTCAAAATATTACTAAGAGAACAGCCATGTGGGAACAGCAAACAGATGTACTTGATCTTTTAGAAGTTTTTGAAGATTTCTTTTTTTCAACCTTAGGGCAAACAGCAGCACACTCTTTCATTTCGGGATGTATTATTCATTTAGATTAATGAATACTTTGGGGGGTTGCATCTACCTTTCTGGCCAGCTTCTTATCAAAGTAATGTGGTGGACGTTGAGCTACATTGTATGCTTGCATTAAGATGTATTTTCAGTGTTTCTAACAAACAAAAGTCCTGAAATCATTCATTTTCAATGGAGAGTACAGGAGCAGTGTAGAGCTCTGATCCTCTGTGCGAGTGCGTGTGTGCAGAATCTTTTGATATACTTAAAATATTTTAAGTTGCAGATGGAAAGAAACTACTAAACATGATATATTCAGTATATTAATTACCAATAAATCAAATTGAGAGTAAACAAAAGCATTCTTTAAACACCATTTCTGTAAAATTGGAATATTCCAAAATAATTATTATTGTGAAATAATACTGCATGTATACTGAGTCATAGCTATTCTGTAATAATAAATAAAATATATACATTTTCAATATATGAACAAAAATAGGTTAAGAGATAGATTGAGTGACACCCACTTACCTCAAAATGATCCAGACATTTTATCTACATAATGAAGAGCAAGTAACATTGTTCAGCCAAAGTAAATACTTCACAAGGAAAAGTGTTATGCTTATATTTTTATTATGTCTTTTAACATTCTTAATTATCTTGTTGGCAGTTGTAAATATTTTTCAGTTAGTAGCATTTTAAATGGACATATTGCCTTTTCTGTAAGTATAAAAAAGAAAACAAAAAAATACATTTTATATTTACACTAAATCAATATCATTATCCATTTAAAATGGTAACCTTGTAATGCATTGAAAATCTGTATGCCATTTTTGTCTATTTAGCATCTATTTGAACTCTATGACTCTATAACTGAAATTTTCATCTAATCAGAAACATACCTAAATTGTGTTTAAGAGAAAAACAACTCATAAAGTTTTGTAACCATTTGAAGTTGGGTAAATGGTGAGTTCCAAAATCCTTACAATTTAGAGTGTATGAGTGTATACCTTAAAATGATCTGAGAGCTGATTCAAAAATTGTCATTTTAATTGACAGAGAAAAGAGAAAGTGACATCACTGAGACCACCCGAGTTTACTGCTTTTTAGATTAAAAACAGTATTTTATTTTTATGGTGTATATTCTATAAGTTAATCTATCGTTTTGTTTTTGTTTTTTCATTTTACTTATCTTTACTTGCTTTTTTGCATTTTAATTTATCATTCATTCTCTTTACCCATTGTTTTATACATACAATTAATTATTTATCAGGATGCTGTAACTATCCAACATCAATTTTTTTTAAGTTTAAATAGTTTCAAAATGTACTTAAAAATCCCTCATGTTATTTAAATACCCTATACCCTCACGCTCTCACTTCTCCCCCATCTTTCATCTCTTTTCTCCTTCGTTCTCCTGCGTGTGTTGTCTGTGTCTCTGTAATTTATTCTCTCCACGGGGCTGCATCTATAACTCAGGTGGTTCAGTCAGAGCAGTGGACACCCCAGGGGGAATCTGGCCATTGGTTCCCAGGCCGAGTGTCCCGTCTCTGGGTGGTCGCGGTGCAGTAGGGCCCCTGTCAGACCGGCGGCTCGTTGGATGGAGATTAATTATAGGCTCACAGCAGGGCTCATTAGCACTAGTCGCGTCAGAATGGGGCCGAAGCACCACGGGGAACAGTCTCTCTCTCTCTTTCTCAGAATCATTCCTGCTGCCCATTAGTTTTCAAGGTAAACAGGTTGAAAGCAATTTAATTCGGTCACATTATCCTGTCTACGCTACGTGTCACATTAGCAGCAGCAAAAACACAAGGTCTGGTGAGATTTAGCACTGAATGAGGGTTTCCCCTGGTTGATTTACCCTAGTGCATCTGGATCCAGGATTGTGTTATTGGTGTGGCAAATGGGAGAAAATGCAGAATGAGGGATGGCAACTTGGCTTGCTTTGTAAAACTGGTCACAGCAGTTATGAGGGTTCAGCGTGAAATTTTATACTAATAAAATGAGCCTGTTTTTTATATTGTAATGTCCTCTTGATTCTCCTACTATCTTTTCTGGAAGTTCTGCAGCATGCATAACATGAATCACATGAATCAACTCACCGAACACATCAACAAATGAGAGACCTTTTTTTTTAAGAAGTACTGTAACTTTTTTATTTATTTATTTATTTATATTTAACCATAAACAAACATAGACCAGTAAGGTTAGTGAGATTTCACCAAGTAGGACATGTTCCTGGATCAACATCAGCAAATCAGATTTAAGGGATAAGTTTACAGTTTATGTTAAGTTTAGGTTTACAGTTAGGGTAATGTGCTCATTGTTTTCCATCTATTAAGCCCCTCTGATTTTGAGAGTAATTTACAGTAAGAGTTAGGGATAGGGATTAGATATGGATTATATTTGCAGTCATGAATGATGTTCCAGGATCAATATAGATGTTAAAGGTCCCATGAAATTTAAAAAAAAAATAGATCAAGGATATCTATTAGCTAGTGTGCTCCAAAACAGTGACAAAATTCGCGTTTAGAAAATATGAAACTAATATAAACATCCAAAGCTTGCAGTTTGTCCATTCTGCGTAAATCGAGCAAAAAACAATTTCACATCACCTCATACTTCTTGACCAATTAAATGCTCTCTAGCATCTGACATGCCCTGCCCCCTTTAAGACGCTTTTCATTGGCTTTTCATTTGATATGCTTGATATCAACCACTGGCAGAGCTGTGATAAAACAAAATGCTATTGGCTATTTTTAAAGGGGAGGAGCCATTCTACGTCCCACCCTCTCTTAATTTTTCAGTTAAGATTATGTCAAACATAGAATAAAAAGTGCACATTTTAAAGCACTTCACAGGACATTTAATCCAGGATCGTATCCTACATGGCAAAATCACACCCACCAGGTAGGTACAGAACAGTCTAGCAAACATTTATAATTAAGTAATTATTGACGTGTTGCTGGAATATGAAACAATCTAATTATATAATATATACAATGATGTTTTTAAAAATTACTATGTGAAAAATATCAGTTTTTATTCCTAAATTCCAGTTTTGACGGACGAGGACGTTCTCATGTGACCATCAGTATCTATATGTTTCTATCCTGGTTCCATCTGCATTTACATAGGCACATTTTGCAGAGACTTTTATGTACAGCGACTTGCATTGAAGGTACACATTTATCAGTTTTTAATAGCACCACACTACACAACATGAGCTACAAGAGGGCTAAAGAAGTTGAAGCTGTAACCTTCCTCACCATCATTGTGTGACTATGGTTGGAAATTTTAAATATTAAACCACTACTGGTCATTTCTTATTTGCTTGTTTTGTTGATTCTATAGTGTCAGAATAGAGTGTTTTCGTCATGCATCATCAGTCGGCCATGTTGGAGAGCAGACCACAAACAATGCAACTTAACTAAAAAAAAAAATGTGCATATTTTGCTGATTACTGCTGAAAATGGTCGGTTATTGTCATGTTTTGACCTGTTATAATTGGTCAGAGTAGAGTACTAAAGAAATCCAAATCTAATAAATCATGCAGAACGGAGCCTATAAAATTCAGTTTATCAAAATATTAAATTTTTTCCTGTTTACAAAGTTCTCAATAACAGCTTACACAAGTTATTTCTGTGCTTTAGAAAGCATAAATATGCAGAACAACATATTCAGAAGTAGGCTAACATGCAATACTTGCAGTTGTGTAAGACCAGGTATCTCATAGTGACCGCCCTCTTCTGGAAAGCAGCAGCTCATTTGCATTTAAAGGGACACACACAAAAACAGTGTTTTTACTGACCACCCAAATTAAGGCATATTTGGCAAGGTTTAATAAATGATTCATGGTGTATTTTGACCTGAAAATTTACAGACACAAAATTTCCTGGAGACACCAGAGATTTATTTGACATCTTTTAAAAAGAGGCATAATTTGTCCCCTTCTTTAAAAAAAATATCTTCAGTCAAATTCACTCCACCTCTTTATCTGCTCTGCTCACATTATTCTCTGCTTTGGGGTGGCGAAGCTCATCTTTAGGGTGGCATACATCTGTCTACACCCTTGCCTGTGAGCTGTCTGATTAAACATGCTTGCATTTATCAGACGCTGCATCAGTGAAACAAATTACAGCTGAAATCCGTCAGACAAATGCTATTGTGTTGTCGTCTGCATTTGTTTTTGTGAAGCTGATTTGTATTCAGGGTGGCGTGCGGTGATGAGAGCACTGTCTTCACCACACAGAGTAGCTGGAGAGAGCAGCCGTATCTTCAAGCACAAAAAAGTAATTTAGCGGAAATAATTATTTTTAATACTAAGGGGGAGATGCCTGATGCTAATTAGGAGTGCCAGTGAATCAGCAGTAACAGGGTAATTAAAGCTGTCAACAAACTGTTTGTGTGTTGGGGGTTGTGTGTGTACATTAAAAAGGTGCAGGGTTAAGGCATATTAGCAAGAAATAAAGAATTAATATATATATATATAGATATTAGTTAATTGAAAAAAATTTAAAAGTCTAAATCTTAGAGCCACATCAAATACATTTACAAACATTTTTATTCAAATAAAGTTCAAATAGGATAACAAAAATATAAGACGTAAAGACTTGTACACATAACAAAAACAGCAAATGCTAGTTCTAAATTCCCTGTATTTTGTGTATGATTATTATATTATATTATATTATATTATATTATATTATACTATATTATATTATATTATATACACTTAAAATGTTATTAGGATATAAAATAAATTATACATAAATATACATCACAGGAATATATTAAATTTTAAAATATATTCCGGTGTAAAAAAAAAAAAAAAACAGGTATTTCACATTAGAGTATTTTTTACAATATTAATGTTATTACCAAACAAATTACTTCTTTAAAAAAAGTGTACAAATGGTATAATGGTTTTTATTATATTTCTATTTCATTTTAATGTAATGATTTAAAATACCTATTTCATATAATTATTTATATAAAGACATATGTATTATTTCTGTATATTATTTATACACTCAGTTATGCTATAACTGAGTGTATAGTAAATGGTGTTGTACTTTAATGACTGTAGCCTATGATCAGTGATTGAATATTTAGTCAGCAGATGGCGCCATAGCCCACTATATGAAAATATAAACGCCATGCATATTAGATCACAGTAATAAATGACATTTTCAGATCGTCTTGTTTCTGTGTCATTGAGTATTATTTATAATGTGTTCTCATCTGTCTTTGTTTCAGTTGGATCATTATCCCTCCGTCACCTACAGCCTGCCCGAAGCCTCAGATACTCAGTTCACCCTGGTCAAGTCACTCTTCTTGGGTAAAGTCTTTGGTAAGTGCCCTGTGTTCTTTTGCAAAGCTTCCCTCAGGCTTGGGTTAACTTGCTCCCTCAAACGCAAAATAACGAGAGCTCCTCGGCAGGCCTAGTATTCAATGAATATTTCTCTTTTTCTCTCTTCTGATCTTTGAACCCTTTGTTTTCCTTGAGGAGGTGACAAATTTAAAGCATTTGAAAATCAAAAACAAATGTTGTGAGATTAATTTAGGCTGACAGAATTTTTATTTTTGACAGAAATGTATTTATTTAAAAGCGGTATTACCTCATTGTAGCCACTAGGTGGTGGTAGTAGACAATTCTGTGATGGTATGATTTGATTATGGCATTAATAATTGATTCGTCATGCGCTTTCATTATTATATGCTGTTATGCTGTTACATGTTTCGATTTAGTATTCTACTGGTGCAGAAAATGCGTTTTTATCATAAGATTTTCACAAATTATTGTTGATAAGTGCATATTAGAGTGCATACTGCAGGGCATAGGGCAGTCGTGGCCTGGTGGTTAGAGTGTTGGACTCGTGATCCGAAG
>CAIGQV010000641.1:17076562-17115658 GCA_903798115.1 Danio jaintianensis
CCACAAGTCCAAAGACATGCGCTATAGGTGAATTGGGTAAGCTAAATTGTCCGTAGTGTATGTGTGTGAATGAGTGTGTATGGATGTTTCCCAGTGATGGGTTGCAGCTGGAAGGGCATCCGCTGCGTAAAACATATGCTGGATAACTTGGCGGTTCATTCCGCTGTGGCGACCCCAGATTAATAAAGGGACTAAGCCGAAAAGAAAATGAATGAATGAATATATAGTAAACGGTCAATCATTTAATCATATCATGTTGACATTTATTTAAGATTAAATCTCATTATTCTGTAATTCAGGTTCTTTTAATGCAGTAGATTCTTTCCAAAGATATCACAAAATATGTAACTATTTAAATTGTATGTTGTTCTTTTTATGCTTATAATAAAGAACACTGAAAAGTATATATTTACAGTAATATTGAATAATTGTGGCAAATTAGACATTGTAGGCTTGAGTAACAACACCTTCCTTTTTCATGGCATTATTACATGTGTTAGCATATAGCATGTATAAGCAAGCACAAGCTAGCACATTTTACACTTTTTGGCACATTTTATTATGTTAGATTGCATCACAGTATAAAACTTTGCCACACTGCAAATTTTAACATGTTTTAGATTTGTATAAAATGTGCAGAAAAAATACAAATAGCTTGGCTTAGGATTTTAAGACCCATTACACAGCATTTTTGCAAACATGACAATATCTAATTAGATGATGTCAAACGCTATGAATTAAATGTTCGTTCTAAAGAGAGCATGTGGGAGTTTGTGGGCTGCGAATGTGTGAATGATCTGCCAACCTCAATCTCATGCCTACATGCTGTAAATGAATCAAGATAGCCTGTTATGCTGAAACAAGAACTCGTTGACACTGGCATCTGGAAAAAAATGAAAGTTAGGAGACAGAAAACATTGGCTTCCGATAGCTTGTTTTCTGTGTGGATTGAGTCGCAGAGCCTCATTTAAGCCTCCATGTGAGTTTCTCTAGAAGCCTGTATGCATGAATCAGGCTAATTGGACATTGAGTTGAATGTGCTTTCTGTCTCTCCGGGCCGTAATTGTGTTTTAGGGGAATCAGAGGATCATTAGGACTGAATAGGAGGAGTATTTGAAGCTGGCTGAAGCGTTTGTGAGTCTGTTTATTTTTAGGTCATGTATATGTGTCGTGGTCATAGCAGTGATGTGCATACTATAATCAAAAGTTTAGAAAATGTTAGCTCCCTATTTTCAGATTTTTATCAGCTGATAGGGCTGTGCAATATGACAGTATATATTACATATATTGAAATATATTTTATTTTGTGGTGTTACAAAATACATTGTTTATGGTAATACTTTTTCATGGTTGACCATAATCCTACAGCTCAGGTATACAGACAGAAATGTAAGAAAGTTGCAAGCTTGAAAATTGAAAGTAGCATTTTATTTAATAATAATTTATGTTTATATGATAAGTGTTTTATACTTAATTAATATTTATGTTGAGCAGCACGGTGGCACAGTGGGTAGCACTGTCGCCTCACAGCAAGAAGGTCACTGGTTCGAGTCCTGGCTGGGTCAGTTGGCATTTTTGTGTGGAGTTTGCATGTTCTCCCCGTGTTGGCCTGGGTTTCCTCCAGGTGCTCCGGTTTCCCCCACAGTCCAAAGACATGTACTATAAGTGTGTGTGCGTGTGCGTGTGCGTGTGCGTGTGCGTGTGCGTGTGCGTGTGTGTGTGTGTGTGTGTGTGTGTGTGTGAATGTGAGAGTGTATGGGTGTTTCCCAGTTCTGGATTGCAGCTGGAAGGGCATCCGCTGCGTAAAAACCTATGCTGGAATAGTTGGCGGTTCATTCCGCTGTAGCGACCCCTGATAAATCAGAAACTAAGCCAAAGGAAAATGAATGAATGAATAATATTTATGTTATATTTCTACATTCTTAATAAAACATTTGCTCTGAAGTACAAAATAAAGTGAGAAAAATTGATTTTTTTGAGGATAAACTTTAAAATGTAAAAGGACACTTTTCGCTGTTGCCGATATACTGTATATAAACGATTCATTGATTAAATTAAAAAGATGTAGTATATGATATATAGCATTATCAGGATATAAAAAATAACATAAAAAAATTTATGAAATGAAATCTAATTTATTTGACTAACTTGTTTTAAGTTAATAAAAACATAAATTGTATGCAATAGTGCTATAGAACATGTCCTTGTTACAGTGAAATTTTATATTATAAAATGATATTATTCACATTATAATATATGTTCTGAAATTTGATTATAAGTAGTTGTGGGGTTTTTTAGAAAACCATACAAATATTACTAATACACCTGGTGGTTACCACTTAAGTTACAATCCTCTCTCAATTCTACAGCAAAAAAATAATAATAATAATAAATCAACAAAAATGTGAAAAAAGTTTTAATCAGAAATGATCTCTGCTGTCAGTCATTTTGCACAGTCATATTGAATAAATGAAGCCCATTTATCAATTAATCGTATACATATATTTGTACATTTTGACCCAGTGATAATTGAAATGCAGTTTGTTTTAAAGGAAGTGTGCAGTATGCAGTACTCTGTTCATTTGATATGCTGTTGGCAGAGAGGCTGATGATACAGCAGTTTGTGTTTTCGAGAAACCACATGCAGTCTCAGTCGCCCTCGTCTCTGCTCCAACCCTGCAGTCTTGTGGACTCAGCCTATTAGTCTTATCGATGCCATTTGGCTGGACTGGTTGGCTGATCTGATCAATAATGAATCTTCCTATATCAAGGTCTTGCAAGAAGATGCTTTTTAGTCTTACTTGGGCAAACTTCGTTTACACGTATGGTATTGTTTGATCATAATCACAGTTTACACATTTACATTTACACACAATGTTTTATTCTCTCTTTTGTCCATTTTCAACCACTTTTCTGATTTCTTTGAGTAGATGGTCTGTGTCAGGGGTTCTCAACCCAGTTACTGGAGATCTACCTTCCTGCAGAGTTCAGCTCCAACCCTGATAGGCCTATTTCACAAATACGGCAATCAAGGATTAGGGAAGTGTTGTTTCCCCGTTGCCCAGCCGCCACTACGATTGCCATTCATTATAATAGACTATATGTCTATATATATTTTCATTCTGTCTATCCCACATAGTGCAACTGACACATCATCTCCCACTCACACACAGTAAACCATGTGAATTGGTGGTAATTGCCAACGAGATAAAGCTAATGAAATGAGCGTGTGCTTTATGGTCCTTTGAGGCCACATCAGACATTAGCATTCACCACTCCAGCAGTGTGGATCATCTTCATTGTGTAGCGATAGAGCAGTGCAGTTCACCAACCCCACCCCGCTATCAGAATTCACGCTCCGTCCTGCTGGTATCTCTCTGGCGGCTTTGTCCTGGATGGGTGGAGAGGCTTTTCATCAGAGGCTTGTGTGAGCCTGATGCTGCTGCTCTTTGTTCTCTATGGGTGGTGCTGCACCACTGCTGCTCTATATACTGTAGCATTGCAATCCTCAAGAGTAGTGCTTCTAAAAAAAGGGGGCTCGCCACACTTTCAAGGAGGAAGTAAAATGGCTCCAAACAACCAGGATATCATCAGAAATAATTACAAACTTTTTTCTCTAAAAGTGTCCTATCATTGTATTTCAATGGTGACCCATACAATAGGTTTACATTCCTTTTAAGTTATAATGTTGTGGCCAAAATTGATGGTGAGATCAAATCTCCTTGAACAAACAAAAATGCCATATTTACATTTAATGGTGCAATTAGAAATGTAAACTGATAATTACCGACACACTGCCTCAAGATCAAAATAACTGATATAAAAGCATTATCTAGTTGATGAAAATATTGTAGTTTTATTAAGCACTGTACATTGCAGCATCACCTCATTTGTCAGAGTGTCTGGAATGGTTCATTCAAGGGTCTGTTTTGTCTGTTCCCCTCTGCTCTGCTCTGATTGGTTAGATAACCTAGTCTGTTGTGATTGATTGGTTGATTGCTTACATGTTGGACATCAAACACTGTTTACCATATGTGGGTTTTGGATGGGTGGGTGGGAAGATAAATTTGATTGATTGATTCATTGATTGATTGATTGATTGATTGATTGATTGATTGATTGATTGATTGATTTTTCCTTTTCTTGTAAAAAAAATTACATTGCATTTACTTAAAGTAGTGATATCATGAGGGCCCTTCAGATATTGTCATTGAGGGAGTCAAAAAATCACAACTTTAAAGAAATGTTTTAGATGCAGAAGTTCTCCAAGGTGAAGTGAGATTGCCATCCACATTAAAATGATGGACTCTGTGGGGTGGTGTGAGGAAACGTTACAGGTCCCGTGAAGTGCTTTGAAATGTGCAATTTATATTAGCTGTTTCACATAATCTCAACTGAAACATGAAGTGAGGGTGGGACATAGAGTAGCAGCTCCCCTATTAAAAAAAAAAAAACAGCCAATAGTGTTTTGTTTTATCACAGATCTCCATTTAGGCAGAAATGACAAAACTGAAAGCATTCGATGTTTATGTCAGATTTATATCTTGTTCACTGTTTTGGAGCACACTAGCTTATAGATATCCTTAAAAATAACATACTTACACTAACTTTAATAACTAAAATAAATAACTTTATTTTAATTTCACAAGACCTTTAAACTTTTTTTTTTTTCACTTTTTTTTTTTCTCTCTGAACTCAAAACTGTTCTCTTGGGGTCCAATTATATTGATATCATTAACAACTGTTTAAGACACTTGAGTCTTGATGTGTCAGAAAATAAAACTCCTTTTACACATATACAATTATGACTCTCTGAAGACAGATTTAACAAAAATGAAAAGAAAAAAAGACATTTTTAGAGGGAATGTAGGACGCCTTTGAAGTTTTGACAGGCTCTACTGCAGGATAATGAAGGAAAAGGAGTTAAAGGAGAAAATAAAACCTCTACAAGGAACAAACGACTCAAATATGATAAATTTCTTTTAGCATCTCATACATTCTGTCTGCTTTTAATGACTTACTCCCCACAAGGAAGACACATTTACTAATATTTACTATTATACATAGTTAAGTGAAGCCCTATTGGTTAAACTCTTTGAATAATCATTGAAGCGCAGTGGTGTATGAGTCGCTTGCCGCAGGTTAAATGAGTTTGTAGTGATTCAGCAGTTTTGTGCTGGTTGTTTTTGAAGCAAATGTTGCAGATGGGAGAAACAGTGTACTCTGCTAATCTTTCTCAAAGAAATCAGTCTCTGAACTCATTGTCAACTGTCACTGAAGGTTATGTGCTTTCATCCCTGGCAGTCACTTTAATGCGGCACAACGAGATTCTGGCATTTGTAAGGGTTTGTTTTTTTTTTGTGGCAGATTCCTAGTGTTTTTCTTTGTACTGTGGATCCGCAGGTACTTCAAAGAGATGCAAATGTTTTAGCACATTTGCTGTCTAGCTGTTTTTGAGCATTGTCTGTGTAGTTGGTTTTTATCCTTGCTGTTTCCAACAACATTTACACATTGAATTTCATTCGGCCACTTCCAATAGGACTAGTTTTTCCCTGAATGCAAGTTTCTTTCTTTAAAGTACTTTTTAACATTATTCATGTCTGAGCTGAACTATTTATTTTCTCTGATTATTTTTATATAATTAACTGTTTTTGAGTAATCTGTTGCTCAGTGCTTTTTTGCTTTCTTTCATAGAATAGAAAAAGTATAACTAGTCAGTCATTCTAATATCCTATCAATTATGAAAAGAATTGTATATTCAATAATATACTGTATATTTATAATATATTTATATACTTATAACTGTATATTTTATGAATTTGTGTGTGTAAACTGCTTTTACTATAATTAATATATTTATATTATTGATTTTATTTATAGATTTTTAATTTATTTATTTGTAGCCCTCCTGAATTATTAGCCGCCCTGTATATTTTTCCCCAATTCCTGTTTATTTTTTTCAACACATTTCTGAACATAGTTTTAATAATTGATTTGTAGGTGTCACGGTGGCGCAGTGGGTAGCACGATCGCCTCACAGTAAGAAGGTCGCTGGTTCAGGCCTCAGCTGGGTCAGTTGGCATTTCTGTGTGGAGTTTGCATGTTCTCCCCGTGTTGGCGTGGGTTTCCTCCGGGTGCTCTGGTTACCCCCACAGTCCAAAGACACGTGGTATAGGTGAATTGGGTAAGCTAAATTGTCCGTAGTGTATGTGTGTGAATGAGTGTGTATTGATGTTTCCCTGTGATCGGTTGCAGCCGGAAGGGCATCCGCTGCGGCGACCCCAGATTAATAAAGGGACTAAGCCGAAAAGAAAATGAATGAATGAATGATTTCTTTTATCTTTGCTATGATGACAGTAAATAATATTTTATTAGATATTTTTCAAGATGCTGATATTTAGCTTAAAATGCAATTTAAAGGCTTAACTAGGTTAATTAGGCAAGTCATTGTATAACAGTGGTTTGTTCTGTAGACAATCGAAAAAAAAATATTGCTTAAAGGGGCTAATAATATTGATCTTAAAATGTTTTTAAAAAAATTTAAAACAGCTTTTATTCTAGTCAAAATAAAAACAAGTAAGATTTTCTCCAGAAGAAAAAAACATTATAGGAAATACTGTGAAAAATTCCTTGCTTTGTTAAACATAATTTAGGAAATATTTGAAAAAGAAAGAAAAAAATCACACATGTTATATATTTCTTTTTTAATTTTATTGACAAATTATTCCGAGCTAAACAGTACAATTAGTCATATTTGTTATAGAAAATCATAGTCACAGGAAATCACCAAAAACTGAATGTCTCCTCTGCAGCGTTCTGCCCTCAAACCTTCATACCATTAAACAGACTCAGTGAGGAGATTTCAATCCTAATTAAATGACTCTAACGGCTGCCCTATTCCTCAGTCCAGGTGTGTGTGGAGAGATTTATGCCAACACTGCACCAGGCTCTGTGTGTGAACAGAACAGCCTTATTGCCCGTGACTCATACAGAGAGATGAATCATCTTCATATCTGAACATACACTTTATAGTCCGGCAGGAGTGTAACTGGATGAAACAGTGGCACAGAGCAGTTACATTTTTAATTCACGGCAATATGGTAAAAACAGCAAATCGATTGATTATATGAACTCTTTCTCTACAATTGATAAGATATCCCATAAATTAAGAGACAACACTTCCCCTCTATTGACAAGTTTTCACAGCAATCTGAGTTTTAGGTGTATTGTGGTAAGGGAAGTCCTGAATAAGTTCAGGTGCAAAATACAAAGATCAGTGCAGATCAGTTTGCATGTAATCCATCTTGAAAATCCTTTTTCTATTAAATTTAGGGAAAGATTATCAAAAATGCTTGCTCTGACTGGCAACATTTGTTATTTTGATGTTGGTGGGAAAGAGTTAAAAATTGCAAACAATTTTTCTAAAAAATCAATGGTTAAATATATTAATGATGCATTATTTTTTGTTAAATGTGCTAAAATATAACATATTTATTATATTTATTATATATATAATAAATATAATAATAATAATAATATTAAAATATATAATAATAATATAATATAAATAATATATATATATACATATAGAAATACATAAGTTATATTAAGTTAAGGGTCACAATTTCAGCTAAACATCTTCTTAAATGTTCTGCTGAAGAAAAGCAAAAAATTTCCTACTCTTTGGTTGGCTTGATGGTGTGTAAATTAACAGAAAAGTTTCATTTTTATGGCGGGTGAACTGTCTCTTTAGAAATTGATGTGGCTACAATAACAAAAACAAAAGCTTCCCATTTCTGCTTTGAAATTATGAGCCTGATTATAAAACCAATATCATTGCAACTATGAACAAATGATTCCCTTGAGTCTGTTTTGACAGAGTCATTAAATACCAATTAAGAGAAGCTGCCTCAAACACTGCTGATTTAGGATGTGGATAATGTACAGATTTTTCGCCGGCTACATCCTCGAGGGGACGATTTACATTAGAAAGCCACACAAAGATTTCATTTAGATGAGTGATAGTCTCATAATGTTCCCTGAGGACTAAACACCATTCGCTCAATCTCTTCCATGTGTTTGCTGTATGTATCATACAGTGGCCAACGCTTGCTGTGCCCTGTGCAGATAGCTGTTACTGCTAAAATCATTAAATCATTAAATACAGTTGTATTTTTTTCACCCAGTGTCCTGGTTATTGCTGTTAATTTTTTAATTGTTATACTTCTTTCTTTTATACCACAAACCTTTACCCATTTATAAACAAGAATTTTGTATTAAATTAAAATATAATATATTTTATATAATATAAAATATATTATATAATATATTTATAAATTTTATATAATTCATTTATATACTTATATATAGTATTATTAATATTATTATTATTAATATTATTATTTTTGGTGTATTCATTCATTCATTTTCTTTTCGGCTTAGTCCTTTTATTAATCTGGCGTCGCCACAGCGCAATGAACCGCCAACTTATCCAGCATATGTTTTACGCAGCAGATGCCCTTCCAGCTGCAAACCATCACTGGGAAACACCCATACACTCCCATTCACACACATACACACTATGGACAATTTTTGCTTAACCAATGTTTTTGGACTTCTGGGGGAAACCGGAGCACCCTGAGGAAAGGGGGAGAACATGCAAACTCTACATAGAAATGCCAACTGACCCAGCCGAGGCTCGCCACCCTCCGCCCTATTTTGGTGTATTATAATGATAAATTAATAATACAATATAATAATATATAAGACATATACTGAAAGCAAGGCAGATGTTTTGGTCGAAACATTGAAGTAGACAATTGATTTGCATTTAATTTACTTACTATTTACATAAATATAATATATAAGACATATATATGTATAATAAATCAATATTTATATTAAATTTAGGTTTTGTCAAATTTTCTCGAAAAGGCACAAACAAGGGAAAGAAACAAAGTTTTGGTCAAACGAAAAATCAAGAAACTTTATTTGCCTATAATATGCTTATAAATTTGGATGGATGGATGGATGGAGTGATGAATGGATGGAGTGATGGATTTTGTAATATTATTAGTGGAATGTGCCGTTGTTGAGATTTCGATGAATTGCATTAACTTGAATGTGACTTTTGCACATTGCAATATCGATGATGATCATTTGCAAAAACCCTAATTTTGAATATTTCAAAAAATAGCTTTTTAAACATATTTTACAGCTACTATTTGATAGTCATGCAAGCAAGTTTTCATTCATTCATTCATTTTCTTTTCGGCTTAGTCCCTTTATTAATCTGGGGTCGCCACAGCGGGATGAACTGCCAACTTATCCAGCATATGTTTTACGCAGCGGATGCCCTTCCAGCCGCAACCCATCTCTGGGAAACACCCATACACACCCATTCACACACATACACTACGGACAATTTTAGCTTACCCAATTCACCTATACCGCATGTCTTTGGACTTGTGGGGGAAACCGGAGCACCCGGAGGAAACCCACGCGAACACGGGGAGAACATGCAAACTCCACACAGAAATGCCAACTGACCCAGCCGAGGCTCGAACCAGCGACCTTCTTGCTGTGAGGCGAACGTGCTACCCACTGCGCCACCGCGTTGCCGCAAGCAAGTTTTTACTTCTCCAAATACATCCCACCTAATGACAAAAGCAGAATCCTCATGAAGTCTAGAAAGCATGATCTCATCTCTGTGTAATGAAAACAAAATTATATTACACAGACTTGCTTAACTCTGAATGGTATCTTGCAGCAGCCAGTCTGCTCTCTGTCAAAAGCCCTGCTGGACAGACGGATGATGTCATGGGCTATTCTGTGGACATTACTCCTCACTGTGGGGATCCAGATCCACAACCCAGATCCAGTTTCCAGGTGTTACTGATGCAGGATATCAATGAGTGCGGAACAGAGAGGGGCTGCAGTGTGTGTTCACCCCTCCCCACGCACACACACATATACACACACACCGAAAGAGAGACGTCCGCAGCGTGGAGAAGAGCACATATACTAACAGAGAAGAGACTACTGTTTCTGTTAAACCTGATCAAAAACACTGATCTGGCAGGTATTGCTTGTTTTCTGTATTATTTACCATTGAGGAAGTGAGAGTGTATTGGTTTATGAGGGTGAAGGACGCTGTACATGTGTTGTGTGTGTTTGTATACTGCAGTGACCACAGTCGTCTTTTATGTAATACTTTATATAAGAGTGTATTTTAATAAGGTTGTGTTGTTTTATTAATTGGTTATTGATTTGCTGCATGGGCAGATTTTCTGCAATGCTGGTTTGGTGCAGGTGCTGAAAGGTGCTTTTTGCACCTCTAAAAGAGGCTGATGGAGGAACAGGGGGTGAATTCACAAAATGTGCTTCAGTTGACTGGAACTTAATTAAAATAGGACTATTATTTATTTGTTTTATATGAATGTATATTTTATGTTATTTATTAAAATATTCATTTCGTTATTTATTTAATATATTTATATTTATTTATCTAATATTGCCTTTATATAAATTTATATATTTTAGTTTTATGTATTATTTCACTATGCATAATGCATTATTTAATGTATCTTTATATTATAATGTAATTAAGTGTTATATAATAAATGTCTAATTAGATAATAAATTAGTTATAATAAATTATTTAATATTAATAAATAATCATAATGCTTTATTTAAACCGTGTGTGTGTGTGTGTGTGCGTGCGTGTGTGTGTGCGTGTGCGTGTGCGTGTGTGTGTGTGTGTGTGACAAGCTATTTTATGTATTTCTTAATTTTATTGTAAATTGTATTAATTTGGTATTTATTATTGCATATTCATTATTTCATGTATTAATGATTTCTTAATATATAATAAAAAAAATAATAAATAAAAAAAAAAATATATATATATATATATATTGTTGAAGACACAATTATTAACCCTCGTATTAACCCTCCTTATTCTTTTAAAAATATCACCCAAGTGCTGCTGAACAGAGAGATTCTAAACAGATTTTTAAATATAGTAGTTTTAATAACTAATTTCTAATAACTAATTTATTTTGTCTTTGCCATGATGACAGTACTTCATATTTTATAGATATTTTCCAAGATACTAGTATTCAGCTTAAATTTAAATTTAAACAGCAGTTGTCAATATATATATACATTTATTTTTATTTATAAAAATATTCCACTATCTTGCTGTTTTATTGTACTTTACAATCAAATTAAATTGCAATTAAGGGTGGCATGGTGGCTCTGTGGTTAGCACTGTTGCCTCACAGCAAGAAGATCGCTGGTTCAAGTCCTGGATGGGCCAGTTGGCATTTCTCTGGGTTTCCTCCGGGTGTTCCGGTTTCCCCCACAGCCCAAAGACATATGCTATAGGTGAATTGAATAAACCGTATTGTACCGTATTATGGCCGTAGTGAATGAGTGTGTATGGGTGTTTCCCAGTACTGGGTTGCAGATGGAAGGGCATCCGCTGCATAAAACATACGCTGGAATAGTTGGCGGTTCATTCCGCTGTGGAGACCTCTGAAATAGAGACTAAGCCGAAGGAAAATGAATGAATGAATGTTGCAATCAACACTACTTCATTACACCTCTTAAAAGTACAAGTTTCCTATTTTAATTCAGGTACTGCACTGTGAGAGGATAGTCTAGAGCAGTGGTCACCAAACTCAGTCCTGGAGGGCCAGTGTCCCTGCAGGGTTTAGCTCAAACTTGCCTCAACACACCTGCCTGGAAGTTTCTAGTATACCTAGTAAGAGCTTGATTAGCGGTTTCAGGTGTGTTTGATTAGGGTTGGAGCTAAAATCTGCAGGACACCGGCCCTCCAGGACCGAGTTTGGTGACCCCTGGTCTAGAGTCACAGTAAAAGATGCCAGACTGCAGTAGTCTGATTCACAACTAGAGAAATTTCGTTTCGCAAACTGTGTTCTGCACTAATTCTTCTGTGCACATTAGCATTGTTGCTTGATTTGCATAACTCATTTATTGAACATAGCTGTGTGTTTCCTTGCTCATTGCTTGTGCTAAATGATAAACGGATAGTTCACCAAAAAATGAAACATTACTCACTATTTACTGACAGTCAAGTGGTTATAAACATTTGAGTTTGATTTGACTTTCTTCTGTTGAACACAAAATAAGATATTTTGAAGAAAGAACAGGTTAAAGGGACAGGTTAAAAACCTGTAACCATTGACTATCATAGTAGGAAAAACACACTGAAAGTCAATAATTACCGGTTTTTAGCTTTCTTTAAAATTTTCTTTTTGTGTTCAACAGAAGAAAGAAACTAAAATAGATTTGGAACAAGAGGGGTCATGAGTAAATGATGACAGAATGTTCATTTTTAGGTGAGCTATTCTTTTAACTGGATAAAATAGTTCAATATTATTACTGTTGTGATTAATCATGAGATCAGACAACACATTATAATGTTGTTTATAAGGCATTATGCATGCATTATAATATATTAAGAATTCCCTTACAATGCATCATAAACACAGGCTTTATAAGCCCTATTCTCATGAGATTAGTATTATCTTGGGACTTTAGCGTGATTTAGAAATGACTCCTGTGTGGCGCATTCCCACGGGACCAGCAAAGCCTGGGATTTTATGTGAATTTACTGACTTATCTCCCAGATAATGATTTCAAGGCATTCTGTGGTCCAAATAGTTGGATTAAAAAAAGAAGAAAGTTCCTAACCGCAAAAGAAGAAAGCTTGTTTTGGATTTTGCTCTACTGATGCTTTTCAACTTTCTCTGTAGGAAACATACAATAATTTTTTATTACGATATCATTGATATACAAATCAAATCAAAAGAAATGCTGATTCGCATGGGACTAATACTATCACAGGGCCTGTGTTCTGTGAAGTATGGTAGGAGATTTTTACTTTGCTGACAGACATGGCCATTTCGCTTGGAATCAAGATCGCAGACAACCTCCGCAGTTAATAAAAAGGACCAGGTCATCAAGTAATGCTAATCCTGTGCGAATAGATTTGCCTTAATAGAAAGCAGATATATTTTACTGTAACTGTACATCACCCATCTGTACTGTACATCCATCTGTACAACACGTTCCATCTACTGCAATAACTGAATTAGCTCTTAAAAATAAAAAAATCATCCATCATGTTAGGTGTTGACTGTGTATTATTATATTCCATCCAAATATGTGATTTAGATTGATGCGCAAAACTGGAGTATTGTATAAAACAGTGGTTCTCAACTACGTACCTGGAGGACCACCAGCACTGCAAATTTCCATGGCTGCATCCGAAATCGCATACTTCCATACTGTATAGTACTCTAAAAACAGTATGCGAGCCGAGTAGTATGTCGAAAAACAGTATGCAAGAAGTACCTGGATGACCTACTACTTCCGGCGAGATTCTGAAGTGAGCACACTGCACTATCCAATGAAGCCCCGCGAGAGAATTCATGAATAGGAGTGAAGCGACGCAACTCACGCGGGTAGGTCACGTGATTATGACAAAATGGCATTCATACTGCTCACATTCATACATAGAACGTACTTTTCGAGTAGTAGGAGGTTTCGGATGCAGCCCATGTCTCTTTAAACAAAAACCTGTTTCAGATCATCAGCTCATTAGCAGAGACTGAAAGACCTGTAATGGGTGTGACAGAAAAAAAAGAGACATGCAAAATGTGTAGTGCTGGTGGTCCTCCAAGAACGTGGTTGAGAACCACTGGTATAAAACATTTCTGAAAAATCTGTCTTCCTAATAAACTGACACCAAAAATCTAAGAAAAATTAAATTTGCTGCAGTAGGAGAAGCCACAGTGGCCCTTTTTTCTAATATAAAAGATTATAACCGTTTTTTGGAGGTGTTAGATCACTCTTTTGGAGCACAACCGCTAAAGACATTTCTGAGAGGTAATAATACAGAACCACTTTGATGACAGAGATTTTACAATGACCATTTTGAATTTTTGTTGTCACATGATCTTTATTCAGATTAAATTGATTCGGTAAATGTTTTTCCATTGTAGTTTATGTGCATTTTTTCTTATAGGAAAAACCCTACTAAGTTGTGTGCGTAAATTGTTAATGTGCATTGTGCAAATTTCGGCACATTTTTCATTTCCATTAAGCACTTTTGAAATGTGATATTTTGAAATGCACATAAACAAGGGCGGATGGAAACATGGCTATTGTGCAGCACGTCCACCTTCCTCCATCACATTCCTGCTACATCTGTTTCAATCTGTTACCATCGAAACGCTTTCATCCCACCCTTCTCTCTGTCTCCACCCATCCATCAAAAGACGGTCCTCAATTGCTCATTTGCCCCCTCTTTCTCTGTCTCTCTCCTGCAATAATGGCCTCAACCAGAATCACTGTGTTTACTTTAATGTCCCTGAATTATTCATAACGTATCATCACAGCAGCATAGACAAAGGAGCTGTTAAAATCATTTTATGGCAGTTTTACTTGCACTGCATAATTCTGTGTTTTACTTCTCAGTGCAAAATAGCAGTGATGGACTGTGCTGTGTTGACTGCAATGAGGAAAACAGGATCGTTTGCTTCATTTGAGCTTTACGATAAGATCAAGAGCACATTGAGCTGATCTCATGGCTGTTTCCTACACTGAACTAGGTTGTGAAATAGTAGGAAGTGTTTTCAGCTGATGCTACAGGTGTGGTGCATTGCAGCATCAGTCTGTGCTGTTGAGGAAAATACAATACGATTGAGCCAGATTTATGCTAGAAATGTAAGTTTTCGATATTTACTTCATAAGTTCAAATTCATAAATTCCTTTACAATTGAAAAAAGGAAATAATATATAAGAAATATTTATTATATTTGTACTGTAATGGTTTGATGGCTATCGGGAAGAAGGAGGCGGAGAACAGATGAATTTTAAATAACTTTAATAATGAAAATAAACATAAAACAAACTGGCGGCTGCAGCTCCTCACATTGACTACCGCCAAACTGAAAGCAAAACAAACATAAAGTGTCCAGGCCCAGTCCTTTCTCGTCTTCCACTGCTGTCTCTCCACCTTTTAAGATCCTCCATGAGACAACAGACAGGTGGTGCACACAGGTGACAGATGTTAACATTAACGCGCCACTGGCCTCGTTCCACTCTCACGGCTCTCGGCATCACCCCATTCACTATGACCTTTTTAAAATATTTTTTGTATATTAAGCCAGGAGGTCTTACTGTGTGGAGTTTTCATGTTCTCCCCATGTCTGTGTGGGTTTCCTCCGGGTGCTCTGGTTTATCCCGCTGTCCAAACTAAGGTATGGAGTACAGGTGAATTTGATAAAATAAATAGACCAAAGTGAGTGAGTGAGTGAGAGTTTTTCTGCCCTGCGTTTGCATAAGTTTGCACTTTCAAGAAGGGCTTCTGCCAATAAAACATTGGTGGATCGTGTGGTGACCTCTGATAATGAAGGGAACAAGCTGAAGGAACATGAGGGAGAAAGAAATGAATCAAAGATTTAAATTTAACTAAGAATAATTGATTGTACTGCATATTTATTCAGTTTTATAGGTGCTATATATTGGTGATTATAAATTAATACACTAAGACATGGCAATACAAACAGTTGGTAAACTAATTATATAATAAATTATATAACAAATAATTCAATATTTTATGATGAGGTTGATGATGATGATGATGATGATTATTGGTAGTGGTAGTAGTAGTATAGTAGTTGATTTTAAATAAAGAATTATAGAAATGTTCATATTGTGAGCTGTGGGTGCCTTGGCTTCCCAGTCTCATTTTATCATTCAGAGCACATAAGCTGGTGTTTCTTCTGTTGAGAGCGGGTGGAGGAGACACATCAGCATCAGGTCACGGCAGCACATCAGACGCTTCTTGACCTTGAATCTCATTAGCCTCAATCTCATTCCCCTGCCTCATGCTAAAAGCACTATGTGCCCTTTAAGATCAACAGGCCGACTGGATTCATTTGCCTTTATTTATTCATTTGTCAGAATTTAGTGTTTATAGAGACAGGCCATGATGATATAAACTTTTAGTTTGAATTGTTAAAAATAAGTTGGGATTCAAGTTGATACTGAGACAAATACCTACGTTTGATTGTTACACAATATTATTATTATAGCACTTTAATATTTTTATGTACTTTTTATTATTTTATAATATAATTTTATAATGGTTCGGATATTGGAAAATGATTTGTGCTACTTTGTGAAAAACAGGGAAAACAGTTTGAGTTACTGTTGTTGGTAATTACAGTGAAGCTTGGAAAACTGCAGCAAAGTTATTTTATTATTATGCTGGAATGAGAGTATAGTTCCTATACATATTGGCATAGAAAATAGCAACTATTCATTTTTCATTGATCTTAGTACAGTTTGTAACTACAACAGGGTCAAGCTTTAAAAGGGAAAATTAGCTAAACTCTTTGGTCATTTTTGAATGAGACGCTAATGGTCTAATCCAATTCAAAGATCTATGCTAAGCTAAGCTAAAAGTGCTCCTACCAGACTGGGACAAAGCTCAACTGTTTGAAACTCATAAAGTTTTAAAACCACATGAGAGTGAATACATGATTAGGTCATTTTCATTTTTGTGTACTATCCCTTTAAATTCACAGTTTTATGACTGAAATTAACCTATATTTTTAGTGGAGTGTTCCTTTAAATTTGAAGCAATGAGAAACAAAGAAACTGCAGTCTCTTTGTTAGTGTCGGCTGGAGAAAAGCAGAACTGTGGCTGATTTGATCTGATCTGATAGCAGTGTAAACAATTCTTCAAGAGAGCATAAAAACATGTAATAAGTCAGCTTGCACGAAAGCAGTGGTAATGTAAGTGCAAATACTGCAGCGCATCTCGAATAATTAGAGCATCATGAACAGCATCTCCAGAGCCTTACACCTGAATCTGCAGTGGCAACAACCAGTCAATGCTCATAAATATTCCAGCCATGTTTCACGCCTCAGAGGAGCCAGTATACAGCAGAATACGCATTATATTTCATATCACAAACATCAAAATGAATACTTAAAGAGTTCATACATTTTATGAATCAGGTGCTCTTTTTAAGAGTTTTGTCTTTATATAAAGTGTGTGTTTGTTTATTTATTTGTTTGTTTGTTTTTTAGTATAATGTAAAGAATAATTTTGAATACATATTTTTAAAGACAAAAAATAGCTTTTCTCCTACTCAGAACCATATATTTAGCAGCTCTTAAAGGGATAGTTCATGATAGTTAATTTACTCACCCTTCACCAAACCTATTTGAGTTTCTTTTTTCTGTTGAACACTATAGAAGATATTTTGAAGAATGTTGGTAGCTGGCACCCATTGACTTTCATAGTCATTTTTTTTCCTACTATGGAAGTCAATCTGTGCCAGCAACCAGCATTCTTCAATGTTCTCTTGTGTTCAACAAAAGAATGAAACTCACAAAGTTTTAAAACCGCATGAGAGAGAATTGATGATTAGGTCATTTTTATGTTTGAGTATACTATCCCTTAAAATTCACGGTTTTATTCATATCTGTATTCTAAAGGCTTAAATCACAGAACATATTTGCACTATAAAGTAGACTTTTTGTGTCTGAAAGTGACACAAATAATAATTCAGCATGCTTTGATGTCATTTTCTTCACACATTCAGAAGTGTAGTATTCTGTTGTTTCTAATAAGCTCTGTGGCTTCACATTGAAAAGCAGATCTCTGAAACTCGGATCAGTGGATCAGATGGTGTGTTTTGGTGTACATAGCCATCTTGTGGGAAATCTAATCAGTCTGATGACCTAATGACCTCAAAACTAATGAACTAATGACGTCAGACAAATGCAGCGCACCCAAACACTGCAGTGCTTATTAATTTACTTCATAAATAAAAGTTGTATCAGTGCTGCAGCAATTGTTTGTCAGTTTGTCCTCTTCTGAGAGAACAGTTGATGGTTGCCTAGAAACAACAGACACCACAAGAAGCACATTAAAATTGATGAAGGAAGCGAAGCACCTCGCACTTTCCATGAGTTTTTAGTAGAGTTTAGATTCTCTGCCCGAACCCGAGCCCAGACTTGACCCGACCAGACCCGTGGGCCGGGTTGGATGATTTTTCCTGCCACTATCTTCAGGCCAGGCTGGGCCAGACCGTGATCAAGCATTTGTGGTTTGTTTGTTTTTTGTCATTTTCTTAATTAGCCTAATCGGGTGTAAAGCTATGCCATAATTAGAAATATTACACAAATATTTTAGCAAAATCGGCAACACGTGTGGGTCTACAAAGTTGCACAATTTGCAACGCATGTCATGCGCAGCAACGCTCTAGCTCCTGCAACAGCATCTCCTCTACTGGCACACATTCACACCGCACGCGCAAGCAGAGCTGAAGTAGCGCGTACGCATCACGTATGTAGCGTCGAAACAGTGCATAAAAATCAGTGGATTTATCAATGCATTTATTGGGTAAAATTGCTACTTTTTACTGTCATTCAATGTGTTTTTGGTCATCAATGCACTGTCACTTTAATTGAGCACGAGCAGCGGCAAAAATAGACCCAGCGCATGAAGCAGGCTTGCCATGGCAGAAAGGATGATGGTCCGCCTTCAGTGTCCTCTTTTGTTACAATCCATTTTGAATAAACAAACAATGCAGTTTACATGCTCCATCCTTGTTGCATTATTCATATGGAATAAATCTAAACTAATTTCTGTAAAAAGTCTGGTTTAAATCGGGCTTGGGCTCATAATTACAGTTAATGTGTCGGACCGGGTCAGGCTCAGACACAAGGTGCATGGGCTCGGGTAGGGTCGGTTTTGTTTTTTGGGCCCGATCTAAGCTCTAGTTTTTAGACGCGATATGTGAATGGCCCCTTAAGTTTGTATTGAATATTATTTGTAGGAACACCCAACAATACATTGTATGAGTCAAAATTATCAATTTTGTTTGTTTTTGCCAAAAACCATTAGAATATTTAGTAAATAGTTTTTAGTTATATGAAGACATTTTGGAAAAGTTCTACTACAAATATATCAAAACTTTTTGATTAGTAATATTCAGAGCTAAGAACTTAATATGGACCACTTTAAAGGTGATTTTCTCAATATTTAGATTTTTTTTAAACTCTCAGATTCCAGATTTTCAAATACAGGTTATTATATATATATATATATATATATATAAATAAGCTTATTTTTTCAGCTGAGTATAAATCTTAGTTTAAAAAATACATTTATGCATGGTTTTGTGGTCCAGGGTCACACATTGTAGTAAAATATATACTTTTTTTTAAATAAAAAGAAATATTATACTTCATACTTTACTAGAATTTTAATAGAATAGAACAAAAACTTTATCTTGTTTGTAGGGCCAAATTAGTTTCAGGATATGAAGTGCCTTGATCTACCGATATGCTCTTATCTCTTGCATACTTGCTGCAAAACTGTGAAACGCTGAATCAAAAGAATAATCATCGCTTTGAGCTGTTTTTGATGCACAACAAAGAAAGCCTGCTCTGTTTTCATCCATTGTATGTTTTTTTCTGAGATGGTGTGTGCTTTACCTCTGGCTGTGGAGAGAGAAAGCTGAATTTAGCTGCTTTGAAGAGGTTTTACAGACGCAGGTTTGAAGAGGTGTAGTCTTTAACTCTTTGACTCACTCTTCTGTCTGTTTAGTGTTCAGTGGGCAAATCTCTTCTGCTTTTTGAAGGTATCGGGATGTTTCAGTTCACCAGAAGGAATGAGAGGAGAGAAAGAAAGAACTCCTGTAATGTCAAGTGTTTTATGCCATTGTCTTTGGACTGAAGCTTTTTTCTGAAGAAAACTGTATGACTTTCTTTCTCCTGTGAAGGATAAATGTGGTGAAAGATGCATATGACAAGCCCTCCGCAGTCATATGTTAGGAACAACGTGTGTATTATTATTTCTATAACATCATAGTATTTGTTCATATTTTGAATTAGCTTTTATTTTTACACTTTCGGTTTTTGTCTTAACTGAAATTTTAGAAATGTTGTTATGTGCTTTTGTATTTTTTTAATATTTTTATTTAGTTTAGTTGAAATCATTTTCATACTTGTCATATATGTCTATATAATAATATATGCTAGCTCAAATCAGTGTTATTTTTGCAGTATTATATTTATATTAATATTTTTTATGTATTTTTTATTTAATGTTACATGTGTTTTGTTGAATTTTATTATTTCTATTTAGGCTTTAAATATATTTGTTTTTAGTAATATTATATAAATCATATTTAATTAAAATATATGCATTTTTGTTTTATTACAAGGGAAACAAATTATTCATTGCTGAATTAGATTAAACCATAAACAAATAACTGAGACAATTATTGTAAACTAGATTGATTGATTCATAAAAACAACTGGAAGATTAAAAATTCATTCCATTTCTTTCTTTTTCATTTTTTCAATAACCTATTTCTTTAAATATTCAGTATGGCAACACATAAACAAATTGCATTTTCAAACCCTACAGGATCAGTATTGTCTTTATTAAACTTAGAGACAACATGTGTAATGCAACTGGAAGTGCTTCATTCTTTGTTCAGATCCTGATCCCCTCAAGGTTATATTTTCGATTGCCATAATGCAGATCTCTTGTGTGTAAGCATTATACATGAACATGCATTGATCTTGTCCCTTCATTCCAATGAAATGTAATACATTTGCCGGAACAAAGCTTGGATCAGTTTTCTGCAGTTATCTTGTATTTCAGGCCGTCTGACATTTCAAACATCAAGATGATGATTCTTTTGCTCTCAGTCTAACTTTAGATGCCTATCTGTATCTCTTCCTCCCACAGAAACCGGTTACATCGATCCAGTGCTTATAGAAAAATACAACACGCCGGGGTTTGTGGGCTGCCTGTCCAGAGTCCAGTTCAACAGCATTGCTCCTCTGAAAGCGGCGCTCAGGTCCCGCGGTTCAGTGTCCGTCTCGCACCAGGGAAAACTGGTGGAATCAAACTGCGGAGCTTCACCCCTCACTATTCCACCCATGTCTGCAGCAACCGACCCATGGCACCTGGACGCAGGTCAACATATTTGATGTGTCAGAGCAACTCATCCACATACACATTTTGTTTACATTCACTATACAGTGGAGATCTAAATTAGACAACAATTTCTAAACATTTGATCAGAACTAATGTAATGTTTATAGTTCAAATTTGAAGGAATTTTAGATGTAACCATAGCAGTACAATATTTAGCACTTCAGCAAATCCCTCATTTTGAGGGATGCACAGTGATCAAATTGCTAAAAAAGCAATCAATTTAGCATGAATAATTTTTTTAGCTAAAATTTGTAAAGTTGTAATCAAGACACAGATCCTTCCCCTTTTCAGAGCTGAACTGTCAAGCAATAAAGTGAACCAACTGACTATCCGTTGAGGCACTCTGCATTATCCTGTCCTTTTGTTGATTTGTCTTTTGTGAAAGACCAGATTTTGAATGAGTGACATTGTCAAGATGGAATACTCTAGAAATCACAGATTTTGATCAGCTTCTCTTGCTATGGCTATGGCTCCCTTTGGCTTTCAATCCCTTTGGTTTCAGGCAGTTTAGAATTGCTTACCATCTTGCAAAGTCAGTAAAAACTGTAAAGTTCAGCCGTATACTGTATGTTAAATAGGGTTTGTAAAATATTTCAAAAAATTACCAGCAAGTTTGTGAAAAAAAAAAAAGAAAAGACAGTGTGTGACCTCAACTGAGTCTTTAAAATCTTTCTGTGAGATACATCAGTATACCAATAAGTAATTAGAAATTAATCAGGGAAAAGAAACTGCACGTCAAAAAATGCAGAGTTCCAGAAAACACCCACTAATTGCATAATCACCATGGACCAGTGCTAGCTCAAAGGTGTTTAGGAGCCAAAATGAAACTGCCGAAACAAACTCAAAAAGATCTTTGTTTATCCTATACTCCATTTAGATTCTCAGAAATAAAGGTACTAGTGCAGTTACTGGGGCGGTACCTTTTCCAAAAGGGTGGATATTGGTATCTTTAAGGGAACCAATATCTACCATAAATTGGTAGATTTAGATTTATAAAAATATGTACTTTAAATTGGTGAGAAAAAAAAACTTACTCTAGCACTAAATTCTCTGAGCACAAAACAAGTTAGTTTGTATAACTAGCACTTCTTGTGTGTATTCAATTGTAAGTCGCTTTGGACAAAAGCGTGTGCTAAATGACTAAATGTAAAGGTAAGGGACATATTAAAACCAAACTAATTGAAATGGTACACTTTTGTACTGTTAAGGTACTAAAATATACCTTTAATGTGCTGTAGGTACTAAATACTAATGTGTAATGTGCCCTGCATTGACAGCTGTATCTCTGAAAGTGTAGGATCTCTTAAAATAGGACTAATCAGCAATCTCAGAATTCAGGACATTTTAGGTTATTCTCTAAATTTGATATTAATTGTGTCTCTCTGTTTCATGATAGGAATACTTGAGCAATAGTAATTTGTAATATAGTAAATATAGTAATCTGACTGAAGTACAAATATAAACATGCAAAATCAAAACAAGACTTTATACCTATAAAACAGTAGGTTTTCCCAAATCACATACTTATGCACTATTCTATGTCATTTTGTAGTATAAATTAGTATAAAGTAGTGCATTCACACTGAAAATTCTAAAAAGAATGAGCACTTTAAATACCAGGATGATGCACTTATTCAGCTGATAAAAAGAAGTGTGGAATGTTGGACACTTCACGCTCATTCACGGGAAGGAGCTATTGGACACTGTGGTTCGATTACTTAATTTATTTTGGATTGTACAATCAAAATTATATACGAAATTGATTATGCCACCTTATGATGGTGAATGCGGTTGTACTTATGACAGGTACTATTTGGCAGTTTGGTCATATATTTCACTAAATTGGCAACCATTAAACGTTGACTGGAAAAAGGTACAGGTAAAAAGGTAAAAAAAAAAATAGTGTTCCATTTGGGAGAACACTAAACTCAAACACTACATGGTTAAGTGCATAAGTGCATAGTGTTCACATGCATAGTGTATAGTATGTAATTTGGGAGGCAATTATCGATCACGAGATGAATTTGTTTTATCTCTCATTTCATTGCAAATATGAACAACCAAAATAATAATTTAAACAAAACTCTTTAAGTTCGTAAAATAAACTGAAATCCCCCTGTCCTGATTCTAACACTGACCTAGTTTCCATCATAGATTTGCAGCCATCAGTTAAAAGTTCTTGCTGGGAACTCCTGAGTACAAATGGAACACAGCATTATTTCCCAGGAGTGGCATAAAACCCCTTTGACATTTCATTTCCAATACTAGTTTATTAACTGCGTCACCTTCACAGTGAAGCATTGACCTGACCAACAAGATCTGTCCACCTTATTAAAAGAAACACCATAGTGTGCCTCTGAACTGCCACAGTTATTGTATTGCTTTCAATTTGATTTAACATCAAACACAAATTCTGGACGAAAGTGGCACATTTTAGATTCGACAAACTAAATAAACGGGCCTCCTGTTACTCTGCACAGCAATTCTATAAAAAGGTCAATTGCCAGTTAGTGAGCAAAATGGCTCCTGTAAGGACCAATATTCTGCACTCAGCTGAAACTGCATTACATTAAACCATAATATGTTCGTATATTTGACAAACATGTTAGGTAGGAAGAAAAGCTACAGCGTGTGCTTCTTAAAGTTAGTCTGCTTGTAAATGTAATACATTTTTGGAGAAGATAATATGATTCATTTGCTTCTCATAAAGAAGGGGCAGACTAGTTTTCAGTCTAATCTCCAGTGCTGTAGTAAGTCCAACGTGTACGTGGTAAGTTTCATCACGTGGTAAGTTTCATTATAATACTGTTCATTAGGGCTGGGTGGTATGCCAGTATATGTTGTTACCGTGGAATGAACCGTGTATCATAAAATAATGTTTAATTCCATATATAGCGCAAAATGTAAATAAGTGGGTGTGGCCAACTTACGTGCAGCATGCGGGAGGCTGAGAAAGACGCTCCACATTTAGTTTCAATATGAATTAATATTGTTTATTTTTTTTATTTTTGAAGGAAAATTTTTTTTTTACATATAAACAAGTGTTTACATATTTATATTTTTATATTTAAGATTTATTTTGCTGTTACTTAGGATATATTTTATATGAGACGATGTTTTCACTGGCTTGCTTGGTTTGGGACTTGTGGAGCTGCGCATCGATGGATTTGCTCTTCAGTGTTTGTACTTCCAGCAGTGAAATTTAAACCACACTGAACTGAACTAAACTGAACTTAAACTCTGAAAACTGGATTGACACAGTTTCCATTTACTAGAACTTCTATGTTAAGCTGCTTTGACACAATTCATTCATTTTCTTTTCGGCTTAGTCCCTTTATTAATCTGGGGTCGCCAGAGCGGAATGAACCACTTATCCCGCATATGTTTTACACAGCGGATGCCCTTCTAGCCATCACTTGGAAACACCCATACACTCCTATTCACACACATACACTTCAGACAATTTAGCTTACCCAATTCACCTATACCACATGTCTTTGGACTTTTTGGGGGAAACCGGAGCACCCGGAGGAAACGCAAGCGAACACGGGGAGAACATGCAAACTCCACACAGAAATGCCAACTGACCCAGCCGAGGCTCGAACCAGCGACCTTCTTGCTGTGAGGCAACAGCGCTACCCACTGCGCCACCGCGCCGCCTCTTCTTTGACACAATCGGTCAAAGATTGTTTATAATAATAAAGTCTGTCCACATAACACTGTGAATAGAGACATCTCTCAAAGTCATATTTTGTTTACTATATTTTTAAAGTTAAAATAAAATACAAAATAATCAAATAAGATCAAGTCCTTTTCTTAAATATTCAAGCTTATTTATTATACAAAGCCCTTTAGTACATTTTCTAGATTAACTAACTTGAAAGATATCGCTACCGTGAAATAAACGTTCTCATACCGTGAAATAAAAATTTGCTCATACCACCCAGCCCTACTGTACAGCTACATTGTTAGCCCAGCAAACATTCTCATCCAGGTCCATGCTGGCTTTTTACCACGAGCACTGTGGTCTAAGGCAAGCCCATCCACTGCTGCGTGCCATCACTGTATTATTACAGTGTCATGTCTTGGCTGTTTATTTAAAAATGGTACTTCCTGTGTTGTCATTCCCCTGGCTTGTAGCGCTGGTAAACCAGTAGCATTCAGCCATGAGTCTAGCTCCACCCTTTTGGGCCCATTCTGTTGTGCTAGATAGTAGATACCCTTTGCTTAGGGTCACAATTAAGTGAAAAGGTACAGTTTTCTTATTTCGGTACATATAACAGTGAAATAAGATATAAATGCATATCATACTGTATTGTATAAACCATACTGTTCAGTGCAAATGGGATATAAAAAACACTTTCCCTGGTTCAGAGCCAGTGATTCAAGTGTTAAAAGACAAATTTGGAATTAGGCTCCGTCTCTGAACCAACACTCAAAATGCCTTTGTGGAAAAGGGAGACCCGTGACAGGGCTTAAAAGCGTAAACATTAAAAGCTTAATTTTCACCACAGTGGGTCTTCAAATAGCCTATTTGGCATCTTTTGTCAAATGTTAATGGCTTAAAATGCTCTTATCTCCCATAGGTGCTGATTTCCCCTTCAATGAGGAAAGAGTGATACCAGATGGAGTTAACAGAAATTCAGCTATAATAGGAGGTGAGACGGACACATATTGATATCTAATTCAGATAAACTGTTTCTGTGTTGTTGATTAATCTGTGGGGAATGTGTTCTCCTTGCAGGTATCATTGCGGTGGTGATCTTCACTATTCTCTGCACTCTGGTGTTTCTGATCCGGTACATGTTTCGCCATAAAGGCACGTACCACACCAATGAAGCCAAGGGGGGAGAGTCGTCCGAATCAGCCGACGCCGCCATTATCGGCACCGAGGCTAATTTCACGGAGACCATCGACGAAAGCAAGAAGGAATGGTTCATCTAATAGGGTGCACAGACTCTTTCAGAATCTTTTTTTTTCCAGTATCAGAACTAATGTTTTGGGATCAAGCTCATCACCGGTTTGAGAAACTGTCCTGTACATAGTGACCGGCTTGTCTATTTCTATTGTGTTTTGGCAGAAGTCTTTTAAGTGTGTAATATCTGCATCACGTTAATGAATCACGTCACCACGTGTTCTTTTTTTTTTAACATAAAATAATCATTTGCCAAAATCCTTTCTTTTATGAAAAGTTGAATCATGTTCTTCTTGTGTTCTTCTGCTTAATCTTACAAAAGTCCTTGTGTGGAAAAAGTTCTAGACAGACTGTAAATGTTCAATTCTCTATATGAATATTTGATTTAACTCACTGCACAAATGACAGATATTTAATTTTACAATGACATTAGATTGTATATCACCGTTACTTCAGCCAGGGGAAAAAAACAAGGCATGCACCAAGAATTATGTCAAATCTACACTGTCTATTTGTAGCCTTTTGCACAGCTATGCTCATTTATTTCTCGTGAAAGCCTTCAGTTTATTGCTTTTTTTTGCCAAACACCTCTTGGTCTTAAGCATTTGTTTTGCTGAAGGCATGTGTCATGGCATAAAGATGTTATTTTGACATTGTTTTGTCTGTGATTCATTCATGCAGGCTGTGGGAAAGCATTGGCATATGAAATCTATCTGACACCCAAACGTATTATCAGCGTTTGTTATTGTAGATGAAGGTGAGACCACTAAAAAACCATTTAATGATATAATTCAAGGTGCCTTTTGGATTCACTAGCTATCTATGTACATTATCAGCTTAAAAGCAGAATAAATCAAACGGCTATTTACATTTTTTAGATATTTGTCTCAAATTTTTTGAGTGATTTGATATCAGAAAGCTATAAAAGCCAGTTTCTGTAATGAAGTAAAAAATAAATTAATTAATTAATTAAAAAACAATATATATATATGTTAAAAGGTCATTGTGACTTTTTATCTCACAATTCAAAGTTTATATTTCACAATTCTATTTTATTTCTTATTTAATTTCTCATACAATGTATTAATATTCTACAATATAATAATAAACAATATAATTTATTATACAGTGTAATAGTAAGTTTATAACCTTTCAATTCTCACTTTATATCAACTTTCTTATGTTACATACTATAATTTAGTCGATTTTCCTCTGATAAAGTCAGAATTGCAAGATATAATAGCAAAAAAGAATAATAAATAAATAGCAGTTTTGTTTGTCTCTTTCAATTCTGACTTTCCATCAGTTTATTTATCACAGTTGCCAGTTTTTCTTCAATTTTATTTCTCACAATTCTAAAGTCATATCTTGCAATTCTGATTTTGTTCTTAATCCTTAGATTTTATCTAGCTTAGAGTTTATATCTCAGAACTTTTTTGTCAGATTTATTTATTTACATTTATATACTTTTATGTCCTAGAGTTAGAAGTTTGTTGTCTCAAAAATCCTTTTTTTCTTGCAATTTATATAAACAATATTCAAAATAAATTACTTTTTTTCTTAAAATTATATATACAGTATCTTATTATAATCTTTTTAATTACAGGAGTGAGATGTTAAGCTTGGCTCCAAATAAGAACAAAAAAGATTTTGAGATAAAAAGTCCCAAAAAATGACCTTTGTTATTTAACTCTGTGGAAAAAACAAGCTTAGTAAAATTAGACCTGACGTGAAAGACCGTAGAAGTGTTGAGGACAGCAATGTTATATAAGTGTTCTGAACGAAACGTTTTAGTTTTCCAATGTGATACAACATTAAGAATTTATTGCACTGTACATTTTGTCAAATTTCTCGCTTTTTTTGTAAAGTATATTTTACTTTTGAAATAAAATATCCAATAAAACTCCATTTACATAGATACTATAATTTCCCTCAGAGACTGGTTCGCGGATTGATTTTAGATAACTGATGCATATATATATCTGTGATAAATATCTAGGTTTAGCATTATGAAAGATCTGTTTTTAAGTGAGTTAAAGTTTTCAGTCTCACATCTGAATAGTTTATTATAACAACTCTCATAGAGATGTCCTTGTCTCATCAGCTCATATTTGTGTGGGTTTGAAAAACAGGATATGAACCTTTTTATAATTTAGATAAATTATTCATTTGAAGGCTTTTTGTTTACTGGCATATTTGGAAGGGTCTCAGAATTCATAATTACATCTCAGATAAAACTGACATTCAAATTGACCCTTTGAAAGGGATAATGAGGGATTGCAGATTCACGAGAATGTTTTGGTGTTTCACGCTTTTATATTCTAATATCAAATTTTTCACCCCTCATTTACATAAAGAAATCTAAACTTTGTTTTGTATAATTGCAAGGTTAGTCAGTTAACGTTCACAATAAATGAAATATATGAATATATTTTTATGAGGATATTTTGTAGATGACCTAGCCTTTCATCGTGTCTCATCTATACGTGTCTTAGCGGAAGTCTGAATGTTCAAAATGTTCTGAAGATTTGTGAGTAAAAAAAATGTATTTGAATGTTCCTCGTAGTGGAAACAGAAAGATCATTTTCATAATTTGACCCTTTTTAATTTTCCTTTGTCAGTATTATTTTGATTTTATGTTCTGTAAAGGTGATTTTTTTTTATGACAGGTCTCTTGTAATAATTTTTTTTTTAATGTTTTTATTATTATTACTTAGTTTGACATCTCAGTTCTGCTGCCTCTCATAAGGCACATGTAAAGGCCTTTTTTTATTAAATGTAAATATAGATGATTTTTTTTTGGCCCACAAAAGTTCAAATCTTTTATTGTTTATGAGTAAATATACAAGTGAAAGTGTGAACAATATAATATATTTACTCATCATCGGTATCTCATATTCTGATTGCATTCTGCTTGTGTATTCGACTTGTTTTAACAGCAGCATGACCACTGTATGTGAAACTGTACATACTGTACTTTAAACTATTGTGCAATATCACAATTATATTTACTCCTGGGGCATATTTTTTACCTTTTGTTATGATGTTGACAAGTCAGGAATGAATAGTACAATACTTTTTATATTTAGAGCAACTCAGTTCTCGACTGGCCGTTTGACGTAAGATATTTGTACTGACCTCTTTTCATTCATCTCATCAATGTGTGAGGCCTGACTGCAAAATAAGAGAATTTCTCATCAATGTGGCTATTCTTATGGGAAGGGAATAAAAAGACGTATCTAACCGATGTTTGTTGTGTAGTTTATTCAGTGGCAATTACATTCGTGTTGGGTTTGGGTTCCTTTATCCTTTCTTTCTGTCTTTCTTTCTTTTTCC
The DNA here is from genome assembly GCA_903798115.1 of Danio jaintianensis. Taxonomy (NCBI): domain Eukaryota; kingdom Metazoa; phylum Chordata; class Actinopteri; order Cypriniformes; family Danionidae; genus Danio; species Danio jaintianensis. The sequence continues at coordinate 17,105,881 of CAIGQV010000641.1, forward strand.
AGAATTGACACAAAAAGACATCTAAATGTACAATTATTTTCAACATTATTTATTTATTTATAATTGCAGTATTTTGGGTGCCAGAAGTAGATAGGTAGATGTTAGTACAGGGTATTTTAGCATTCTTGCAATTTTGTCATTGTTGTAAGGTATATCTAATATACAGCGGGGGAAATAAGTATTGAACACGTCATGTTTTTCTCAGAAAACATATTTCTAAAGGTGCCATTGACTTGAAATTTTACCCAGATGTTGGTAACAACCAAAGGAATCCATATATTCAAAGAAAACAAATCTAATTAGTTTACAAATTAAGTTATGCGTAATAAAATAAAATGACAGGGAAAAGTACACTGTAAAAAACATTTAAGCCAGTACAACAAAAATAAACGTAATCCTTATTTCCTTTCGCTTTTTCTTGTTCACTCAACTTTTGAACACATCAGCTGCACTGACCTAAAGTTATTTGTCAGTAATACAAAAAAACATTTAGGCATTCCAGTTCTGCAGACAAAAAATGTTCAGTTGGCACAACTTAAAAAGTTTTGTTACAGAGTAGTTCACCTCTCCAGAAAACGAATAATCTTATGTTAACCCAACTAAATGTTTTTTGTATTACTGACAAATAATTTTAGGTCAGTGAAGCTGATGTTTTCAAAAGTTGAGTGAACAAGAAAAAGCGAAAGGAAATAAGGATTATGTTTTTTTGTTGTACTGGTTTAAAAAAAAATTACAGTGTAGGGTTAGAAATACTGCAACCTTTATTTTTTCAAGTGACGAGGTCTGAGATTAACTCAACTTAAACTAACAAGTTTGCAGAAGCGTTTTTGGGTGAACTTGCAAAGTTTTGCTCACAAAACTAATCTTTTTAACTTAATGAAGAAAATTTTGATTTAGGTTAAGTAAACGTGTTAAATGTAGTTGTTCAGACATTTTTACAGATTTTTGCCAAACCAACAACAAAAAACAAGTAATTTCAACTTTTTTCAAGTTGGAACTTTTACAGTGTATTGAACACATGAAGAAAGGGAGGTGTAGAAAGGCAGTGAAAGCCCAGACAGCAGCTAAAATCTCTCAGTAGTTCTTCAGCAACCCTCTGCCCTTCGTCATTGTAAATGAATATTAGCTGCTTCAGTCCAACATCTATATTAGCAGGATGATGAAGATGAAATCATGGTGGACATTTCAGCAAGACAATGATCCAAAACACAGCCAAGAAGACTCTCAAATACTTTCAGAGAAAGAAAATCAATGTTTAGAATGGCCCAGCCAATCACCTGACTTAAATCCAATAGAAAATACAAATTAAAGATCAGATTTGATAGACGAGACCCACAGAACCATCAAGATTTTTACACTCTGTTGAAGTCTGTAAAAAAACTCACACCTGAGAAATGCATGTGACTTCATTCTGAATACGATTCTCCAATGTCATTCAATTGTTATTACACATGACTAATTTTTCAGATTTTTTTTTGTTTTGTTTTATTTTTATAATTGTATTGTTTCTACTTTTTTATGTTTTATGTTCTACTTATTTCTTTCTTTCTGTCTTTCTTTTTAGAAACGACACCAAATTGACACAAAAAGACATCTTAATGTACAACTGTTCTCAACATTATTTCAGAAATATTGGCAGATCCAATATAAGAATGTTACTCACATAAATACAAATACAATACCATCGTCTTAATTACAAATCAGACAACATGCGAGAATATCAAAGCAACAAACACAGGTCCATTTGCAGTTCTTTCCCAATAACTCAGTTGAAAAACAAATTCATTATTTTCTTCATTTCTAGTAATATGACTAATAAATTGCCAGGATGCCAGAATAAATAAATAGGTACAGGTAATATTTTTTGTTTGTTTGTTTTTTGTTGTTATTATATACAGTGAGTACAGGAAAAGAAGGAACTTAAATGATTTTAGCAAATGGCTGCAATATAACAAAGAGTAAAAAATGTAAGGGGGTCGGTATACACTGTACATATATATATATTTTTTTTTATTATTTTTTTTTTTATTATTGTAGTTTTCATAATTGTAATAGCCTAATTTTGTTGGGTGCCAGAGATAAATAGGTAAAGGTTAGCACAGGTTATATCGATTTTATTTTGTGTTGTTGTTGTTGTTGTTTGTCTGCTGTAGCTTTTATCATCTTAGTCATTTTGTAGGGTGCCAAACGTAAATAGGTTTAGGTTAGCATTAGCATTTTGCTTTTACTGTTTCTATCATTTTAGTCATTTAGTAATTGGTTTTGGTTTTAGTTTGCTATAATAAACCTGGTTGTTTCTATTATAATTAAATAAAAATAAAACCTATTTGATACTTCAAAAAATATATACTTAATCCAGAAACTTTTTTCTAAAATAATAATAGAATGTGTAGGCTATTTAAAAAAAACTTGAAAAAAATGTCCTAATATACCAACAAACTGAAACTAGTACAAAATTCCTCCAAAATATATTTAGTCTTATATATGAAGAGTTCATCTAAATGGCATCTGAAATTTTTTTCTAAACTAAACATTTTTCTCAGCCCCCGATGTTTATGTTCAGTTATTTCACTTTAAAAAATAAAAGAAAACTATTCTTTGCCATACAAGTTAGATTACTGAATGTGCACACAGGAGGCTTGAAGAACAGAAGAAAAATGCTTATTTTAGAATAAAATTTCAGATGATACTTAGAGGCATTAGCATCTGAACCCTATATATATAGAGAGAGAGATAATTTTTATTACTATCTTAACTGCTCAAACTAAACTATTATACTGAAAAATAGCTTATTAAAATACATATGTATATATTCTATAAAATAAATATATATGCGTATTGTTTTAATGCACCCTCTCAACGTATTCTAGTCCACTGAATCGAAGACCCTGGCCTGAAAACAGTTTGAAAAGCAGCAGTGTTTTAGTGAACTCTGGATGTCGCTGTACCTCAGTGTGGACACTAGAGGTCGCTGTATTTCTTTCAGTTGTGGCGTATGACGCTTCACTCGCTCTACGGAACCCTCCTCTGTCTGCAGCGGCGGAGACAACAGAAAACAGGCATTAGTGTCGCACAGCTCAACACTACAAACCGGTAAGACTTCAATACGTGTCAACCACTCTCATTTTACGGTACTATATACAACATATAATGAGTTTGTCCAGTGGCATAGTACGTCAGGCTGAAGGAGTTTCTGAAAAAAATAAATGTCATTTGTTGATGTTTACTTTGCATTAATATGCCAAATATCTTCCCTTCAAGCGATGAGTTTTAATGAATTATTGTAATTATAATTTATTGAGTTTTTATATAGCCTGCAGTGTTATCCTTTTCTCTCATTGAAGTGGTTTTGTGCAGTACAATATTTGTACAGTCATGTTTTTTGGTCAGTGCGGATGGATGGAGAAATAAGACAAAAGCAAGTAATACACAAAACTTATATTAATTTATAATTTATTAATTAATTAATTAATTAATAATTTTATGTGATTAGCTATTAAATAGTTTTAACTATTTTTCAGTCTTTTTTTTTCTTCAATATTTGGTTTAGTGAAAATTAAATTATTATTTCAAAATTATTTTTTAATTATTTCACTATATAACAGGTGCTACAGTAACCAGACAGAACTGAACTGTATTATAGTTTGTTGCGAATATGCCATAAATAGCCTCTGACCCTAATGAATGCGTGTTATTAGGTCAGAGAGTCTAGCCTTGAACTAATAATGTTAAAGGTGACCACAAGCGGTTTAGAAAACAGTCTGTTTTCAGCATAATAATAATCATCATTACTACTATAAGAGACTAGAAGAAGAGTTAATACAAAGCATATGATGTGATGTTGTGAGCATTAAAACGTCAGTGTCCTCTTCAACTATTAAATGTGTCACCATAAGCTGGGCTGATCCTGACACTTGACTTTTTTTTCCCCTGCTGTAAAACCTCTATTGCTAAATGAAAACCTGAACTGTTATTTGCTCTCTCTCAGATATCCTGTGGTTCGAGGCTGCAGTAATCCTGGAATCAGCCTGATTTATTTAAAATTAAACACAAGCAATTTCGTCAACAAATGCATAATGCCACGATCTGCTGAACTTCCTGAGGAGTTCAAGGAACAGGTAGTTTTGTACCATAAGGCAGGTAAGGGATACAAATCTATTTCAAAGATCACTGGACTGCACAAATCTACAATCAGATCCATAATCCGCAAATGGAAAATGCTTGGAACAGTGATGAATCGTCCCAGGAGTGGTCGACCGGCTAAAATCTCTCCGAAGATGCAACGTAAAATCATTAAGGAAGTCGCAAAAAAACCTGAGATAACCTTGGAAGAGCTGCAGACTTGTCTTGCTATAGCAAAAGTCAATGTTCACAAATCCACGATCAGGAGGAGATTGGACCAAATCAGGGTTAGAGAGACGGTATCAAAGCGAAGGACACTGCAGAACAAGAAACCAAATGCTCATCTTCGGTTTGAGAAAGGCACTCAAGTTTTTAAAGGGAGTTGTGTAAAGACAGAAGTAGCAGAAGTGGAAGTTTCTGTTTAAAGCAAATAGGTTTACAACAATTCACACTAAAAAGATATTGCATTCTTAACTCTTTCATGGGGTCTGCATTTTGAATCATTTATTTAACTCAATTTAAGCTTCATTTATCATAGTAATTGTCTCCCAACAATGTGAAGACTGAATGATCTGAGAGACTGATTAGGTCATACAGTACAGACAATCATTACTTTAAGTGATTATTGCTATAACACACATCTGAATCTTTCCTACGTTTTTCACCCATGGCTTTTCAGTCTTAACTTTATTTTTGTTAAATTAATAATGACACAGTGTGAGATGTCATGTGATCTCCATCTGAGGTTTTATCTACCAGATTTTAAAACCTGCCAAGGACCATATACTTATTTTATTATGTCCCGATACAAAACAGCATGAAATTGTCCATGAAAAGCATGAAACATTTTCTCATGACTGTGTCGGCCAGTCTCATTTCAGTATCCGGGCTGTCATGAATGCTCTTGTGACTGTTTGCTGAAGCTGTGGATTCAGGGTAATCATGTTCAGTTTCTTTCATCTCACTTTATAGGACTTCAGTACATTTTTCTACTGAAGAAAAAAGTCACCTATTGGATGGCTTGAGGGTGAGCAAATTAACTGAATTTCATTTTTGGGTTCATTTTTATCATTCTGTTTAATCTAGGCTTGATTTATTTTTTACTTGTATTTTTTTCTGGCACTTTTTTAATTGCTGTGTATAGCATGAATAGTTATTTCTATATATACTGAATATTGGTAATGTTCATGTCTGCAGTAGATCTTCTGAAATGGTAAACACACATCTGATGATCTTATTTATAAGCCTGTGATGATGAGCTTTATTATGTGTAGTTCTAGGCGTTTGTGTTTGTTTGTTATGGCAAAACTTTACAGCTAATATTCTCATGGCTAATATATTAAAAACAACTGCACGTACACCTACACTTGGATTTATACTGTATAATATTTTTATTTTCTCTTCTTTCTCTTGTCAATAAATATAAATTTGATATTAATGTTTGGGTCATATATCATGTGACACATTGATTGTTTAAATGAACTCCAGTCGCACATGAATGTTGTCACACATATGTCTACACCATATGCCGGAGGACCAAGATGAATCTCAGCCAGATCTGTCTGATAGTGTGGTTGCCAGACTTGGGCCACATGAAACCATACATTATTTTAACTTGGAGTGGGCCAGATCTGGGTCAAATCTAAATGTTAGTCTCCCTGGCGTATAGTGGGTTAAGAACATATCCCAGAGGTGGGCCAGATACAGGGGTTGGACAATGAAACTGAAACACTGGCCAATTTAGTGTTGGAGGTTTGATGGCTTAATTTGACCAGCCTCTTGGCCGATCTTCACTGATTGTACATTCCAACAGTAAGAGCAGAGTAATAGCACAGTTTTGCTTAAAATATTGCAATGCACACAACATTATGGGTGACGTTTCAGAGTTCAAAAGAGGACAAATTGTTGGTCGTATCTCACTGGCGCATCTGTGACCAAGACAGCAAGTCTTTGTGATGTATCAAGAGCCACCTTCACTGTCTTTCCCACATCTGGGAGAGTTACGGTGTGGAGAAGCCCCAAAGAAGCATACCACCCAGACTTTTGTATGCCCCGAGTGAAGCACGGGGGTGGATCAGTGATGGTTTGGGCTGCAATATCATGGCATTCCCTACGCTCAATAATTGTGCTAGATAGGTGCGTCACTGCCAAGAACTACCGAACCATTCTGTAGGACCATGTGCATCCAATGGTCCAAACATTGTATGCTGAAGGTGGTGCTGTGTATCAGGATGATAATGCTCCAATACACACAGCAAGACTGGTGACAGAGTGGTTTGATGAACATGAAAGTGAGACTGAACATCTCCTATGGCCTGCACAGTCACCAGATTGGCTCAGAATCTCTGCTGTAGATTTTGCCGTCTGGGTATGTTTTTCAAAAAAAGAAAGTTAATCCAATTCTGAATTTGAAAATGTATGGACAGAAATTGGAGCATGTGTGATTAGATTTCTTGAATTAAGGATGACTCGAAATAAAAATTAAAAAATACATATTCAGAAAATAGCAGATAAATGCAAAAAAAGCCATAAATGAAATGAGTTTGGCAGGAGCTGAATGGGAAGCATTTCATTACTTTCTTTATAAAACTATTTTACAGCTCAGCAGCTAAAACAAAACTTTTCAAAATGTAGGCAATTCAATCACAGACACTAAGAATATGTTGCTGAGCAGTAGGATCCTCACCAATAACAGCAGCACAAATGGAGGTGGGTGGATTACCTCTAAAATTTAGAAGGCTTAAGACAACGAGGTCAAAGTTCAAGCAGAGAGTTATCCGGCAAATATAGTACTGAAGGAATGCTGGGAGTATGGGCATAAGAAACTGCCTTTTGGATAGACAGCAAATGAAGTGGTTCAGTGCATGTGTTTATGTGGCATCCGTATAGCCCCTTCTGTGGCAACTTCTCCTTGACTTATTTCTATGCCTGTAGTGAATATGCACATATATGAGGAAAAGCATAATAAAGAAACAAATATGTTAACTAATACAGCAGTACAGTAATACATAAAACAATAATATACAGCTTGATACAAAAGATCCTGAATCTAATAAAGCAGCAGCAGTATACATACCGCAATTCAATGTAGGAATATCAAAAAGAGGGTTAGATCAGATCATATAACCGTTTTCACTACAAAGATTGTATGTTCCTAGCGCTTCAGTGGATAGAGGAAGTGCAACCATTAAGAGCAGTAGTTTGTACAGATTCTCTTTCAGTATTAAATAGCTTAATAAGTGGAACTTCAACAGCAAGGCAGGACATGCTGAACTAGGTGATGCAGAGTTTATTTAGAATTAGACGGTATGAAGTTATGGTAAGCTTCATGTGGGTTCCAGGTCACATGGGAGTAGTGGGTAATGAAGATGCAGATCAACTCGCTAAACAAGCATTGCAACACATAGAAATAGAAGTAAAGATAACAATGAGTAAATCTGAAATAAACGAAATGGGTAGGAAATGGCAGAAGGTCTGAGATAATGGAATAAAAGGTAGCCATTTGTATCTTATTCAAGGAAGTGTGGGTGCAGAAAGAAGAAAGTTTGGCAATGGGAGGAATGATGTGGTGGTGTCAAGAATGCATATCGGACATTGTTAAATCAGTGTCTAAATAGAATGGGAAAGCATGAAACAGGTAATTGTGACAAATGTGGACAAGCAGAAACAATAGAGCATGTAGCCTACTAATGTGTGGCAAATGAAAGACAGAGATTTCAATTAATCCAAGTTCTAGGATTCTTTGTTGTAGGCTAAACCACTTGTCACTTCAGGTTCTGTTAAGAAATGGCCCAAATCAATCCAAGAGAGTAGCAATTTATTATTTAAAAAGAGAGAAAACTGGTCAATAGAATTTAAGAATCGTTAAATTAAATTTAAAAAATCATTTATGTATTAATAATAGTGTTTTTTGTTTTTTTTCTCCCTCCCTCCTGGTAGTCTCCTTCGCCTCCCTTCTTATCATTGATATCATATTCTTGAATTCATGCTATTTCAACCATTATGCGCTCCACACTAGGTGGCGGGAATGCACCATTTACGTTGGTTTGTCAACCGCTATTAACCCCAACAGAAGAAGAATCACCAGTCAGGCTGCATTAACAGCACAGACCTAAACCTATGATAGCTGGACCTCTAAGACGAGCACAGGTCAGATTCAACAGCCCATCTTTATGTACCCATCAGCTATTTCGTTTTTCCATATGACTGAGGGAGATATGTTTATCAGTTGTTGTTGTTTTCGTTAAGTCACATGTTGTGCTTTTACATTTGTTAGCCATTAGTAGCTAACTAATTAATTTTGCAGGTGAATAATGAGTGATTTTGGTTATTCTTTAATCATCTTACAATGAATGCCATTGCATTTTTTGGCATTAATAATGATTTTCCTCCGCGTCTGTTGAAATAGATATGAAGCTAACTTGATGCTAGCTTGCATTGCTAGATGTTAGCTTTGCTAATATTTTGAGAGTGTTTACCAATCATAAAATTAGTATGAAATTATTACAGGTTATTTTAGGGGTTTGGGTTGAGAGGGAGTTGATTGGATTCCCTGTCAACGCTTTTGATTTAGTGATTATATTTTATTCTGCACGTGAATTAAAAAGGATAACTTAATATATTTAATTTTAAAGATATTAAAAATGAAATGTATATTGATATATTTTACACATTTTTGAATTTACATTTTTGTCAGTGAATGCCTTTTCACCCAATATATTTACTTCATGTTCCATTGATATTATATTACATATAGAGGGGTTGGACAATGAAACTAAAAAACACTGGCTAATTTGGTGTTAGAGGTTTAAGGGCTAAATTTGACCAGCCTGGTGGCCAATCTTCATTTATTGCACATTCCACCAGTAAGAGCAGAGTTTGAAGGTTTAATTAGAAGTGTAAAAGCACAGTTTTGCTTAATATATTACAATGGACACAACATGGGTATGAGTGAGATATTAGTTCAAAAAAGGCAAATTGTTGGTTCACGTCACGCTGGCTTATCTGTGACTAAGACAGCAAGTCTTTGTGATGTATCCAGGGTAATTTCAGTGTACCACCAAGATAGACAAACCACATCCAACAGGAGTAACTGTGGATGCAAGAGGAAGCTGTCTGAAAGGGATGTCTGGGTGCTAACCCAGATCGTATAAAAAAACATAAAACCACAGCTGCCCAACTCACTGCAGAATTTAATGTGCACCTCAACTCTCCTGTTTTCACCAAAACTGTTTGTCAGGAGCTTCACAGGTTCAATATACAGTACACGGCCGAGGTGCTATAGCCAAACCTTTTGTCACCCATGCCAATTCCAAACATCTGTTTTAATGGTGCCAGCAGCAAAAAAAAACTTGGGCTGTAGACAATGTGAAACATTACTTGAGCAAGATTGGTGCATCACTGCCAAGGAGTACCGAACCATTCTGGAGGACCATGTGCACCCAATGACTCAAACGTTGTATCCCACAGGCCTTGCTGTGCAAGACTGTTGATAGAGTGGTTTGATGAACATGAAAGTGAGCTTGAACATCTCCCATGGCCTGCACAGTCACCAGATTTAAATATTATTGAGCCACTTTGGGGTGTTTTGGAGGAGTGAGTCAGGAAACGTTTTCCTCAACCCAGTCATGTAGTGACCTGGCCAACATTCTGCAAG
>CAIGQV010000641.1:17115668-17142029 GCA_903798115.1 Danio jaintianensis
ATTCTGTATTGGCCACAAACGGAGGCACCATATTAATAAATTATTGTGGTCTAAAACCAGACGTTTTAGTTTCATTGTCCAAACCCTGTATATCATATGAATTAGGTCAAAGTACCTAAAAGTAACCTAGCACTATTTATAGACGGTATACAAAAGACTGGGTGTGTTTGGGCAAGAATAATGGATTCAGACCTGATTTGTGTTTTTTGTCTTTTCACAGAATCCTTGCTGAAGTGGTTGGACACACTTAGATCGGCCTACATCTTCATCTGAATACAACAGCCTGTTCTAATTGTGTTCCTTAACCTTTAAATAGGTGTAAGGTTGCCAGCAAATCCACAATGGGACGATCAAGTGAAATTCCAGAAGATATTAAAGAAAAGATAATTTTTTACCATAAATCTGGTAAGGGTTACAAATCCATTTCAAAGATTACAGGAATACACAGATCCACCATCAGATCCATCATCTGCAAATGGAAAACAACTGGAACTTTGATGAATCTTCCCAGAAGTGGTCGACCAGTTAAAATCTCTCCGGGTGTAGAACACAAAATCATGAATGAAATCGAAAAGAAACCCGACATCACTTCTAAAGAACTGCAGGCTTTTCTTGCCTTGACTAAAATTAAAGTTCATGACTCTACAATCAGAAGAACACTGAGAAAATTAGGCTATGTGAAAGAGTATGCAGCTCAAAAAGCATGCATAAAAGAAGAACTCGAGTCTCCCGATTTTGAGGAGAATGTTTTACAGAAAGAAGAGCTTAAAGTGGAACATTAGTAAAATTTCTGTGTAAAATGAAAAGGCATCCCCACAGTCAGATTGTTCTATACTGTACAGTATTATATATAATTTTGAAGTAGTCTCATTGTATGAGACACAATTGTAAAATAAGAAGACTGTACATTTATATTATTATTTATATGGAAAGGAAATAAAAGTGTACTGAATTTAAGTTGATTTTGATTGACTAGTTGGTGTCTGAAATATTAGATCATCTGTGCGATCAGATTTATTGTCTCATCTCATTCATCTATCTTGTTTTTCGGCTGCAAGTTTATTACTTTGCACATTAAAAATGGCTATATTGCTGTGTTTATAATGCACGGATGATAATACTATTCAGAAATTGCTATAAACTGCAAATGTTTTATGCTGCACATTGTTAATGGAACTTAATATTTTCTACTTGTTTTTTTATTATTTTGGTTGAATCTATGGGAAATGGGAAAAGCTTTAAAATGTAAAAATAAATAAATTATTTTATTCATAAAAATAAGTTTTAAATGAATCAAACGCAATAATAAATGAACATATTAGTATAAAAGAAATACAAATTGGATTAAAATTGAATATTTAAATTCATAATTATAAAATGCTAATAAAAATATAAAGACTGCAATGATTAATTACGATTAAGTAGTTCTGACTGAGTAATATAACAATTATGAAATAGTTTATGCAGATTAAAAAAGATTCAAATAAAAAACTGCTTGATTAAAATGTTTTTACAACCAATGAATGCAAATTGGATCAAAATAAATAATACAATATAACAAATACATATAAACAGCACTTATTACATGTAGTAAAGACATTTTCTGGAGTTTTTGTATTATTATTTTTTTCAAAGTAAAAGCTATTTCTTTGTACAAGATATGTGTGGGTTTTACACTTTAATTTTGAGTCATGCACAGGAATGGTCATAGTGGTTCTTGGCACCTGAAAGAGTGAAGCTCCTGCGCAGCTGGTATACTGCGGTGAGTGAACACTAGGCGTCGCTGTGTGTCTCTGCGCTGTGGCGTATGACGTTTCACTCGCTCTAATACGGAATTCCCAGTCATCTCCAGTCTAACACACACAGACCAAAGGCAGGGCCCCGACCTCACACTGCTCGACGTATCAAACACACACAGGTAAGACTAAATATCTTTATACACGTGTCAGGCGTCCCGGTTTGACATAAATGATAACTAAACGGATGTTTTTGGCAATTTATCGATAAGGAAGACAGACATTTTTATGATACTACACACCGTTTAAAGAATAGGTAGCCATTTTACATCAATATACCTCAAAGGCTTCGGGGAATTACAGGAGTGGGTTAATAACAAATGTTCGTCATGTTTCAGGTTATATTTATATGGCGTACGTTTGGTTGACAATATAATATGTTATTAGTTCTCCTCAGCGGCAATTTACAAGGGTACCTGAAGCTAACGAGCTTGCTACCTAGCATTGCTAATCTATAGATGCTGTTTACAAAACAATAACGACCTATAAATGTTCATGAAATTGATACTTCGTGTATTTAAGGTGTTAAGAAGTACATTACGGAGAGCTAAAGCTGTAAACAAATGCTGAGGCAAAACGAAGAGTCATTTACACACATTCTGATGAATTCTGCTGTCTCAGATGCCTACCTAGACAGCACTTTTGGGACAAAATGTTTTCTACCAGGCTGGCAGTTTTTGAAACATAGTCATTATAATTGGTTTTTATGAAGTTTCCTAAACCTCATGTGCCAGTGTGTGGTAAGTTTCCTTTTGAAATTATAACCTTAGCCAGGAGTTTTCCAAGTGGTTGGTTTATGAGTCATGCTAATATTTGGGTATGTGTCAACACACATCAGTAGGTTAACTGTTGTATGTAAAAGTAAGTGGTTAAATTGTCACAATAGTCGTGTAGTTTTGTGCTACTGTCACTCATAATGTACTTTCACATTGTTAGAGTGTTGAGGAAAATTATTTGTTGTGGGTTGTCTCTTTTTCCGAGTTTGTATTTGTGAAAGCTTGTCAAGCATATTTTGAAAAAGAATCACCAGACATAGTACAAGACCTTTAATCACATAAAGTCTATACCATTCAATTTTCTGTGATTATATGATACCCGAAGCAGAAGTTAACAAGTAATAAGTATCTCATGTCTGCTTTTGATATGCTTCACTAGCGCTGGGCATCAATGATTTACAGGCTCTGTTTAGATTCCATTCCATTCCGTTCTTGATTTGATTCAGTGAATATACATGCAATACAAATGATATTGATATTTCTAAAAATGAACAGTGAACATCGTTTAAAAAAAAGATTGAGTTACAATACAATAGAGCTTGCAGCTTTATTTATCAATGCATTGTTTGCCACCAAAATGTTTATTAGGATGAATATTTCGTAAGGATGCCCTGATAAATGGTTGTGCCTTTTATTGAATAATTAGTTCTTGTCTGATTCTTCTATTTTCTTTTTATTTGTACTTTTCTATTTTCAACTTGTTGTCCTAAACTGACACTTTAGCTTAATTAAAATTCTGTTATCATTTACTAACTCTTCACTTGTTCCAAACCAGTTTGATTTTTGTTCCGTTGAACGCAAATAAAGATATTTTGAAAGAATGTTGGAAACCTGTAACCAATTAGGAAAAAACAAATACTATGGAAGCCATTGGTTACAGGTTTACAACGTATCCATACTATGATCCAAACCCAACATTTTCCAATATATCATCTTTTGTGTTCAACAGAACAAAAAAATAAATAAAGCACAAACTGTTTTGGAAAAAGTGTTGAATGAGTAAATGGTGACAGAATATCTCTGCCATGTAGAAAACACAACACTTTGATCAAACAGATGAGATTAAGTTCATAATTATAGAAACCATAATCAAATTAACATATGATGTACACTGATTTTAATTGCAATAAACAGACATGTAAACACCTTAATTGTATTACCACCCCATGACCAAAGTGTGCATATGCTTGTACACACACACACACACACACACACACACCATGTGTTGTTTACAGGGCTTCAGCAAACCTAGTGTCATTTGGTTAGAATACAGTTTTAGTACTTTATAAAAACCTTTAAATAGAAAGAACATTTTACATTAAAACTATTAAAACAACTATAGAAAATAGCATAAAATAAACTTAATAGCTTGCATTAAATATATGATCTGACTTCATACAGTGAATACCAGTTGGTTTTAAAAAAAAAAAGCCCTAATCTGACCCAAAACTAGAGAAAAGTGCTCTGTATTTCGTTGTGTTTAGCATTTAGATGCCATTTCAAATTGGGGAAATTCAATACTCATATTAGGCTTAGAAGTTGCAAAAGCATTTACCCGAATTTCCAACATTTCTCCAGGAAATTAATGACCACCTTTATTAAACAGTTAGCTTGACTAGTAAAGTTAACCGCAGTAATTTACTACAGATACTTTTTGTTGAATAATTTTTGGCATTGCATTGAATGGCATGTAGTCTTTTTTCACTTATTTGAAATCCCTGCTCCAGCGCCACACATTACATTATCTTGTCAAAGATTTAATTGTAAAATCAATGTCTAGGCTATTACAATGAATAACAGCTTTGCAGTTTAGAGTTTTGCATTATTTCACCCATATGTGTTTGAAATATTAAAGTTGACTGTTTACCTCCATTCAATGTTTTCTGTTTAGATAATATTGCTTTTGTGTATTTCATTTGATGCAGACACCAACATGGGATGTCGCGTCTTTGACCCACTTGCTTAATACAAAAAATATCTGTCATCATTTACTCAGCATCATGTTGTTCTGGCCTCATGTTGTTCTTTGTCTCTTTTGAGAGATGCAAAATACATAGTTTGGTCCAAAAAAGTGAAAGCATACATACTTCAAGATATCTCATTCTTTTTTCCATGGAAGGTGGAAAGTCATGCTGGTGTGATAAAAATGATCACAGATTTGTTTTCTCTTTTTAATAGAAAAGTTTGATTATGTTAAATCTTTTATGACTTAAAGCAGTTATTCTCTCTAATTGTTAAAATTTGGATGACCTAGAGATCATGTCTGACTTCACTGAAATGTCCCACTAATGGATGTGGGTCAGAGAGTCTAGCCTTCCTCTGGCTAAAGTAATAAGATTAAATGTGACCAGGCTCAAGCAGTTTAACGTTCACAAACTCTTTTCCCACAGTGATCAAGCAAAGCACTTGAGTTTCAGAAGTACCTAAATAATCTAAAAAAAAAAACGATGACTGTTATTGCTAGTCCAACTTGCAGAGCTGTCCAGCTTACAGACTCGGAAGAAGAACTTATATACAGCATGTATCGTAAAGCTGTATGTATTTATATGTATATGAGGTTAAATAAGCGAGGGGGCATTATATGTCAGTGTCCTCTTCAACTGTCTGCTTCTCTTATATGTGTCACTATAAGCTGGTTTGATCCTGACGGTGTGACGCCACTTCATCTTGTTTATTTCCCATGCTGTAAAACCTCTCACTCTGGGTCAGTGATTTAGAGGGCTGGGTCAGTTGTAGATCTTTTTTGATTTGCAGGAATTGCACAGAAAAACAGACCGCAGATACTTGCGTTTTTACATCTAAACTTTACTTTATGGTATGTTGAAGTGTCTGAATCCTAACACTTACATTTTTGTCACTCAGAGATGTTAACTTGTCTCAGACACATAGAGTTGGTTCCGCTGGCTATAGAAACAGCTGTCTGTAAACAAGAAGCCCAAGGAAGAACGATGTTGGAAATGTTATTAATAAACAAGCTAAACCCAATCCTGCTGGTCACATGTTCTGATGCCTCTACCCTCGGTCACTCTTTCCTCTGACATGTGCCGTCTCGAACGTCACAACACGTAAACAATGACCGGCAAGATTCATATTCTCTGCACCACAACATGGAGCAGTCAGACATGCTGCTAAATATAACCCTGACCCAATGCTTGTCACTTCACATGAGCTCCAGTATAACGCTTGGTTTTCTGTAAGTCTGCTATTAGACTTGGTTTTTCTATTAAATATACCTCCTTTAAAAATACTTGGAAATCCCCTTTTAGAAAAATAAAAGGGGATTTCCAAGTATGGTTCTGGTCTGGTCTTGATTTCCAAAGTTCTGGTTTAAGATTTATTTAACCTTGTACTTTTTTCGTTACAGTATAACCGATAGTTCTGCCCTAATACAGAATTATTGTTTCAAGAAAGTTGGTAAAAGACATCAAATTAAGTCTGCATAAATAATTTGATTTACATAGAAAAAATATTAGATGAAAGTAAACTTTTTTTTTTTTTTTCACAAACTTTGTGATTTAAATGTCAAAATATAAGTGAAACTGCAAAAATGTCATTCAGTGTAATACGTTCGGAATTTCATTTTACTATTACATCTTTAAAAGCATACATGCAAAATATCATACAAAACCCAAAGCTACAAGCTGATCCACCCAACCACTAAATCTTTTATAAGTGAATAGATTTTGCTGAACTAATGTTTGACGGTCAAAGTAGATCAGCAATTTGAAACTTATTCTTTCTTTTGAGAGACTTATTCCTGAAAAAAAGTTTAGAGTATTGATCATTGACTCTAGAGACAGTTGAAAATGCATTTAACCTGACTGCGTTCATGGTGCAGACGCTCTGTGGTCAAACAATTGCAAAAAATGTCTACTGACCTAATTCTTAAACATTTCAGGATGTGTTGTGTAAATATGCTGGACAGCCAGGATTGATACGTTGCTGGCTGCCTGACATTAAGTTTGGTTTGAGAGCTAAAAGAACAATGTTTATTAGCAGGCCTTAGTGTAGACAAAACTTACATAATTTACTATACTTTTCCGGCTATCAGAGAAGTGGAAGCTTTCATTTTCATATCTTCTTGCACTTTCTTATTTTGCACTATTATATAGAATGATCAGAAGACATGCACCCCTCTCAGACTTCAGGAAGGTGGACAGAAGAGACAGATTAAAACACCAGTTTTGGACAGAAATGTGTCTTCCTAGTCTACTTGTGATTCGATCGACAAAAACATATCTTAATATCAGATGTAAACAGCCAATAATTCTATTGGTCATGCTCTTTGATCTTTAAAACATTGCAGATATTTGACGTTCCCAAACAACTATGTTACCCAATATGTGAAAGGTTATATTTTTAAAAAGAGTGACTTTGAAGTGGTTATTTTCTTTTAACCCTGATTTGTTTGCTCTTGCAGACACTGCACTGAAGTGTTTGGACGCTGCTGTCACCCTAGATCAGCCTGTGGCACCATCTGTGAAGTGTAGAGGTACTCATCCCTGAACCCTTCCTGTCTGAATGCTCTCCAGCATGGTGGACTACATGTGAAGCAGAAGTGTTCTGGAGCAGAACGGGGAGAAGAGAGGATTTATCTGACGCGACCAGACCGGCACAGAGACAATGTCATCACACCAGAACACCCATGGCCTCAAACAGATTGGGCTGGACCAGATCTGGGATGACCTGAGATCAGGAATACAGCAGGTCTATACACGCCAGAGCATGGCTAGGTCTCGCTACATGGAACTCTACACGTATCTTACCAGGCACGGCGGGATGAATGGGGATTAATGGGGGCAGCAGCTGTGGCCAGTACACTGAATGTCTTTGTTTGGTTAGGTGTGGTAGTGTGTGCGCGTGTGAAATTTGTGCTTTTAATGAGAATAAGACCTTGGCTATTGAGGCAAAGCCATTAAATGGTTTGGGTTGTATAGTATTGCTTGTTTCATGGAGGAAGCCATTCAGGAGCCAGTAGTTTCAAATGAATCTGTGCAGTTTAGAGTTTTTTTGTAAGAGTAAACAAGGTTCCCTATACAGGTTTCGTGCAGAATTTGCAAGTTCATTTCATTGACCAACAGCAAGATGTTTGGTTTTAAAAGAGACATCTGTTTGAGTCAGCTATACTTCATACACCATTGCCCTGATTACAGCTGACCTTTTTTGCTTGCCAAATTTAATTAGAGTGGAATACACAGTCTGAGTTAGGGCTGGGCAGTTAATCACAATGAAACCCAAAATTATAACCTGTAACCAACACAATTTCCCCAAGTCTGTTATTTTGTTTTTTTATTTCTTTTAATACGATCCCTTTAGAAACATACTACCGTGTGTGGACAAATTGAGCACTTGAGAGTTTCCCAGACAGTGCAGTGAGCATGTTGTTAATATGTGCCGCAACCTGACAAATAAACAGAGCGAGTGTCTCTCAGATGTCAGATAATGGATGCGCTGCATGTCAGTCATATTCTTTGTTGCCGGTTTATTTGGTATTGGGCGGGAGCAGCGATGATGTATCCGCATTTTCACTTCAGCAAATCAGTTTGTGCAATTGCAGACAATGTAATTAATGTTCAGAAGCCTCACAGGTTATTAGTAGCAATACTTGTTTTCATTTTTTTTAAATGACCTATAACATGTCAAACATCACTCGCTCACTTTCCTTCAGCTTATCCGCCAGGCGCCAGCATCACTAAGTTCTGTCATTTAAAAAAAAAAGAACAATTTTATTCAAATTTTTTTTTTGTTTTGTTTTTTTTGTTAAAACTTTAGTTTTGCTTGCAAGAAGTCCTGGTTATTCACTTTTGACAATGAAATATTCATTTATTTGTTTGCAAAGTTATTTTCTATTTTTTAAGGAAACTTGGCATTAGAACTGAAATGTGACCTTTTTTCACAAGACATCTTTATTTCAAGCAGTGTGTGCTTTGATTTCAGTACCATAGATTGTTTTCTTCAATAATTTTAATATTACAAAGAATAGAAATGTGCTCTTTTATTAGAAAAAGGCCTTTAATAATGAAGTATATTTACAGTACAAATGATAACAATGAACTATGAGGAGGAAATATTAATAAATAAATAATAATTACTCTGAAAATAAAACTATTTTTCAATCATAATCAGAGAAAAGTGTTCAATTAAATAAGGTTTTCATTTTAGGTCATGCTTGGCATTGCAAAATTTCACAGAAATTTGCAAAATATCTCACAGATCATTGTAAAATCAAAGTACATGTTAGTTATTTTTTGGTGGGCCAATTTATAAAGCCAAGCGCGCACCCTTTGATTCTTCCATCCTAGAGCTCTTTAAACCTTACAAAGGCTTCTGTCCACAAATTTGCAGTTCTGCATTTCGCCCACCAAGTGCCACATCAGACACAGGGGTGTAATTGCTGTGAGATTGATCTACTACCCACAGCTGTCATTCCCCTCTACATCTTCAGTCATGTGTTTTATTTGTCTGTGTGTGGCTCTGTGAGCCCTCAAAGAACTTTCTTCTGCTTTTGCTAGTTTCTTTAGTGCTGCTGTCAAACAGAGTCTCAGCATGTAGTTTAGTCTCATAGTCCTGTCACCACACTGATCACAGCTCACAAGACCATAACAAAGAAAACAGAAATGATCACGACTCTTAAGCTACAGCACTGAGACATTACAGCTTGCAATAAAAACACATCCTTTTAGAGAACTTGTAATATTGATAATTTATTTCCATCCAACATGCATAAGGGCTTCTCAAGAGGGCTTTTTGCATGAGAGTATGTAAGTCTGTTGAAGCAGATGTTTTCTGAAGAGCTTGAACTCTGAGACTGTTTAAGATACCATCTCCTTGTTTAAAAATCTGTCCCTCTAGGACTTCACAATTTTGGGGGGTCATTTTTGCAATGAAGCTATTTTGTTTTGACTATTTGTTTTCCTTTTTTTATAATTATATATACATACTTGTTTTTTAGACTGCATAGCCTGAGATGAATTTTGTCCAGTAGCTTTTTCATGCAGGATAAGGGTGTGTGATATTGTCAAAAATCCTATCTCCATGATTGTTGTATTACAGTAGTAATGTTTTTGACTGGTTTAGGCCTGTCATGCATAAATAAATAGGACACTAAAACTGTCGGAAGCTGGCATCAAGCCTTAATGTTTGATTTAATGAAACGATTTGTTTAAAAGACTAATTCTCATGTGACTCATTGAATCATTGACTAATATGATTTGTTCGAAAGCCAATTCAGATTCTATTCAAAGTATTTTAAGATGTTGAACAACATGCCACAAAATATTATGGAATAAGAGTTTTTTTAATTGTTGGAAGAACTAGGAACCAATTCTGTATTTCATCCATAATAAGCAGTGCGTTATACTCCACCTGTTTACGTTTATTGTCCTGCTTTTCACATTAGATTCGGTCTTGTTTAAGAAACATTTGCAGAAGTACATACTTCTACACACCACTCTGTGGTACTAATAATCCACACAAGTTTATTCATTTTTGTACTCTTATTGTGTATATGGCTCCAAAAGCAATTTGTCATTTGAAACTGAAAGCATGATATTTATGGAATTGCCTCCTGTCAGTGTAAAAGTTGTGCTAATGTTATTGGTCTGACATAATTTACCCTTTTGCTGCCTTATGACTTTAACCTGCTGTTCAGACATGTGTATAACTACTGTACCAGTGTGCACCAGGCCAGGGGTACTGGCCCCCCCCCCCTCCAAACCCTCCAAGAAAACACCCACACCTGGGGGGGCACAGTTTGTGGGACTAGAACTCTACAAAAGACTCAAAGAGTTTCTGAGGAGCTACTTGACAAACCTTCTCAAGGTAACAGCCTACAGCTTGCATGCATAATATTGTTTAGGATTCATGTAAAACTGGTGATCATGTTATTGTTGGTATTGTAACATGAAAGATAATTTGAATGCTGGTCTCTTCTTGAGCCTTGAAATTCATTTCAAAATATGTTTATTTTATTACCCAGTTAATGCTTTCAAAAATCTGTGTACATTTGTTGTTTTCATAGACACTCGTAATTTATTGTTTTTCTACTAATGCCATGTTGTATTTGAACATGCACTTCTCAATAATGAGTAAATGTGAAAGAAAAAAAAAAAGGCATTGATAGTTTTATAAAACATATAAAGATACTTTTTAAAGTTCCACCTGAAACACTAAAATACACTGAATAGTATAAATATGTATTAAAAAATATTTATTTTTCTCTTTTGGTGTTTTATTTTATTTGGTGTTTTATTGCCGGCAACTAGCTAGCTCTCTGCAGCTGTCACATGGTCGCCCACTGAACCTAAGCAGGGCTGAGCCTGGTCAGTACCTGGATGGGAGACCACATGGGAAAGCTAGGTTGCTGCTGGAAGTGGTGTTAGTGAGGCTAGCAGGGGGCGCTCAACCTGTTTTCTGTGTGGGTCCTAATGCCCCAGTATATTGATGGGGACTCTATACTGCTCAGTGAGCGCCGTTAAACTGAGGTCCTGACTCTCTGTGGTCATTTAAAAATCCCATGGCCAAAATTGCCCTCTGTCCTTCATGGCCTCCTAACCATCCCCATATCATAATTGGCTACATTGCTCTGTCTCCTTTCCACCAATCAGGTGGTGTGTGGTCTGGCGCAATATGGCTGCTGTCGCGTCATCCAGGTGGATGCTGCACACTGGTGGTGGATGAGAAGATTCCCCCCAATGTGTAAAGCGCTTTGAGTGTCTAGAAAAGCGCTATATAAATGTGAGGAATTATTATTATTATTATTATTATTAATCCCATTGGAATGAATGGGATTTAATTAAGGTACTTTAAAACATATAAGTAATTATTGCTCAAAAACAGGCCAAATTTATGAAACTCACGTTTATATCTACACTGTAAACATTTTTTAAGTTGAATCAAATAAACTTTTCTAGTCATCTCAACTTAAATCAGTCAAACTGACTAAAACATTGTTAAACTTTGTATAGCTAAAACAATTTAGTTGAAACCTGATTAACTTGATAAATTAAGTTAAAGTAACATAAAAGCATTTGTTACATGACTTTTTGTCATGTAATGTTTTACAGTGTACTACAAAATAAATATGTTTTTGTTCTGCAGTGGTTTGTCTATAGGTATAACTTACATAATATGCTTGTTTGTCAAAAAGACTCAGTCCGAAACTGGAAAAGGTAAAATATATTTAAAAGTATTTTGACAATATTACAGTTTCATAGACATGATATTTTGACATCTAAATGCTAGATTAATGTTAGAAACATTTAAGATGTTACAATTTTATTTGTATATTTTGAAATATTTGTGAGGTTTTTATCATGCTAATGTTGTATGAATAAATACAGTTATTGTATTATATTAACACTGGCTAATCATTATATCAACAAGGGTGGCTTTCCATAACTAAAAAGTATTTGTTTATTTAAAAAATGATCAGCATTTAATAAATCTTCGTGAGGGGTTTGCAGTTGGCTTTTATGCCATGTTAGAATGCAAAGCAGTATGAGTTGTCAGTTCTCCAGACCTCACTCACTTCTCCGCCTGTTTCTCTCCTCCATCTGTGTGTGTCTGGCAGGATGGAGAGGACCTGATGGATGAGAGCGTGCTAAAGTTCTACACACAGCAGTGGGAGGATTATCGCTTCTCCAGTAAAGTGTTAAATGGGATCTGTGCTTACCTCAACAGACACTGGGTGCGTCGAGAGTGTGATGAGGGAAGGAAAGGAATTTATGAAATCTACTCGGTGAGAGAAACAGCACACGCCCCTGCCTGAATAATTGCTTTCTGTTTTACATTTTCACACATTGTGTTCATCAGACTTCATCAGGAGTGATGACTGTACTGTATAATATTTCAGTTCAATTTATTGTGTATAACAGCAAACAGACCATACCTGTGATCACCCATCAACAGTATCTTTGATTAATACTAGCCCTGGAACTTTTAGTTGATAAAGTTGACCAGTTGGCTTGACGTGTTGAACATATGTTGCTATGCTATTAAAAAAAAAACCTAAATGTTTAATTTACTGTGATGTATTCTTTTGATTTAAACTGTAACAGGTAACAAGTCCTTATTGTTCAGACCTAAATTAATCATGAATAATTAAATAATTGAATACTAATAATAACAAAAGTGTTGTGATTATTATTTATTTATCTATTTTATTTTTCTTAATTCTTTTTAAAGTTTTTACAAATATTTGTTTTAAACAGTTTGATTGAGAAACTGTAATCTGATGTTTGTGCTTCTCAGCTTGCTTTGGTCACTTGGAGAGAGTGTTTATTCAGACCTCTAAACAAGCAGGTGAGTCATTTGTTTATTTGTTTTTTTATTTTATAACTATCCAGTTGTAAAATGTCACTATTATATTTCTTAAATTTGTATCAGAATATATATATATATATATATGCTGCAGATTGCAGATTTCTTCCTCTTTTTAGAACCAAATTAGCCATATATATCTCTAAATTAAGCCATATTTACATTGATTTGAAAGTGAATTAATATAAAGTTAATTCATCATTTGCAAAAATATATATTTTTGGCCTATATAAAGGGCATTTGTTCCCTAGATTTCTTAAATGTTTGTATCATGTTTCATAATATTGACTGTTACTAGTTTAATAAGATTAGTATTGACAGAATACATCTTTTCACTGTGGCATTTAGATGGTTTACACATACAGTTTAATGAAGCTTAAATGCATTTACATTCCAAAAGGACCGTACTGTGTGTAATGTTATGAGCTTTTAAAAAAAAATTTATACGCAAATATTAAATGTTGAGCAAAATGTAAGTGACGCTTTTAAATATAATTGTAAACTGCTAATAGGTGGCGCAGGTCACTGTTTTAATGATTAATGATTCATAAAACCTGCCTGCTTTATGAGTAGGTCACTGAATCATTGGCTCAATTCTCAATTCATTCAGAAAATTTGAAACATTCATAAACAAAACATTTTTGTGTCTTACTCAGAGATGCATTTGTGTGCATGTTAAAAGGACAGTTCGCTGGAAAATGTCAATTCTGCTATCATTTACTTAACCTTGTCTTGACAGTATGATTTTTTTTTTGTTCTGAACACAAAGAAAGATATTTAAAAAAATGTTGAAAACCTGTAACTACTGACATCCATAGTATTTCTTTGTCCTATCATGGATGTCAATGGTTATGGGTTTGCAACATTTTTCAATATATATTTTATGTTCAACAGAATAAATCTAAAACAATATGGTTTGAAACAAGTCAAGGGTGAGTAAATTAAACAGACAATGACAGAATTAAACTTTTTGAGTGAACTATCCCATTAATAAGTGTATGTATATGCTCTTCTTATATCTGTTCTTTTATATAGGTAACAAATGCAGTGTTAAAACTCATTGAGAAGGAGAGAAACGGTGAGACTATTAACACCAGACTCATCAGTGGAGTGGTTCAGTCTTATGGTGAGTGCGGCAGCAGTACATCTCTCAGAAAACAATCTTCAGTTCATTATTCTGTGATTGGCGACTGCCCTTTATGTATATTTTTAAATTGTGCATGTGAATAAATGCAGTGCTTTCTGGACCCTTGAAACATCATATTGTGATTTTATTTTGTCTTTTCCAGTGGAGTTGGGTTTGAATGAGGATGATGCGTTTGTGAAGGGCCCGACATTATCAGTTTACAAAGAGTACTTCGAGACCCAGTTTTTAGCAGACACCGAACGCTTTTATACGCGAGAAAGCACAGAGTTCCTCCAGCAAAACCCTGTTACGGAATACATGAAAAAGGTAAAGTAATACATTCAAGTTTAGATGCTAGTCTTGCATCATAATGAACGTTTCTTTTAGATTTTATTGGGGGAAAAAAATAAAAGAACTTTATATTTTATTTGTAGTTTTAACCTTGTCTTCTGTGTGTGTGTGTGTGTGTGCGTACAGGCAGAGGCACGGTTGCTGGAGGAGCAACGGCGGGTTCAGGTTTATCTCCACGAGAGCACACAAGACGAGCTGGCTCGCAAGTGTGAGCAGGTCCTCATCGAGAAACACCTGGAGATCTTCCACACAGAGTTCCAGAACCTTCTAGACGCTGATAAGAACGAAGGTCAGCCAGTCCTGCAATATCACCTTTATATTATTTAAGATTGGATTTTGAAAACAGCAAACATTATTATATAAAAAAATATATATAGATATAAAAATATAATTATTGTTTTTTTTCCTTCCCTGTTTTTATGCTGGTTAAAGTTTGTCATTGATTATAATTTAATGTGTGGCACAAGCACTGCCAGTAGGTGGCAGCAAGTCCCTATTGTAATGAGTGATTTATTAAGACACTTGTTCAAACAATTTGTGGCTCAGTGATTCGAAAACAAGTGAATGATTCACTGATTCAAATGATCCTGTCAGCTCAGGTCTCCAGTTTGGATTCCAGAGCTCCAGAACGTTTGATTTGGTAGTAGTAATTGCTAATATATAATAACATTCATTCATTTTCTTTTTGGCTTAGTCCCTTTATTAATCTGGGGTCGCCACAGTGGAATGAACCGCCAACTTATCCAGCATATGTTTTACGCAGCGGATGCCCTTCCAGCCGCAACCCATCACTGGGAAAATATATAATAACAATAATAATATATTTATATATCATATTATATATATATATATATATATGGTTCATACGGTCATGGAAAAGTCATGGAATTTTGACATTGCATTTTCCGGGCCTGGAAAAGTTTTGGAAAAACAGAAAAGCCCACAAAGTTTTGGAAAAGTCAATATCTGTTAAACGTTGGAAACGTTTTCCTGTTTTGGAAAACAGATATCTGTATTCTTGAATATAGGTTAGTTGTCTTTTCTTCGTTTCTGTCCTTGGCCAATCACATACTCTCACATTATTAGTGCAGTGTAAGCATTATCTAAACCAATTTTACATAGATATAAATTGAAACTAAATAGATTGTTGCTTGTTTTACGATATGCTGTAATAAATTTGAACATGCATTGTTTTTGTTTTATCACATATATGTAGACATTGCATGAAACATTAGGTCATGAAAATTTACTTGAAAGTCTTGGAAAAATCATGGAAAGTCATGGAATTTTAATAGTAAAAATGTGAATGAATCCTATATATATATATATATATATATATGTATGTATGTGTGTTTGGTTTTTTGGCTATTAGAAATGCATATTTAACAGTAGCGCAAGTTGGTTTTCCAAATGTAAAATTTTCATTATTTAAACAACCATATTTTAAGAATGTTTTTAACCTCACTTTAAGATTTGTAGATCACGATAACCAGAAGGACATATGTATATATGTATGCATTAACAAAAATACACTAATTGTATTTAATACATAAATAATATAATACAATTTTATGTGAATAACCCACATTTCTGCCAGTGGTTGTCATTAGTGTTACTACAGTACAACCAAGGTTGGTGAAAAAAAGCCTTTTAACCTGGTCGTTGTTGCAGTGTTTTATAAGACTTGTGGAGAATGACAGCACTGTTTGATTTGGCTTTCAACTAGTTTGATTTGATGCAACAACAATAAACAAACATTCATTGGGATACTTTCTACTTTTAATACACAAGCACATGAAGAATCAAATACTTTCAACTTGAGTTAAATTAAAAAGGAGGACTTCATACTTTGACTGGTAGTTACCTTTTACTCTTAGTATCTATTTTTTATGAGTTTGAACATTAACTACATTATTATTGTCATCATAAAAAAACTAAACATTGCACATTTCTAAAACACAGAATAACACTCTCAGTCTGACTGTCATACACATTGTTTATATTTGCAGATCTCGGTCGGATGTACAACCTTGTTTCCCGGATCACAGATGGATTGGGAGAGCTAAAGAAACTCTTGGAGTCCCACATTCATAATCAGGGTCTGGCAGCCATCGAGAAGTGTGGAGATTCAGCACTCAATGTAAGTCCTGCTGATGTGGTTAAAAGCCACTGTGACCATGTGAACACAATGCTTTCAGTTTTCTGCTACTGCTACTGAGAGGAATTCAAAATGTTATTGATTTCACTTGTGAAAATCTGCCCAACGTGTTGAAGGCACAATTGAACCTGAATTTCTTGAACTTGGAACGTCACATCATTGCAATAATGCATAACAGGTCATGACAAAAGCTGCTTGACTGTGGCCTAAAATCTCCTTGATCTGAAAATACACTTGTATTATATTTCATAGAAGTGACTCACCCACTGTATGCCGCATCAATAAAAGCCAAGTACCCTCTTTACTGGAAAACAAGTCTTGATTTATAATTGAATTCAGAAAAAAGTGAAGTAGTGCACCATTGGCTATTATAGTGAAACAAAATATTATTTTAAAAAAATGTCACTTTCCCTTCTCTACAACTAAACAATAAATGTAACAATGCTAAGAATGAAAAATATAAAACATTTTTTAGTGTACTTTAAGTTAACATTTAGACATTTTTGAAATGTCAAGCCAAAATAAATTTAAAGCAAAACTGAAAGTAATTTGTCCGGAAAATATGATCGCATGCCTCTCATATTTTAGTTTTGCTTGCTTCACTGCTTTATTGCATTGCATAAGTCGCTTTGCAATAGAAGTCAAACCATGTTTCAGATGGAATAATATAAAAAATATGGTCTTCATATACACCATAGCAGTAACATTTATCTCCATTTTTCCTGGATATCATGTTTTTATTTTTTGTCGTGCATGTTTTCCGGTACACCTGCTGCATTCAGTTCCTGTAAGGCCTTAATTTGATCACAGTCTGAATTGTCACTTCTTGTTTTCCAGGATCCTAAAATGTACGTGCAAACTATCTTGGACGTTCACAAGAAATATAATGCTCTTGTCATGTCTGCGTTCAATAATGATGCCGGGTTTGTGGCGGCGCTGGATAAGGTTTGTAAGCTTATATGAGGTCTGTTTTGTACTATAGTGGTTATTATTAGCCTCTGGTGTAATTTTCACTCTGCGATTTGTGCTGCTCTTCAGGCGTGCGGAAGATTCATTAATAATAATGCAGTAACGAGGATGGCACAGTCCTCCAGCAAATCCCCTGAGCTTCTGGCCAGATACTGTGACTCCTTACTGAAGAAGAGGTGATTCTCTCATTCACATCTTTATTTACCTACCAGATCGTGTCAGTCTTTCGTTTTCATGGTTTAAGATTAGAGTTTTGAATCTTTGAGTTCAATAAAAGGAAGCTGACAATAATATCTAAATAATGAAAACTGCATTAGCAAGGCTCTATATTTTAAACTCCAACACAAACCATTGTAGTACATGAGTTAACATTGGAATTTGACATTGAAAGTAGGAAAAATCATGTCTGGGAAAGCTTACTTATAGGAGTGCACATACCACAGATGATTGTTTGTGTTGTGTTTAGTTCAAAGAATCCAGAGGAGGCTGAGCTTGAAGATACTCTCAACCAAGTGGTGAGTTTCTCTGTTTTCTCCAGATATTATCTCTGATAATACTTTTTTTTTTCCTTCATTGTAGTGAATGGAATTTAATTTCTAATTTCATTTGCGCTCCAAATTTATGAAGCCCAGATATTTATTTCTAACAGAACTTCATCTAAGATTAATATTCAAAAATAGTTTTCAGGAAAATTAAGTTCATTTTATTAGTCTGAACTTTTTATTTTAAGATAATCCAGCAGATTTCTGTCAACGTTTACTCACCCTTGACCTGTTCCAAACCTGTTTGAGTTTCTTCCTTCTGTTGAACACAAAAGAAGCTATTTTGAAGAATGTTGGAAACCGGTAGCCATTGACTTCTATGGTATTTGTTTTTCCCACTATTTATGTCAATGGTTACAGGTTTCTTATGTTCTTCAAAATATCTTACTTTGTGGTCAACAGGATAAAACTAAACTTATAAAGCTTTGGAACCACCTGAGGGTGAGGAAATAGTAAGCAAATTCTTATTTTCTTTATCTTTTTAATAGATCACTTTACAAATAAATGACAAGTATATTAGACACCTAAATGTACATCAATACATTCAAAATCACCATACACAAAAAAAAAACTGTAATTGTTGTAACAATTGTCCCACAGTGAGAAGTTGCATGGAAGTTGCTCTCAATCATTTTTAAACATGTTGAAAACATCCGGGAGCAGTCAGCTTGAAGTCGTGAAATGTGTGTGGTTGATCTGCAGATGACCAGTTAGACAAACTTGCTAAACAACTAGCACTGTTTAAAGTAATAAACTTTTCAAAATCCAGCCCTTAGTAGGAAACAAATCTAACTGCTCTTTTAACTTGAGACATGATGGGATTATTTATACAAAATACTGTATTAGACACTCACTCATGGACATCTATTCAGAGAAGTTGCTCCAAAAGGTTAATATCGCAGTAGTAACCCAACTGTGAAACATATACTTTTGCAGTACCAAAGACAAAGATTTGACCTGGAGAGTGCTTAAAAGGATTATTTTTAAATGTGAATCCTTAAAAATGGTAGGCTTAAAAACCTGTTTTTTATTATTTTATGTATCATTTATTGTTGCTGTATTTTTATTATTGAAATAGCAATGAAATAGCCAGAAGCTGATATGGCAATAAACTCTCAACTCTCTCTCTAAAACGCATATTAATACTAAGTGTGAAGAGAGCCAATAAGTCATAGATCATGATTGATTATTGCTTTCATCTCACATAGGAATGACCTGCTGTAAACTGCACTGCACATAATCTGTCCAGGTTTTCCTTGCTTACAATAATTGGATAACTGCACAGTAATCATTCTTATGGAAGCATGCACAAATTACTGATCGCAAGTCAATTCGTGCCTGACAGGATTCTCCAACATTCTTTTTGATCAGATGGTGGTTTTCAAGTACATCGAGGATAAAGACGTGTTCCAGAAGTTCTACGCCAAGATGCTGGCCAAAAGACTTGTGCACCAGAACAGTGCCAGCGACGACGCCGAGGCCAGCATGATCTCCAAACTCAAGGTCTGATGAGCTCTTGTTTAACAAACACAGCTCACTTCACGGCTCTTCCTTCATTCATAAGGATGCTTCAAGGGATAGTTCACACAAAAATGAACATTTACTCACCCTCGAGTGATTCCAATCCTTTAGTTTCTTTCTTCGGTTGAACACAAAAGAAGATATTTTGAAGAAAGCTGAAAACCTGTAACCATTTATTTCCATAATAGGCAAAAACAAATACTATGGAGGTCAATGGTTAGTTTTCCAGCTTTCTTCAAAATATCTTCTTTTGTGTTTAACATAAGACTCAAAGATATAAAACAAGTAAAGGGTGAGTAAATGACAGAATTTTCAATCCCTTCAACATGATTTGTCATTGTTCACCCTCAGCAAGCGTGTGGGTTCGAGTACACCTCCAAACTCCAGCGCATGTTTCAGGACATCGGCGTCAGTAAAGATTTGAATGAACAGTTCAAAAAGCACCTTACCAACTCCGAGCCTCTGGACTGTAAGTGCTCAAACCCTCACTGTTTTTGCGTCTGTGTTATTTTTCTAATGTTAAACGAAATGCTCCATCTGTCTGGCAGTGGATTTCAGCATCCAGGTTTTGAGCTCCGGCTCGTGGCCGTTCCAGCAGTCTTGCACATTTGCTTTGCCATCTGAGGTGAGACGCTCAGACACTTTAACCCTGTCATTTTCCAAACCCTTCACACCCTTCCACGAGCTGACAGTAATGTGCGATTACACTTCTCGCTTGAGGATAGTTTTGCCGATGCCTTTGTTTTCACAGTTGGAGCGCAGTTACCAAAGATTTACAGCTTTTTATGGAAGTAGACACAGTGGGCGCAAGTTGACATGGCTTTACCATCTATCCAAAGGAGAGCTGGTCACCAACTGCTTCAAGAACAGATACACTCTGCAGGTTTGTGGCTTCATGGTGTTAGGGGTGTAGGACTTGGCTGGCAGCAGTGTTTAAATGTGGTGTTTCCCCGCAGGCCTCCACCTTCCAGATGGCCATCCTGCTGCAGTTCAACACCGAGAACTGCTACTCCGTCCAGCAGCTCGCCGACAGCACACAGATCAAAACCGTGAGTGCAGATCCCCACATTCTTTCACAAATCTTTGTGTTGATATATAAACATTTAACAATATCGTCTATTAGACTTGTATTTGAAGAAAAAGAAATGTTATGTATTTTCCAATATTTGAAACATGCTGCAATCATTTTTGTAAAGTGACACGGCACTAGTTTCAGCACATCTACTTTTTTATTATTATTATTTGTGAATGAAGTTATAAAGCAGTTTTGACACCATGACCAAAGTGCAGAGTAAAATGTACAGTATAAGCACTGGTAAAAAGTACTGATTGATTGGTGAATCATATGCTTATTGTAACTAGTATCTAGTCAGTTATCTGCATAATTTGTTACAGTTAGATTTAATATCTAATGAAAATAAGTACGTTTTATGCAAAAACGTTGAAACATATGTTAGTTGCTTATTTAAGTGTGCAAGTTAGTGAAAGAATATACCAACCACAGTTTAAAAAAAATAGGTCAACTATTTTTGTACAAATGCAAAATGTATTTCAAATTAAATATGCAGATGTCATATAACATTTATAAAGATGCTATATGTAATGTTATACAAACAAGTTTTGTTTAGTTCAGGGAAAATGCATGGGGATTCGTTTGTTATTCTGGGCTAAAATGATCTGCTCCATTTAGAGTGACACATACATGTACACATTTTCAATAAGCTTAAACTGCCTGCCTTTTAACTAGAGATTCAGTTTATAAATAATTGACAGACATGACATAAATTATCATTAACCAAAATCAATCCTAAAATTCATTAGTAAGTCACTTTTTTTTTTTTTTTTGTGGCATAAGTTGCACGCATATTCATTTTCCAATCATATACAGTATATACACCTGTTCCTGGCTCATTTTGACCAGATGATTGAATCTGTGAACTTTTGGTGCAAGAAAAGCTGCAACTGGAATAGTCCGATCAAATTAATCGGTCAGTGTTATTTATGAACCATTTCAATGGGTTCATTTGAAAGAATCAACTCTTGGCGAACTGGACAGCACTCTTGAGTTTCAGAGGGGGCTGGTGTGGTGGTATGCTTTTATGGAAAGTATATGATTTGGAATGTAGTGAAGTAAAAGTTTAAGTATAAATACTTCATTACTGTCCTCCACTGCTTGGTGTGACTTATTTTCTGCAAAAAATATGGTATCTATATAAAGTCCTAATTAGTTTAAATTAGTATTTCCCAACCATGTTCCTGGAGGCACACCAGCAGTACATATTTTGGATGTCTCCCTTATCTGACCCATTCATTTCAGGTTTTGGAGTCTCTTCTAATGTTCTGATGAGTTGATTCAGGTGTGTTTGATTAGGAAGAGGTTGAAAATGTGTACTGTTGGTGTGCCTTCAGAAACAGGGATAGGAAACACTAGTTTAAATCATTTAAAATATCAATACATATTTTTAGTAACTAATTATTTTTGCTGTTCAAATATTGCTAAAAAAATACAGTAGAAGTTATTTTATTAATGTGCACTTTATTGTTGTTGATATGATTAATGTTGTTGTGCATTTCACAGGATATTTTAGTTCAGGTCCTGCAAATCCTGTTGAAATCAAAATTGCTAGTAAGTGTTGAGAAATCATTTTCTATTGATCTGCTCTGCTTTGTGGTTTTCCTGTCATTGTTTTTGTGTACTACTAATAAGAGTCTTAACATCTTGTAATTTTTTTTTTTTTTTGTAGTTCTTGGAGGATGAGAATGCAAACATTGATGAAATGGATTTCAAGCCTGATACGTTAATAAAGATTTTCTTGGGCTATAAAAAGTAAATGCTTTCCTTCCACATTTTCATGTTTTTATGTTTCATTCAGTCATTTTAAAATGTTCCACTCCTGTGTGTGCAGTAAGAAGTTACGGGTGAATATTAATGTGCCAATGAAGACAGAGCAAAAACAAGAGCAGGAGACGACACACAAGAACATCGAGGAGGACCGAAAGCTTCTCATACAGGTCATAAAAATACATATAACCTTCTATTAGACATGTAGCAATTATCACTTATAAAATATCAATATAATTATTATTATTGAATTAACTAAACTGACAATGAAAACTTGGTTATTAGCTTCATTTAAATAAAAGTTAGAACTTTTGTGTTAAACATTGAATTGATTTTTGACTAATACCAACTTCTGTAACAAATGTAGCCGTTTGTTGAAAAACTGTTTGATTGAAACATTTATATATAAAAGCGATACAGAAATACATCAAGTTCTTTGTCACTATATTTGTTCATGTAACAAATTCCCAATTTGATATGATCAGATGCCTGCAGTCTAAAAAACATTGTTTTCTTTGTACATGTTTGTTATTGCGTGTTCAGGCAGCTATTGTGAGGATCATGAAGATGAGGAAGGTTTTAAAACACCAGCAGCTTTTGGCAGAAGTGCTGAACCAGCTTTCTTCGCGATTCAAACCTCGTGTTCCTGTCATCAAGGTAACGCCATGTTAATTCTGACTGCTTATCAAACGATTTATAATATTACAAAAATAGAAATAGGAAGAAATATTACAAGTAAAATTTTTATCATTTCAGAAATGCATCGACATTTTGATAGAGAAGGAATACCTGGAACGTATAGACGGGGAAAAAGACACTTACAGTTACCTGGCATAAAAATGTCCTCTGGAGTTTGCTGTCCTTCCTGACACACTGTTTTGAGTGGACACAGACAAACCGAGGACTCTCAAGACATTGCTGAGTAAGACAATGTGACACTGGACTTTTTCCCTTTAAACCCAGACTGCTAAAGCGGCCAGTCTTTACGCCCTTAAGCTGCTCAGGATTGCCATTTACTTTTTAATTGTGTAAATAACTGGACATTGAACTATACTCATAGTGGGACCCAGCATCAGGGTTGCATGCTATAATGCCTATCAATAAAAAAAGGACAAAAACATGATTAATTGTGATTACGTCTTTTGGAAAACTGACATATATTTAAAAGAAAACAAATGAAGACAAGAAATACTTAGTTATAACTAAGAGGAAACCCAGTAATCACATCAGATTGGCTGTTTAGAGTTGCATTGTTCCCAGCCATGAGGACACCATTTGTATAAGGCAATTCATTTTATAAATGTCATGAATAAACTTAATTTTTCTTTATACTTTTAAGTTTTGCTCATTTATATTCTGGTTAAAGTAGAATATAATAATATACCATATATGTGATGATTTTTTCCTTATTTCCAGCTGAAACAAAAGTCCTTGGAGAAACATGAAATGTAAACCAACGAGCATGTCTCGAAGGGCACAGCAGACCGTTATTTTCAATGTTTATTTTATCACGTTTAACAAGTCCCTGTAAACAATTGAACAGCACCTTGTAATTGGAGGCAACAACATGGGAGATGGAGTGGTCAAAAACCCTTATAAACAAATGGATCAACAGATTAAGGAAAACAAAACAGAAATCATCTAGCTCCTAATCAAGAACTCCCTAATACTCACTGACAAATCACAGCAACTGATAGCCATCAATAAATTATAACACTCATAAAATAAATAGGGAGTCTGGTGTTAAGCTTGATATTATTGCTTTGATTTTACAGTATCCCTGTTCAGGGAAAAAAAGTGTTTTTGTTTTTTTTTCACGTAACGAGGGAGGAGAACAGCACCTTGA
Source organism: Danio jaintianensis (assembly GCA_903798115.1). Taxonomy (NCBI): domain Eukaryota; kingdom Metazoa; phylum Chordata; class Actinopteri; order Cypriniformes; family Danionidae; genus Danio; species Danio jaintianensis. The sequence goes on from CAIGQV010000641.1 coordinate 17,139,916, forward strand.
GTCAATCGCCTTGACATTTAGTGACAACTGACATTCATAGCTGCAACTGTCTGGATAAACCTTACTAAACAATGTACAATAACAGTGAGGAATGAAAAGTCACCTGGTTCCAACACCACATGAAACCGCTGTTCATGCAGACAACAATTATAGTACACCATTTTAGGAAATCTAAATCAAGAGACTATCAAACAAGTCAAGGCACTGCAATATGATACTGATTTGACCTTCCGCTTGTCATTACTGTGCATTGGCACCAGAAAACGTGTTTCTTGAGAGACTCGCATGCAAAGCAGTGACGGTGGCTTTGGTTTCCACAAAGAACAAACCTTAACGAACTGGGGATTGTGTGATATAAATACGTTTTTCTTTTTTGTAGTACAAACATACAGCCGGTTTAAATGTGAAATTTGGTCCAACGGTATAGAGGAAATTGTCCAAATAACTTAAAGAAAAAAAAAAAAACTACAATCCAGATACAAAACAATGGCCCATTACAAAATGGCTCAACTAAAACCTCAACTGTAAACAGAATGTTCAAGTTACTATCAGAAAGTGTATCCCAGAGTAAGCCTGTTGGTCATGTTTTAAAAAAAAAAAAAAAAACGAGAAGTCAAAAAAAGCAAGTCTTCAAAATATCACTGTTAAAACTTTTCAAATAGATGCCCTTGTCCTATAAAACGGTATCTAAACTGTATTGGAAATGCATGTGGAGAGAATTCCTGAAGTGTGTAAGGCATTTGTTCAGAGAGGTAGATGGCTTCATGGAATTTCCATTTCACGTTCAATACCTACATATTTCAGAGCATCCGCTTGACTGTATCTGAAAGAGATACAAGCACATTAGCTTAGATTGATCAGATGCTTCTCACAAACTGGTGTGCAAGGCTGACTGTTGTTACATAAAATGTGGCATTCTATGATTGATATATCATTTACTTTAATGTGTGTGAGCGACAACCACATAATTGATAATTGGATAAGAACATGCACTAAAAAAAAAAATTGCCATTTTAAATTTGAGTTGAATCAAATTAAACATTTCATGTTAAAATGTGTCAGCTAATTAAATCAAAACTAAAATGAGTTGAAACCCGATTAACTTATTGAAATAAGTTGTTGCATTTGCAGTCATGACTTTGACAAATTTGTACAGTTTAGGTGATAATGTGAACTGCTTTCAACGGAGGAGATGAAGCCACTACAACTAGTTTAATATTGTTGACACGTGAAAAATAGCCTAATCAATAGTAGCAAAACTAGTCTATCACGTCAGTGTACTTTAATGAACAACTTTACAATCACATTTCCACATCATCAGCTTGTGTAAAGGTGGACGTCTCAGTGTGCCAGTGAATGTGAAAGCGCTTTATTGCCGTTATATAAGACTAGAATGTTTTTTAAAAGACACAAATGCATCACACCTTAAGAAAATCACTGAAACAATGTTTCAACCACAAAGATGTAAATGTTATTTTATAAAAACATATTACTCTTCAATACTATGAAAATAATAATAAATAATATTTGAACTATTTTTGCTAAGTTTCTTGAGCATAGACTAGTTTTATTCATTGTCCCACAGCAACATTAATATAGTATAGAAGAGCATACAATGTTTTATAGTAATAATAATAATAATAATATTATTATAATTCAATGTAGTATCTATTTCATCCAAGATTTTGGTCATTTTTCCCTGGTAAATAGTTACTTTTATAATGTTGTAGTGGAGTTATTAACTCAGTTACTATTCGTGAGATTTTTTTTTTTTAAAGTAACGTGCCCAAGATTGTACATGACTCCAAAAGGCTTCATCTCAATTTGCAGTTTTGTTTTGTTTTTGAAAAGCAGTTATTTTTGTTATACACTACTTACAAAAGAAAACTAATTTGAATAAAAGTTTACCTATAATCGAAGAACAGTTCCTCTCCAGTATGTATGGCTCTCTTCGCAAATATGCCAATCCTGTGATCCCCATTAACCATCATCACTGCAGGGACGGAGGGGAATAAACCATGATGTCACAGTTCACACTCTAGATCTCCTCAGCAAAAGATTCTGAATGATTTACCTTTTGCATAGCAGTTGGGGTTCACAGAGTGGTTTGCGAA
>CAIGQV010000641.1:17147029-17197101 GCA_903798115.1 Danio jaintianensis
ACCTTCTTGCTGTGAGGCGAACGTGCTACCCACTGCGCCACCGCGTCGCCCAAATATTTAAAATGTTTCTTAAAATAAAATATATTCTCTTCAATGGGGGGAAAAAAGTTGTTGTTTTTTAGCCAGACATAAATCACAATACCGTGAAACCATGATATTTTTTTTATCTAGTTATCAAACAGTCACAATCTTATACCCGACAATGCCTAATTCAAAAAAAAAGTTGTTATCCAGTTTTTAGCTGATATCACCAGCTGTTCATAAAAACAGCTGTCAGTGGGGTATTTGTTTGGGTGTGTCATGAAAATTATATTTCAGCCCCTCAAACTCTACCTGAGGAGCTGGTGGTCTCATCCTTTTTGTCATCATCATCTTTATCATTACTGTCATTTCCATCTGCTCCTCCCTCCCGGTCACTGTCTGTGTCTTTAGTCTCAGAGTTGACCGTCGGGGTGCTGGGTCTGCTGTTGCTGTTCGGGAGTCTTCCTCTGCGACGGCCTGTGCTGCGCTTTGAAGGGGTCTTGGCACGTTCAGCAACCACACCTGCTGGGTATTCCCTAACCATGCCATCCTGAGGAGATACGCGTGCCAATGTTAATCAGAGTAAGACACATGCAGTACTTGAAAATATTGTGCATTTGTGTGTGTAACATCTGGGCCCAAACACATTTACACTGGATTAAAATAAATTCATCCTAAACCACATACTTCTTTATAAAACCTTCAAAGATTGCTTTTGGTTTTTTTAATGAGAGTGGGAAAAAAGGAACCTGCCTGAACCATATACATGTAGCAATAAATGCCACAAGGTTTGCCGTCCACCAGATTCTCCATGTTCTTACGCTTGTAAGTGTTTGGAGTTGCATGAAAAGCTGTAAATCAAAAGAGGAATGCTTCCTTTAAAAATGCAATCTTTGCACAGGAAAACGACTAAGCTGTTTTTAATAGTTCAAGGCCAGCAGTTTGTGGAAACTTTGCTTACGGTGAAGGAAGCAATCGTATTTGAAGCAACGCCTGCAGAAGAGGGTATGGAAGGAGTGCAGACTCTGCTCTCTTTGCACTGATTTAGCATTTGGTCCATCAATGTTGGGGGTGCATTCAGGAGGAAGAGCCCCTGGGAGCTGCTGCTCAGTGAGTTCTTTATATCTGTAAACATACACAGCAAGTCCATTTTAACTGCGATCACAACGCAAGCCAGCTTTATGTCATTTGCTATTTTCAATAAAAAGGAGTCGTTTCCTCATACTTTTCTTTGAGTTCCTCAGTTGAGCCTTTGTCAGGAAACATCGAAGATATGGCTTCAAAGATTTTATCAGAGGGGAACTTTTTTGATCCATCGTTGTTGTGACCTGTTGCATACGATAAGTAAGTTTGTATGAATGAAAGTATGTACATGAGGTATCAATGGTATAATGAGAGGTTGTAACATATGCAGCATGTAATAAAAAGCATGTTCACTGTCAGCAATAATAGACAGATGGATTTGTTTGGACTCCATTGAACTGGATCATTCTGATTATAAATGCTAATGTATTGATATCAGGGTTCTACACCTTTTCCACCACTTTTCCAAGCACTTTCAATGTGCATTTTTATGCTTTTCCAGCACCTAACAACCACGGTAATTTACGTTTATATATGCTGTATGTACTTTTTCACATTTAAATCCATTGTGCTATTTAAAAAAACACAATATGACATTTCAACTTAAATTGTTGAATACTTTGGAGCATAGATTTATTGGGATAGTTCACCCCCCAAAAAAGTTCAGTTATTGTAAGTATCTTTTTAAGTTTGGTCTCTTTCTACCTAAAGTTGATATCTCAAAAAATGAGCTTACAGTCAGATTTTGTTTGGGTGTAGTACCAAACTTTCATGACCAGTCGTTCATGATATTTCATGTGCGTCACTATTCAAAATTCATGTAACAAATTAAATCCTTATGAGTCCGAGAATATTCTTGCTGCAAATTAATGAACTGTTCTTATGTCAACTATTTTGAAAATCACCAAATATGGAAACCATAGTTTGTAAGCTTTCATCAATATTTCTTTTTATTATTGTCAATTTTACTTTAGGTCAGGACAAAGATATTGTTGTAACTGTATGCAAATGTCACACCTGTCAAACGGTGACGGTTAAGGGGTTAAAGGAAAACATGTTTTGGATTTGGTCCACGTTTTAGCCACAATTTGTATTTTTCATCCTCCAGCCAACGAGCATTGAAACGGCAACCTCCCGGCATGTTTTCACCTCCCACTCTGCTCCAACAGAGGGCGCACATCCATTGGAAGATTACACCGCTACAGCCACAAGCACGGACTCGAGCGGAGTTATTTTCGTTATATGCAAAATGCATTTTTAGCTAAAAGGAAAACTAGTACTCCGTAAGATAACGAATTACTATGAAAGCAATGCCAGGGCTTCGTAGAACTGGTGCTCCTAACTTCAAATATTTAGGCGCACCAGGCAGCCAAAGTTTAGGCGCACCCACCAAAAATTATGAGCACCGTTACTATAAGTTTTATATTAACAGATTATTATTACCAGATGATTGAAATCAACATGCAGTAAACGCACTACTTGACATCAATGAGATTAACGGAGTTAACGATAATAACTGTGCTGTTCTCACGGGTAATGTCTGATACTGCACAGATGATCTTGACATATAACTTATTATTTGCATACGCCATCTTAATAGCAATAACGGTCTTTTCATGAGCTGCAATATTAGTTTAATTTAAAAAAAGCAAATGCAAGCCCTTTTGTGATGGTGTACGCGGTGTTAAATATTACATATAGCTGCCAGTTGCATGACTAACAGCATCCTGACGATTAAATGAAGAATTAAACAGAACCTCTCGCACTTAAAATGTGTAGATTCAGAGGTAAACGGTTACCTGCAAACTTCGTCCCACCGGCTTTACAGTGAAAGCTTTAGTCATTTTCATAGCGGATTTGAAGCCACTGGAAGTCTTTTATTCACTCTTCGAAAAGTGTAGATGGTGGATTAACATTCACCACATAATCACTAATCAGATGTACCGTTATTTGTGACTTTAGGTGGTTTCTAAAACAAAATCTGTCAGTGTTATTTTCATTCTCTCGTATCCAGACCTTTACATTTTCGAGGCGGTCTCTCCCTGTCACCTGAAGGCAGACATTGACTGAGGGATTGACAGCTGATATTAACCAATCCATTCGCGTTCAGTGCTAGAGCAGTGGGCTAATCAGTAGAGCTCGAAGGCGCTGCAAGCATTGCGGGCTTTGTTTACTGCAGCCAGTTGACATGACAACTGTTTTAAACTATTCCACTCGCACAAATGCTCCCAGATATATTTTGAGGTCGCATAGATAACATTTCGGCGCATATGCGACCAAAACGGTCGCAATTTCGAGCGCTGAATGCAATTTCAAATTCAAGCAGGTTCAAGCACTTTGTCCAAAATCCAAGCACTTCTCTAACCTTGAAAACACTATATTACAAATCAAGCATTTTCCAGGATTTCCAGCACCCGTACGAACCCTGTGATATACACCACAGTAAATCTTTGAGGGTTAACATTAAAAACAATAGTAATACTAATAAAACATCTAGAGTTTAACACATTTACCTGCTTTAAATCTGCATAAAAAAATTACATTCATTAAAAATCGTTTAGTTTCTCTTACTCTCAGAACTCAGCTGGTCCTTGTGATCTTCAGCATCATCTTTTCCATCACAGAGGTCCATCTTCTCAAACTTACAATCATGCTGATCATCCTCTTCATCATCTTCCTCATTATCACTGTACTGATTGAGTGCATTCACCAGCTCCACAAAGATCTCGTCATTTATGAAGCCACACTCTACAAAAAAAACAACAACAAAAAAAAGACACAGGACAATAAATCAATACTCTTGCAAAGCAATTGAGAAAATGTTAGTTGTGCTGAAGAGGCCTAATTGTGAATCAATTAATAAAGGAAAGATTTCCCCTCCAAAAATTAAAAGAGTCCATATCTACAACATACCAAATATTGTGTGCTTGTTTTGTGGAGCACAACCATTTTATCTTTTAAGACTACTATAGAGAACAAATCTTTATATATAAAAAAAAAAAAAAAGGAAGAAAAAAGTAATCTCTGACCTCTATCTCCATGAACTTTTCCATCATAATTTTTAATAAGCTCTTCTATGAAGGTGCCATCTTGATCAAGGATTTCATCACCCATGTAAGGGATGTTGTGCAATACGGTCTCATCTTCAACCTAAAACAGAATAAAAGATTAAAAGCATGCATTTTGTAATGTAATACTTTGATTTCAATAAAACAATAGAAAGAGTTTGTCTTTACCATAAAGTTTTGCTGGAGGGGAGACCACGAGTACATGACAGGAACCGAGGCCACAGCATTCAGTGTTTTGAGAGGAATGACTTGTCTGGAGAACTCAGAAAAGCCACTGTCAACAGTGCACTGCATAAAAATTTAACAACAGATCAAGTCTACAGGCAAAGAAAATGATGATTCTTTCACTTTTAACACTGTTCAGGCAAAATAATATTGCATTTAACAATAAAACTAACAGACATATATTTAAAAAACAGCAGCAAGATTGATCTAACCTCTCTGGTTCCGCGCAAGGAGCTCACAGGTGTCATAATATGAACTGGCTGTATCCGCCTTAGTTTCCATTCCTGGTTTAAGATGTCAGTACGCTCCAATATTTTTTGTCTGTTGGAGCTGAACATGCTCTGTTCAGTAAGAAAATACATAGCACTTACAGGACGTTCTCAAACTGAAAAGTCAACATGGTTGTTCTAATGACACTTTGCTTCTTTATGTTATACACACATAAGCAATTGCACCAATCGTGTGAAAACTAAAATATGACCAACACCAAACTCTAAGCAGCGGAATGTCTGCTCTAGTAGCCCATGGATCACCTTGACCTCGTCTGCCCTCCTGAAGCGTTTGAGCTGCCGCAGCCGCATGTACTCAGACTTCACTCGCCGCCTCCAGCAAACTGGACCCTTCTCCGATTTCCTCCCGGTCAATCCCATGGTTTCCCTATAGACAGAGTACAGTTTTAGATTTCACTCCAGATTACTACAGAAGCATTCAATATGGAGGTTAAGTGGTTTTCCTTTGACTTTGGCATATAATTGAAAACTACAGCAAATGTATATAATTCCCCAAGATTTCCATGATGATAACGACAGAATTACAAAATCCATCTATAAAATCAGAATTAGCTGCATAATGCAGAATGTGACTGAACTGTGAACAAATGTATCAAACGTAGGAGTGCACATCCAATCAAACTGTTGAGTCTGTGAACTGTAACAAGACCATATAAGCTTGCATGGTCTTCCTATCCATAGCGGTAATAAACTTTCATTTACTACAGACACATTTGGCAAACATTATGATCAATTCTCTTACCTTTAAATATTAGATCAATTTTATCTCTCATTTTTTTGTCTTAAACAGCAACAAGATAAAGTCAGAATCTTGTTTAAAGGAACAGTTCACCCAAAATTACTTCATTTACTCCTTTATGAGGTTTCTTTCTTCTGTACACAACAGATGATATTTTAAAGAATACTCGTTTCTGGCAGCTATCAATTTCACATAGTCGAAGAAAAAAATTACTATGTAATTACGCAAGTAAATCAAATAGGTTTGGAGTGAAGGGTGACCAAATCACAGAATTTTCAGCTTTGGGTGAACTATCCCTTTAAGATTTAACTGCAAAGGTGTTTTTCGATGACAAATAATTTTTTTAATACAAGTGTACAGACATCAATACATCTAACAAAGAGGGAATAAAACAATTTTAGAAGAAATCCCAATGCTACATCCTGTGCAGAGATCTACAATGATAAAAGTTAGATATTTTAAAATACACTAAAAAGTGACATTAAACTGTTCCAATAAACTATTAGATAATAAAAAGTATTTTCGTTAACATTGGTGAAAATTGAATAAAACATACCAGAGCGCTCTCAGGTCTCCTGAGCTTTGAAATATCAACAATGCTGAGAACCACAACAGCGTAAAAGCCAGTTCTATTGCTGTGGAGATCATCTAACATGCTATGGGTATGTGGGTTGAATATGTAACCGATTGAATCTGAGCCATGAGGTGGCGTCGTGTTAGACAGTGACAAAGTGTCACTTGTAAGTTCACAGGTTTTCCCCTCCTACAAGTTTTCTCAGCAGCGCCACAAACTCTTCTACTAAGCGTAGCCACATTTTTTTAAAACTGACTTAATAAAAGGCAGAGGAAAAATTATGAGCTGATTTTAATAACTTTATATGATCAAAATTAGAAGTTCTGAAATTGTATTAGTTAATTCCCAAATCTGGGTTATCACGGGTGTTGATGTGACAGGTGTATGAGCTTATTGGCGCCCCTATTGGTGGAAAACACACCCTGCAGCGACATCTGACTGAAACAAACCATTTAACACGTTTGAAAGCACCGTTTACTCACAAAACTTGACAAAATCAGTACAACTCACAAAAACATTTCAGATAAAAACACGGGTGAAGTAATAAAACCAACATGCTGAACAGACAGCTCAACCAAAGCAGGAAAACTATTTTACACACTTACGGTGTTCTAACATTTATGATTATTATTTTGTTATTTTTGAGGAACACAAAGGAGATGTCAAGCAGACTGACAGTGTCCGTCACCATTCGCTTTTAATTGATGTTTTTTTTTTTCTTTATACATGGAAAATTAAAAACTGACTGAGAATGTCATGGCACACATCCCTTTTATTTCCTCAGAAAAAGGTAACGCCAAGTCAAACGCGTTTATACAACATGACGCTTAGGAAATAATAAGCTTTCTCATTTTCTTCTAAATTATTCTTTTAAACTTCGTTACGACTTGACAGAAGAGTATAACTTGAACCACATGATTAACAAGCTGTCTCTAACCTTACCCAACAGGAGTGGTTTCAATTTAAAGTTAGTCGCTAACTGGTTAGCTGGGCTGGTTTCAGAAACATCTTTTCGGTGTCTTTTCCAATAGCCTACCTGAAGGAGGAGATCTGTCCACATCCAAACAAACGACTTTTTCTTCAGTCTGTCGGCACCGTGTGTAAGTGAAGATGATCGGTTAACTGTGCTAGCTAACTCAGCTAGCTCGCGGTAGAGGGTCCTTTCACCTCCGCGCGTCCGCGTTACCAATACCGGCGAGCTTCGATAAACAAAAGACAGGCGCTTAATTCGTCTTTACTTCTCCAAGTATCTGCTTTACCGGACGTGTGTCCCTCCCTTAACTGCGACAGACTGTAAGCCAACTTGAAATGAATTTGAAATGAGGGTAAATTTGCAATATTTCCGTTTCTGTAAGTATTCAAACCCGCTCAGTCTGTCGTTTATACTCAGAATTCGCCGCCCACCTCGCGCACTGCAGAATCAACGAGCGCCAAACAGATGAGCCAATCAGAAAGAGCCATCTTCGAGCGGCTCAATGTTGCGCGTTCCGATTGGTTATATTTTATCGGGGACTTGACGAATCGGATGCGTGACTGCAGTGGGGGACATGTGAAGAAGTTCTCTTTGTTCTTGATTTTGAACGAATACAGTTTTGTAAAACTCCAAATGCGGCGCGGAATATGATATTGCCAGTCTAACGTTGCGGATTTTTAACATTGTCATGTTTTACGTTTAGCTGTTGTTAACGTGTCTGCCATGCTGTATAATGCAAGGATTTAAGCTTTTGTTACTTTCTTTTAGTACAGACGGAACAATAAGCATGCAGCAAATTCTAGAGAATCGGTTCCATATGGTCAGTAAGTCGATACAGTAAACATGTCAGTCTATTTTCGCATTGAACTGAAGGACTTCCTGTGGACTGTTTGGAGTGGGTCAACCGGTGCATTAAGTACCACCCACAACCACCGGCGAATCTTTCAACGGGGGGGCAAAGCCTCCAAACCTCCATCACAGTGCTGGGCAATCCGAATCATTTCCGGTGGTCGGTTCATTCGAGCAGTTTGAAAAATGATTCAGAGAGTCATACGTCATCACATGGTTCCTGACATCACAGAATGGCACATTGATTAAGATATAAAAACGTCCCAGCCATAGACAGTCCAAACAAATCGTTTGCTTATTCTCTAAATAAATAAATGTTCTATCCTGCTTAAACAAATAAACCACATTTTTGCTATATTAGTACGTTGTTCACTGGACAAGCAAAGCATTCGTGCAAAAGTCAGTCAGAGCCCAAAGTCTTTAAACAAAATGCGCGAAATGTGATCATGTCACCTCGCAAATTGGATCGAGTGGTACAATTTGAGATGTACATATGTAAACATAAGACATCATGTTTAAGTATTTTCAAATGTTATACTAGCATCTACCCATGCAAACATCATACTTCCTGTTGACTTCCATAAAATTAATCACCTCAACAGGGTCAAACTGAATGAAACTAAATGAGTTCAAATCTGTTGTCTACATAGGGTCAAACTGCATTTTAATAACTAAATTTCATCTAGATTTTGGTCCTGATTGCCTTCCCTAAATTTAGACCTGAAAACTGACACAATGTCAGACTCAATATCAGAGTATCAATATCTGATATGAGATCATGTAAATTGGTCTTATAAAAAGAGCATATTACCAGAGATTACTAATGACAACCACTCAATTTAAGTTTTTACATTATTTTATTTAAAAGACTTGGGAGAAATAAACAGTGCTTAGTTTGGAATGAAAATACTCAATGTTTTGATACCAGAAACAAAAGAATGTACAAAAACAAAAAACAAAACATTCAAAACAAGGTCACAAAGTCCTTCTGAATATTTCCATTCTCAGGGAACTGCATTTGTATAAAGTTTGTGGATTCTTTGAATCTCTTAGAGCTCATCTATTTTGTGTGATAATTTCGTTGCATGTTTTTCCACGAATTTGCTGAACTCCTCCACATCCCTTTTGCCGCCTTCAAATTTGATGGGGTTCTGCTTGTTGTTGCTTGGAGCAAAGTAGATTGTAGGGAAACCCTCTGCTTTATAACTGTCATGAGGTACATCATTGGCAGTGGCATCCATTTTGGCAATGACAAGATTCTTCTCATTCTTGTATTTCTTTCCAAGAGATATGTAATCTGGTTCCAGCTTCTTACAGTGACCGCACCACGGAGCATAGAATTCAATGAGGACATCTTTCTTTGTATCCATGACAATTTCGTCAAAAGTCTTTCCCACCACAACCTTCACCGGTCCTTTGTTGTTTTTGGGAAGGGGCTGAGACTTTACAATAGGTTTCAGCTTACCTGTCAGAGAATAAAAGACATGCAGTTGACTGGTGGAAACATTGAAAAATCACAAAAAGTAGTGCTATAGACCAATGAAAGAATGTTTTTCTTACATTTGTACATTTTAAAAGTAAAAAACTAAATTGTAAAAGTTGAAAATATAACAAGCCAATTATTTACCTTTTTTGAAGGCCATGACAAAGCTACGGAGAACATCGGAGTCAAATTCCTCTGGCTCCATAGCATATTTCTTTCCTCCTTCACCAACAATGCCAACATTCACCTCCTCGCCACTTTCACTCAGTCCAAGGCTCTTCAGTTCATCAGCATAGTCTTCCTCATCCGCAATGGCAAAAGTGTACTCCGGGAAGTCTTTTGCTACTTCAAGCACTTTACTCCTCCAAAACTGTGTGGCTGAGTGGAAAATGACAACAAATAAAGTCAGATGTAAATGAAAGCATTTGCACAGTGAGCTACAGGCTTTATCATACTTCCTTTTACAGAGTTCAAAGTACTGCTACAGCGTCTGCTTTGAAACTTACCCACTCTGTAGTCAAAACTGAAGTCTACTCCATAATAAACAACCACAAGCGGTCGTTTGGTGTATCTCTTTGCGTCGTTGCTCTGCTTTCTGTGCCCAACCAAAGTGCATCTTATATAATTTTCTAACAGTCCATAATTTCACTGAATGATGGTAAATGAGACAAAATCTTTGTTTTTCTTAAAGGATTCTACACCTGCTTCAGAAGTTCAAGAATTCTTCAAGAAACACATACTTCCTTTGGTTGGTTCAAAGTATTTCCACTTCCATTTAATGTTACAAACAATCGTTTTTGACTACTTTCATGACATCTTTAAAAAGAGGGTCTTTAATATTTAAATCTAATATTACTAAGTAAACTCACACTGAACACCCTGGGTTTATGTCAGAATAGAGACTGATTTTCACCTTCAAACTAAACATACAATTTCAAACAACAAAGTGAATCCGGTTTAGCTAGCACACTTCAAAGCATCAAATAATTAGATTGAACTGTATGATAGTACAGTTTGTGGCAGTTCAAAAGCATTACATTTCGACTTATTTCAACTAGCTCTGGAAGTGATTGAATGTGAACAGCCTTAAAACATTTTACACTTGTATTTAGAATTATACACTTCTGATTAGATTGACATCTTTAGCACATTTTATTACCAGGTGTAAACAGGACCTTAAACAGAAATACACAAGGCACACTGACCAACAGAAAGCAGCATGTTTGACAAATTAAAAATAATAATAATAAAATTCATTACGGTTTCTGCACCAAAAGCCCAAAGAATAATTTGCTTTCTACACATATCCTAGCGCATGTGTAGAGTGCACGTGACAGGAATTTCAGTAGAACAGTTCAACAAACAACGGACACAGCCTAATTTTTGCTGGAGCTTGCACAAGCACTTTGAATCAATTTTGCACCACTTACTCAGTCTACAAAATGTCAACATTGAGAAGGCCATTGTTTCAAAGTTGGAAAAACCAGGGGGTAAACAAGAATAAACTACTGTGTTTGATTAACAATACAGTCATGCTTGTAGATGTCACACAATCATTAAATATGCAGTACTTACTTTAATCGTTAGTGAATGAGATGCAGTTTCATATTTTGATCTAAATTTCTCTGGCTGGAGCATGACTACTTGTCCAGGTGAAGCATTGAGGAACTTTGTGACATCGTTATTGAAGGTGTGCATGAATTTGTAATCCTCTCTCAGAGAGTTACCTACAGAAAGAGAAAATCAGGTTTTGAAAAAATTAAGATTAAATCTTTGGAGAATTACTTCCAGACGGCAAAATACACACATGCTTCTTGATAGATCTCATATGTTGCATCTTGATCGCTGGAGAAAACACCAACAATAACAGCATCATCTCCATCTTTGAGGAGCTCCAGAACCTGTTTCAGGGTCTGGACCTGTTTAGATGGAGGACCAGCCTGGTCTGACATGTAATCAACAATACCTTGAGGAAAAAAGAAGGAAGAGTTGGAAATTTCCAAAACTACATTAATTGGTCACCAAGACAATTTGACAGTAACCTACCAAACTTCTCCCGTGGTCCATTGTAGTCAAAAGCCTTTCCCTTTCTGAAGATTTTGAGCGTCGGGTAGCCAGAAACACCAAACCGTGTCGCTAAATCGCTCTCTGCAGTGGCATCGACTTTAGCCAGTGGAATAAGAGGAGTGCGGTTGCTGAGCTCTTTAGCAGCTTTCTCATATTCAGGTGCAAGTCTCTTACAGTGGCCACACCTGTTTGAATGTAAACGCAGTATTTTCAAAAAGTTTAACTGATGCTTCAGAGAGAAAGCAAAGATGTTGAATAAAGCAAAATTGAAATGAACTGAATTGTTTTTTTTTTTCCAATCACGGCATAGAAATTTATTTTGAGTTCACTTAAGCAGTTCAAAACAGCTTGCCAATGTAAAAATGTACAGCAAATGCAACACACTGAACTTTTTTTTTTTACCCGTAAACAAATGTCGCTGCGAGAATAAAAGTGTGTTTTTTTGTAAATAATATACTAACCAGGGTGCATAAAACTCCACTAGAATGATGTCAGCATTGTTCACTACATCATCAAAATTGTCTTTAGTCAAGACTAGAGTAGCCTCTGGAGGAGGTTTCCAGTCTGGTTGGGCAACTTCTTTAACACGTTCCACAATGGCTGAAAAAATGAAAGTTAAAATCATGCTTGTTTAACAATAGACCAGGAAAGATTGTCAGTTCAAATTCAGAGCAAGCTAAAGGAAGTTCTCCAACTCACCATGCTCACTCCGATCCCCATCATAGTCCACAGGCTCTCCCTTTTTAAGTATTTTGATGGTGGGATATCCAGACACTTCAAACCTGCTTCCTAAACCACTGGCTTTAGTGGCATCAACCTTGGCCACTGGAATAGGTGGGTCATTTTCCTTTAGCGTCTGAGCGATCTTCTCATACTCAGGAGCAAACTGTTTGCAGTGGCCACACCTGAAAAAGTGTCATATTTGCATGGACAAGACTTTGTCAGGCAATGACGTGTCTCCAACTAATGTGGAGGAAAGAAAACCTACCATGGTGCATAAAACTCCACCAATACTGTGTCTTTGCCTTCCATGAAAGTGTCAAAGTTTGCATCTGTCAGGACTAGTACCCCATTCTCCTCCTTTACTTCAGTGTCATCTGCATCATCATCCCCATCATCGTCATCTTCCTCTTCTCCTAGATCTTCTGCTGAATCTAAAATAAATGTTTAACAAATATGAAATGCATCAAGCTAATTAACTTAAATTTCCTGTTTATACTTTTCTTAGGTTTCATAACAAAGTTAATCCTTATTGTAGTCCAAGTTGCAACAAATATACATGTATGATCTCTACAGAACGCAATTTAACCTCCAATGTAGCCAGCACATTCAGCAACAATGCATCCATCAAGCTAACTAGAAGTGCAACGTTCTGGATTGTTCCAAAAGATGCAAAACATTTTTACATATTTGCAACTGATATCTTACCATCTTTGGAATCTTCTTCGCATCGGTTTGGTTTAATGAAGTGTGTCACTCCAAGCAACACAATCAATAGAAGCGTAATCTTCTTCATGTTTTGTAATACGCACGCCTCCTTTAGTTAGCTTTAAAGATTCCACCGAAACGCGTACACTGCTATCGGTAATTAAAGGAATAAATACTGTGATAGTTATTATGGCAACGTTTGATATAAATGATTAGCCTCAGCTCATCACAAGTCACGCATTTTTCTCTCAATGCATTTTTCTCACTTTGCTTCCCCACTCCTTTACTTGAACTTGTCTGACTTGCCACGCTGTGATTGGCTGGTGACGCAAGGAGTTGGCCAATCATCGACCGCCACTCAAGTCCGCAGCTCATGCACGTTCAAAACCGCAATTGGGTGATCCGTCGTGGGCTGCAAGCTGATTGGATGGTTAGTGAAAAGGTTCCATGAGATCCGGGAAGTGTAACCAGGAGGATTGAGCAATGTGAATTTTCTCTTCAGTTGTTCAAGTTGTGCAGGTAGTCCCGGAAAGGTACGCTTACCCGAAGGAAGACAAAAAAATGTATTTTAAATTGTTTATTGACTTGATAAACTTTTGTCAAGTTGAATGAAGCATTGGTTTTCTGTTGTCTATTAATTAGTAAAAATGAGTTGCACTTGTAAAATTTGTCAAACGTCATCTCCTAATTCTTGTGGTAGTAGCAATTTTAGGTATGACTTGACATAAAATATCACATTTGATAACATTTGGTAGGCTATGCTTAGGCTAATCAATGTTGTTCAAAACACATACACAAATGATAATTAATGTTAACTAAGGACAAAAAAATGGCTTGAAGATGCTTATTCTGTTCCAGAATTACGAGAACAAACAAAGCTGATTTTATTGATGTCAGTTGTGAAGAGGCACAGTTTTTTTTCGAGAGTGAAAAAACTAGGCCTACCTACATTTTAATTAATAGAATACAATTTTAATGAATTGATCTGTTTGCCAATTCACTTGCCAATAAGGGATAGTTCACCCAAAAGTGATAAATTTCTCACCATTTACTCATCCTCAAGTGATTATAAAACATATGAGTTTCTTTCTTCCGTTGAACACATAAGAAGGTATTTTGAAGAAAGCTGAAAACCTGTAACCTTGACATGTAGGCTGTAATAGGGAAATGAAATACCAAGGAAGTTAGTGGTTACAGGTTTTCAGTGTTCGTTCTTTCTTTTCTTCAAAATATCTTCTTTTGTGTTTAACAGAAGAAAAAAACTAACTGATTTGGGCCAAGTGAAGGGAGAGAAAATGATGACAATTTAATTTTTTGGTGAAACTATGAACTATCCCTTTAAACATGTTTGATCTACACTTTACAGTTTAATCGTCCAGTTTAATGAGAGAAGTCACAGACAACTAAAATTGTGAAGGATAAAAAATCAGGTTACAGCACTTCCAACAGTGATTGACTGTACACAATTCTGACATAAATTTGATGACATCAAGGCAAGTAAAAAAAAAAAAAAGGTTATTAAGGAATTTGTGGAAAAAGTTGTCCATTATGCTCTTTCTAATGGTAGAGCCACTGACACTTTTCTCTCCCAATAACAAGACAAACTGAAATACAAACTGAACAATTTTTGTATCACATACATTGATCAATGTACCCCGGAATAATTGTGTGCTGACCTACAGAATTGTCCATTCCCTCAATAGGTAATGCATTAAACATGTAAGACTGTCTAGCTTCCTTCCCATGACCTGTATGACCTATGTTCACTTGAGGTGAGCTTTTAACAGTGCGCCTTTTTATTTCACTGATGACTTGGGTGTTGAGGGCATTATTATGCTTATCTGCCATCTTTCTTGGGTCAGGCTGCATTGATGATTTCAAGGAGATATTGCAATTCCATTCAGCAGGGGCACAATAGGTCTGCTTACTTGAAGAATGTATTTGTGCCTGTCCAATCTCTTCTGAGTCCCTGACAGGAACTTTGAGATGTTTTTTGAATCTCTGTGGTCTTGGAAGATTCTGTTCCTGCATCCTTCCTGTCTCTTTTAAGTACTGAGATAATCTGCGTTCAAGTGGTGATCTTGATTGAAGAATAAATCAATTATAATGTTACACTTCTATTCATATTCATATTAAATCTTAACTATACTGTATTTGACTTAAAGGATTAGTTGAAAATTCTGTTGTTAATATTCACCTCATGTCATTCCAATCCCCTGACACATCAATTTGTCTTCAGAGCACGAATTAAGAAATTTTAGGTGAAATCTGAAAGCTCCCTCATCCTCCATAGGCAGCAAGGCCTTTTCTTGACTAATTAGAAGTCCAGAAAAATATCAAAAAACATCTTCAAAACAGACCAAACATTCAGTGGTTCAATTAAGCTACAAGAATACTTTTGTGCACACATAAAACAAAAGTAATGATGACTTGATTGTTTCATTTCCTCAGTGTCAGTATATTGTGCAAGTTCACAAGCGCTGCAGTGATGTATCCCCATACTCACCCTGGATGAACACATGTGACTTCCTCTGTTTGAAACAAAGCACACGGTCATCAGAGGTAATACATCGAGGCGCTACCAAGCATGACACATGAATGTTTCACTGTTAAAGTAATTTTTGTTTTCTGCATGCAGAATAGTATTCTCATAGCTTGATAATATTCCGATTGAACTGTTCAATGGTCTGTTTTGGTATTTATATGATGTTATACTGGTATTTTTCTGAACCTCTGGATCCTTGCTGTTAATAGAGGATGAGGGAGCTCTCTGATTTCACCTAAAATGTCTCCATTTGTGCTCCGAAGACAAACAAAGGTCTCAGGGGTTTGGATTGACATGAGGGTAAGTCATTATTAACAATAAATAATTTTCACTTCAAGACTGACAAATGTACCTGTGAATGTGTTGCTTATGTGATAACAATGAGCCACTGCTCCCATCCAGGCAACCTTTATGTTTTGTTGTGTGTGGCTGGCTAGTCATTCCTTCCACGCACTATACAAACCAATAAAATACATTTGATGTTAATATTGTAATTTATTTTTGGCCAATACTATATATTGTATTAAAAATAAACAAATAAATAAAATTACAACTGTACACGTGAATGTCACCTCAGAGTCTGAGCCATCAGAGCCATCATGAACATCAGAAAGTGGGATTGAGAAATTGCTCTGAATCTCAAATAGATTTTCTTTTGCTGGCAGATTGTCTGACATGGTGCAGAGATGAAACATCAACTCATCCATTAAATCCTCAAACTCTGCTAAGTAAAAGCTCTGTGGAATGAATAGCAGATTAATCATCAAATTATTAAAAATACACTTTCCATATTCATGAAAACTGTCTTAAAGAAATCGAGTGCTTACATTAGCATGGTCTTGATGATCAGTTGACTTGTGACTGGCTTTCTTAATAATAAATAAAGCACTGTCTTTAACAAAAGAGATCAGCTCAAAGACAGACAGTAAATCTTTTCTTTTTTTTGTTTTCTTTTTTGTTTGTTTCACAAAAATGGCAAGGGTGGCAATTAACTGAAAAAAACAAACAGAGTAATTGATTTAATTCCACTTAAATATAGAGTGTGCATTGATATTAGGATATTTCAAACATACCACAGCCTTCATTGGAATCATAGTGCAAAACACAACTCCCAAAAAAAGTGTTGGTGGAACATGGCTTTGCAGATGAATGTCACTGATGTAAAAGACACGAGTGAAGAGCAAATGAGCTGCTCTAGTAAGGCTAGTAGATGGGACCAAATGAAGGATCAGTTTGCAGAGACCGGAGAGGGCCAGTGCGATAATAACACCTGGTGCCTAAATAGAAATAAAGAAGAGCAATTTAATGGAAGTAGCCTTTGGTTACATCACTGGGGTGATCTGATTTTAACATATTGTGTTATGTAAATCGAGAGGCTACCAGTAACCAAATCAGGTTGGAGAAGATCAGCTTCCAAGTAACCACAGCTGCTGCCACTGTTTTGTTTAGCCGTAGTAAGTGCACACATTTCAGGAGAAGCAAGTTCACAACAATGCCAAGGAGTGACTGGGAAAGCTGTAAATGATATACGGGTAGTTGACAAATAGGCAGCTTTTTTGTAAATCACCATTTTTGAAGAAAAAATTGCAATTCTGAACTGTATCGTAAAAATGTCCTATGGTGTGACATCGAAAAAATTAAGAAAAACAACTCTTAATAATATACAAACAGCGTGAGGGGGATTTATCTTCATTGTTGGACATTTGATATGTGAAAAATATATGTTTTTCTCAATGACTTGACAGACTTGTTGCATTAAATTGTGGCGTCACACCAAATGACAACAATACTTAACAATTTTTAGTGGTTCCAAAAAAGTTTAATGTGTAAAAATTCTGAGATAAAAACTTAACTGGTGCACATCATGAGCTTTACAGGGGGTTTCAGTCACATGTTAAGTGTTAACTAATTTAAGTGTTTAGTGGAATTGTCCGATCTAAAATTAACATATAGCTTAACACCAGAGGACATGGTTTTCAGTGAGAAAATGTACCAAGTTCTTATGTTTTTTTTTTTAGAAATAAATGTATATAAAAATTAATATGATTTACTAAAATGGTGAGGTGTTTATTAATGATTTTATGATTTTCTTTTCAATTTTGGACAGCTGTAATTTATTGAACTATGCTTGAGACAGTCACACTATAGGACAGTTTTAAGATTTGGCTCAAAAACATAAAGAATGTAATAACAGCAGTTCAGAGGTCCATGGAAGACAAAGAAATGTTTAACCATTTTCTGCTTTTTAAATGATGAAAAGACTAATATTTATTCTTGTCTTGTGTGACAGTGAAAATGCAACATCACGTCAACAACCCATATGTATGGTATTCATCGGCAAACAGATAATAGTAAATAGTTCTAAATTGAATATGCTGAAAGAAAGTCTAATCACATTTGTGGTTTACTTGTCTACTTCCAAAATTAAATATGGTATTGATTGAAATATGAATACATCATGGTCCAAAGACATCTAAACAAACAAAAATCAAGACAATGTGCCAAAATATGCTGAAATAAGTAGACAGAAACCCTGTCCCTTAATCATAATCACAATGTTCTGCATTACAGGTCAAATCACATTCGCATTTACAGTGAGTGCATTTAGCACACAGCATTGTTTTGGATATCCAATAAATTCCAGTGCAAAATATACTCAAAAAAAAACTTTTTGTTTGTTTGGTATCTTTTGGCATGGTGTAAAAATTGACAGTGTGAATGTTAAACGAGCAAGAATGTAAAGACTAAACATGCCAAGAGAACAAACTACAATTAACTGATTCACTACAGCATTTTCTCATAGTGGGATAGCAGGACTACACGGTAATGTTATATTAAAAATTAAACGGTGTTGTCCAACCTGCTCACAAAAGAAGATTGAACTTAGATCAACAAGTAATTTAAAATCCTCCTTCTTCAGGAAATCAATCTCCTCTGTTTTTAGCTGAAAGTTGTACACTGAACAAATATACCGCAAGAGACTGCAGATGATAACTGTCACCTGTGTAAAACAAAGCATTAAAATAATGTAAAATACATTTTAAATGTAGTATATAAATAGTATAGAAATAGAATATTAACAAATAGTATATTACCTCTAGCCAGCTCCAAAGGCATCTGCAGTAAACCATGCACCCTCTTTGAGTCATAATATATATTTGCCAATACATATGAAACAGGATGAATACAAGGAAAAGATGCTAGAAATAAAAACATGCAGAGGGGGGAAAGTAAAAAAACAATTCACAATATAATACATTCAAATATTCATATATGTAAATAAATGAGTATAAATCGGGTTCATTGCTTTTTGTAAGTATTTTTTTAAGAATTATTAAATCTTTGTTTCCACTTATAATTAAAGTCATTATATTATTTTATAATATAATATGGTTACACTTTATTTTAAAGAGATCCAAAAATGAATAATGACACACGCTTAAGTGGTTGTATTGGTCCTTTATGTGTTTCTCTCTTCTGTTGAACACAAAGAAGATATTTTGAAGAAAGCCTACAGAATCCATGATGTTTCTTCAAAGCATCTTCTTTTGTGTTCAACAGAAGAAAGAAACTCAAACAGGTTTGTAACAGTTGAAAGGAGAGTAAATGATGACAGAATAAATTTTTGGGGGGGAACTATCCCTTTAAGGTTATTGAATAATGCATACAGAACAAAAACAACTATACTGAACTGAAATGAAGGTGAAAAAACGATATCAGGTACTTTGTATAAGTACAAAGGAATTTTTTAAGCTCAAATGACCTTTGGAAATCTTTTTTAAAGTTATTAAATGGAGTATACTTTAAAAGACATTAAAAAGTAAATTGGGCTTCGCTAATATGGGCTTTACTTTTCCTGTAGTGCCATAGATCATGTGTCCAGACTGTAATAAGACGCTCACCTCACAGATCATAACACTGTAGTCGAGGGCTGTTGGGAAATGGTAGAGTCTAGTGGACTGTACACTTGCAGAGGGCATCAGAGCTCCTGTAGATGTTTGCTCTACTAGTATAGTGACTGATGTGAAGAGGTTACTGGGCCCATTGTACAGGACAAACTGGAGAATCACAATCTGGGTGAATGGAGTCATCCAGCCAGTCACCAGAAGCCTTTTAACAGACTTGAAAGCGTTCAACCTATTTTGGCAATGCAACACATATTATGCAGCGCAAATTATATATAACAAATAATATTCACATGTAAGATAATTAATTAGCAGATACCTTGTTTTTCCCAGACTCACACTCACTCTTTCTCCCTCATAACATCTAAGTTTTCCACAAAATGGAACAAGTTTCTTTGTCGCAGATTGGTTATCAGAGCAGTTATTATTGACATTGCTCAACAAATTCAAGATCTGTTCAAAGAGAAAAAAAAGTTTGGAATAATTAACTCATATGTTCACCAAAACTGCTTATTTATTTGAGCAAAAGTACAGTAAACGCAGTAATTTGGGAAATATGAGTTTTTATTGGTGCTCAGTTACTAACAATGCTCTTTTTAAAATCGTGTATAGTAAATACACCTTTACTGTTTAATATTTTTTGAATTTTTTTAATATTTGATTAAATATTGATTTTTAGGATTCTTTGATAAGTTGAAATTTAAAAAAATAGATAAATAGAAACATACTTTTGTAACACATTAAATATCTTCACAATAACGTCTGATTTACTTAAAACATTCTTGTTCAATTAAAAGTATAAATATTCACAAAATATGAAGCAGCAAACAACCTTTCAGACAAAATGGTTCTCAAGCAACAAATCAGCATATTAGAATTATTTTGGAAGGATTGTGTGACATAAATACTTGGTTAATATATAAAAGACATTTAACATTCATTCTAATAAAGCTTCAGTGAGTACAACAGAGCACACAGAAACATAAACAATCTTAATTATTCCAAATGATGTCCAATGTAATGTATCTATTTTGTTGTCACATGAAAGCATTTATTCTTTCCCCCTGTGAAACAGTTATTGTGAAATACCTGGCATGATGAGTTATGTGTGCTCTTGATCTTTGTAATGACTGGACTTCCAACAAGAGAGAAAGGAGCTCCTGTCTGTTAAAGAAACACACATTGCAAACTGTATTTTCACCTGAATTGTGTGATTCAGCTAAATACTAACAGATCTCAAATATATCATTAAATGTACATCATTTTCTTTTCTTTCACCCCGGTAGTCAGAATTATTGTATAGTTTCTCCAGGAAAGAGGTTGTTGTCCAGTTCCACCAATCGTCATGTTTTTGGATGGAGTGAAATGAATTTTGCAGGCTCCTGCTGATATGAAACTATCGTTAGCACTAGTAATGAAATAATTTCATGTTTTGTGTTAATTGGGAATGTCTTGTGCATACTTTGTGAAATGAGTATTGATAGCCTGCTTCAAACGGTACTTTGAATCACTGTCAGACTTTCCATAGGCCACAAATAGAATCATCGAAAGCATGATGAGGTGTAGCATAAAATCCCTGTTGAAAAAAAGTAATTCTAAGATAAATATCAGAAAATTATATTAAAATGGGAAAAGATATATGAAAATGCACTCCTAAAGGATGAGGATTGGGACAACGAAATTGAAATTATTATTTTTATAATTTTATTTATTATAATTAAAAAAAATTATAATAAGTGTTGGATTTTCAAATATTTATTTAGGGGTTTTTTTCATAGCACTGATATTCAGATGTTTTATTAACGTGCATGTGAATTCAAAATGTACAATATTTATTTTGCTAGCGCACATTGTTATTCTTTAGGTGAACAATTAATCTGTGCAAGTTAATCTACAGAAAAAAATTTGTTTTGGTAAATCAATCAAATCAATCAATTCAATCAAAGTCTGACCATCTGATCTCACGTCTAGAGTGGCGGTTCTTCTATGATGACATCAATTTGACAGCTTCAACCACAAAATTCTTAACCACACATCTCTTACTATTAGTTTGCTACCAGATGATGCACAAAAAGAAAGCCCCACCCCCTACTCAATATTCCATTTGAGTTGGAAATACATCAACATATTGAAATAACAAAAATTTCTGGGTAACACAGACTTTAAGAGTGAATCTGATCAAACAGTAGTACCTTGTAGTTTTGTATAAGAGTGTTTGTTTCTTGATCTGGCCTCTCACAAGCTTCAAATCTCTTGAATTTGGTGGCCGCACTAAACGTAGAAATCTGGCTCTCTGACGGGCAGCAAGCACCTGCTCAACATAGTTGCAAAGGCATTCAAATTATATCTAAAATTCCTTTGAAAAGATGTATCAGTGCATATTTACTTTTTCAAAATGTATGCTTCTCTCTGTGGACTGCTGGCATTTGCTACCCAAGACATCAGATTTTTGGCCCCTG
Source organism: Danio jaintianensis (assembly GCA_903798115.1). Lineage (NCBI taxonomy): Eukaryota > Metazoa > Chordata > Actinopteri > Cypriniformes > Danionidae > Danio > Danio jaintianensis. The sequence continues at coordinate 17,168,739 of CAIGQV010000641.1, forward strand.
TGTCTCAAAGACTCAAAGACAGGCTCTGTTACACTTAGACTGTGGAACCAGTCAGATCTTTTCCGAAGTCTCAGAGAAACTGTGACCGCAATCATGAGAATCTGTAACAGGATGTACAATTATCTTGAGTTAGGATTTAATTTGTATTGATCATTTAATTACAGTAATGAGAACGTGGGTCAAATATTAGAATGAAACCATATACAGCTATTTTCAGTGTGTGAGGGATCAAGATGATTTACCATTGATGGATGCAGAACAAAACCACAGCAGACGAGAGAAAAGAACACAGAATGAGCCCACAGAAGAGTCTCTGTTTTGTTAAACCTGAAGAGCATAAATTTAAAATCCTAATTTGCATATATTTGGGAAACAAATAATGTGCACAAAGACACAATATTCAAGTCTCAACAAAGCATATTACTAACAAATATCACCCACTTTACTCCGAGACCTCCAGTGATGGTGACACATGTAAGAGAGAGGGACACACAGAGGGTCCAACCCAGATAACAATACCATGACTGAAGACTTTGAATTCTTCCACCACAAACTTGCTGGTTCTCCAAGATATCTGTAAATGTGCCATTGAAAGTTTCATTACCATTAAGCCATTTTATTTTATTTTAGTTTAGTTTATGTCACATGATCATTTAGAATTTTGTGCTCAATAAATATTTATTAATATTTATTAATATCATTCCGTTTATCACAATGCAAACAAAATGGCATAGTTTTCATGATTCTTTGACGAATAAAAAGTTCAAAAGAACAACAATTGTATTTATTCATAAATAAAATGTTTTGTAGCAATTTGTATCTCTATACCAAGATTAAAAAATAATAATAATTATTCAAATTAAATAAAAATGTATATTAGAATTATATTTAAAGTAAAAAAATATACTTGCTATAAACATGCTTAAAAAAATAACAATACTATGATTAAGGTTTTTTATCTCATGAATTACAAACCTGCCGAGGAGTGTGATTTGCAATCAGACTTTTTCCATTTGCATTTGCCATGTGATCTCTTGTTGACATCAGGAATAGAGTCATCCACAATCTCTAAGATGGTGTCTGGGTCCTCTTGCAGTTTTGACGCAGGCGCCGAATCTGAGGTTTTGCAGTCCTGCAGGATACACAAAATAAAATGTCTTAAAGGAATAGTTCACCCAAAACTGAACATTCTGTCATCATCTTCTCTCCCTTCACTTGACACAAACCTGTTTGAGGAAAATCTCAGAAACCAGTAACCCCTGAATTACATAATAGTTGTTTTTCATAATATGCGTGTCAGTGGTTAATAGTTTCTAACATTCTTCAAAATATCTTCTTTTGTGTTCAACAGAAAAAAAAAAAAAGTTTTGGAATCAATTGAGAGTGAATTAATAGAGTAAATATTTTTTTCAAGGGAACTATTCCTTAAAGTAAAGTAGACTATATTCATTTAAACGTAAATCATAAGAATACATACACCAATACACCTGTACATTATACCTTATATTCTTTTTTCCATGAGTATGAAACAGATTCAGATGCACGATCATTCATCAGAAATGCATCGTGGTGCTCTGTAAAACAGAGAACCAAAATGATTTGCACAAAATTATTTTAAATAACGAACAGATGTGAACAAAAGTTACATTATGTAAAAGCATACCTTCTGCAGAGCAGACATCAGACACTTTGACTTTATACTGCTCTCCAGAAACACTACTGGACTTGGTCTAAAATGAAATCAAGGAAAATCAATATTTACAGCATAAACACTCCCCTCTATTATTGGCACTCTTGGTAAACCTATGACCCTGGACAACAAATACTACAAATATTTTTTTTTTACTGAGATTTATAGATTATCTGAAAGTTGAATGAATAATTGTGAAATCTTTCAAATTTCCATGTTTTCATGGAAGACAATCTCTACTTAACATTTTTAATGATTATTGTCATAAAAGAAAAATCAATAATTTTGACACATACAATGTATTCTTTTGGGTATTGCTAAAAATATACCATTTCAACAAAAGACCAGGGTCACATATGAGATAAAATAGAGGTAAATGTCTTATTGTTTAACCTTTTGATATTGTGCTCAACATATGAACAAAAAACTCTGCTTTCACAAAGAACAAAAAACTACAAGCACAGCACAGTCTTATGAGAAAACAAAATTATGTTTATGAGAACACAAATTTGTTAAATATATGTGGGTATACATGTTGTTAAATATAGATGTGAACATGAGATGTATGGTAAAATATCAAAAACATTGATAACCATTTCCACCATCAGGGCAATAGTTAAGAATTTCCAGTCAAGGAAGGGTTATGAATCAGTTAAACGTGTTTGTTTGTATCACCAATAGGAGGTTCAAGCGGCCAAAAACATCTCCAAGAAACACAGCAGGAAGTTGTGTTTTTGGGTCATCGATACTAATAAATAAATAAAATGCTTTTTTTTAAAGCTTCTAGGCTTTAGGCTAGGTTTTTTTGTTAATATTCTGAGCAAGAGGTTAAGCAATGAATACATTTTTGTCACAGCGTTCTGGCTCATATTTACAGAGGGTACCAATATTAGTGGAGGAAACTGTAGAAACAAAAAATACATAAATCACACATCACATATACTAATTGTCTGAATGAATGCATCCAGTAGCTCCAATATTTAACTCTGTGGCAGACCATTTCAGGCAGTCTGGGATTTCTGACCTTGCTGACACGAAACACCAGACACACCAGACCCCCCGCCGGCATCACAGCCAGAGCACTGCACACGCCTGTTAACATGCAGACGGCCGGAACATCAATGAGTCCCATCTCCGAAAAACACTGCCAGTAGAAAACAAAAGAAATGTTTCAATAGGGTGAAAACGAATCAAACAACATCACACACACGTTGACGCAGTGTTTGTTGGCATGTATTGATTTCTGTGTTGAACACCTGTTCTTCCAAAAGATTTATGAGCAGCGTGTTGACACACATGTAGCCCTGCAGGAGCAGCAGACAAACACTCAAATGCTGGGTGTGTGTGTGAGAGCTGGAAGACGGACGGCTGTATATGGAAAACCACGGGTGAAAGTCCTCTAGATATTCTGTCAGCTTCAAATATAGAAGCTTTTGCAAACACAAAAAAAGCACAGTTTGTTTAACATATATTTAACATATACTTTAACATATACTGTATAGCATGCTGGAATATATTTGAAACATTAATAACAATAATAAGGTTGCATTTATTTGAAAAAATACAGTAAAACATGTCATTTTTCATATACTATTACATTTACTACTTGATGTTTTAAGAGAATTTAAATTGTAATTTATTCCTGTGATACCAAAGTTGATTGAAATAACATCTTAGGGTTTGATCGCTGCCTTGAGATAAGATAACATAATATGTGAATAATGAAATCTCTTAAAACGCACAGGAAAAACTATAGCCATATTTAAAGGGATAGTTCCCCCAAAACTGAAAATTCTGTCATCATTTACTCCCTGCACTTGTTCCAAACCTGTTTTTTCTTTTACTGAACACAAAAAAAGTGATATTTGGAAGAATGCCTGAAAGTAACAGCCATTGATTTCCATAGTATTTTTCTTCCTACTATGAATGCCAGTGACTGCTTTTCCAACATTCTTCAGAGTATCTTGTTTTGTGTTCAACAGAAGAAAGAAATTTATTTCAGTTTAGAACCACTTGAGTATGGGTACATTGATATAAAATTATCATTATTGGGTGTACTATCTCTTTAACTAGGTGTACATCACCTGCTTAAATGTTAGTCCACATTCTGAAGCAACAAGGCTCCTCTCCACTCTTCCATCTCCCTCATCAACTGCAAGCCAACACTGGCCCAGAAAGAACCAGCAGGAGCCCTGCACCAGGTCTTTTACCACCACATGGCTTAGATACCAGCTGGGAGATGAACCTCCATTATCATGCCAGAGGTGCACCTTCCACACTCGACCCAGACGCTCTGGAGAGCTAATAATACAGGATAAATTATGACATATTAGACAAAGCGGCTATATAGTTATTCACATTTTTATTGCCACTGTGTTTTGTGTTGAACAGAAGAAAGAAACTCAAGCAGGTTTGGAACCATGTAGAGGTAAGCAAATAATGACAGAATTTTCATTTTTGGGTGAACTGTCCCTTTAAACTGTTTCATTATTGGCTGACTGTACTGTATCAAAACACTAAATGTGCAAAATGAGCTTTTACCTGAGAATGAAAGTATTCCTTGAGTTGCTTGTAAAGAGTCTGGAGTCGGAGCTGCTGATTTCCCTGGTCTGAGACACACCATCATCTCCATGAAGAACAATGTAAACCTGACAACAACAAATGCAGAGATAAAAATCTACGATAACATCTAATGCATGCAACTCACACTATGCATTAATACATTGCAATCAGCAATGATCTCTTACAATAATTTCACATTCATTCTCATTGCTAGTCATTACCTTTGCTGTCATCCAGGTTCTAGATCTAAAGCCTGTGTCAATGGTAACAGCATAGAGAAAGCGGTCTGAGGCATTGTTTTCTGGTAGCAGGAATGAGCCTGTAGTTTTCTGTAAGGAAACATCAGCTTTTCTACAGATGACCAGCACCATTATATGGAGAGCCAGGAATATTACTGCTAAAATGACTGGTATGTAGTTGGGTTTGGAGCTGCGGGACAGGAGGAGAATATCTGTAAGTGTGAGGTAAAAAGCAACATTTTCAGATCTGATAAATTTGAAGAGAGGTGTTGCAGGTGTACTGGATAAACTGTGAAACATCTGCAGAGCTGTAGTTGTTTGTGATGGTCTCATGTGATACTGCAAATGAAGCCAGGTGGTTGCAACTGAAAAAAAGAACATACATGTTCGTATTTTATATGAATGGGATCTAGTTTAGCCAAAATTGAAAAACTTGTCATCATTTACATTTATCGATCCAAACATATTTAAATGTTTTTCTTCTTTGGTACATTTGTCTTAACATTCTCTAAACTGTGAGTGAAAATGTCAAAACTTGTTCAAACTTCAGAACCTTATTGCAGGTCTGCAAAATGTAGTTACTCACCCAAAACATTTACTGTAATTTATGCTTCAAAACCTAGTTAACGTGTCAGTAATTTAGTAATTTGGCCAAGGCCACCAAAACATAAAGTGTATTTGTCATCGTGTGTCACACTGCTCAAAATAATTAGTTGTTTTTTCACCATGACCATCATTCATTTTCTTTTCGGCTTAGTCCCTTTCTTTAATCTGGGGTCGCCACAGCGGGATGAACCGCCAACTTATCCAGCATTTGTTTTACGCAGCGGATGCCCTTCCAGCTGCAACCCATCACTGGGAAACATTCATACACACTCATTCACACACATACACTACGGACAATTTTAGCTTACCCAATTCACCTATACCGCATGTCTTTGGACTTGTTGCTTGTCCAACTACTGTATTGTATATTTCATATTTCTTATGTTACCATAAATAAAATAAATAAATAAAACACTACAAAACAGCATCAATGAAAAAAATATTGTTGGTGGATATCCTGTTGCTATTGTTGGCTTTGTCAGAGATTACACTTCTTCAAATTACTCTTTCACAAGCATGTTGCTGCAGTTCAGGATTGTGGAAGTTCTCCATTCTCAAAAAAAAAAAAGGTTGTGATTGTGCTGTGGACAATCTACATATATACTGTATGCTCCCAAACTTGATTGGTTAAACAGATGATGCAAATTGTATTGCAATTAGAGGTCATTTACCAATTCCTTCCGTAGTATTTTTTTCTCTACTATGGATGCCAGTGTTTACTGGTTTCTAGGATTTTTTTAAATAGTTTTCAACAGAAACATCATAAAGTATTGAAGTAAATGTAACATTTAGAGTGAACTATCCCTTTAATTTATAATGCCAGACCATACTGTCCTACAGTGGCGTAGTAATTGACATAAAAAAAATATATATATTAATTAAATTATTAATTACATGAATTATTCATTCAAATTAAATAATATCAAACATACTTGCAAACCCATTTGAAGCCATGATTTCATAAAGCCACACAATTGTAATACATGAAACTATTATGTCTTACCACTAGGTGGAGCATTTATTGCACAATCCGATTCCGTACCTGCAGTAAATCCGGTCTGGAGAAACAGCAGCAAGAGGAAAACAACCATTGGGCTTCCACTGTTTCACACCATCCCAGGACAGACACTCCACAGACTCAATGCGCAGTGTGTAGTTCACAGCTCTGGCTATGTACTTGTTGCTTGAGCTTTTATTATAGTCTGCTTTGAGAAGCATCAGGTAAACAGTACCAGTAGCTGAAAAATAACAATGGAAAAAATATTTATATGGAAATTTTTGACAAATTAATACTAGATTAATAATACTTTAAATATTAATGTATATATTAGCTCATTTAAATTATAGCAATTATAAATATTGTTTGACGGATGGACAGACAGACAGACAAACGGATAGATAGATTGTATTTCAACAAACCATGCAAATAGGATTGAGGGAGAAAGAAGTGAGCTGTCTGTCCTTTCCAGTGATATATTTTCTGTTTGTTGTACAGATCAGGTGTTGGCTGCTCATACATCCTATGAACAAAAGTTGAATGAAATACAATTTATTACTCAAAGACTGAGGACTATCACTTAAATGTCCTCACCTGAGTAGCATCAGAATGGGAAAGGGCCGTTCAGCAGGTCTGGTGAAGTGCACAGTGATCTGAATGGCTCTCTGAAGTGTCTGTGACATGATGTTAAACTCATGAATGTTCACCTCATTGCGCACAAGAGTAAAGTCTGTATGTCCTCTATGCTGGAACAAAGACGAACACAAACCTTTGCTGAAGACAGTTTATAACAGTCTGTTGTGGGATGTTCTTTACTTACTCGTCACTGTACAATATATGAAGAAGACTTTTCACTGGCTTTAAATGTATTTATTTTGATAATCCTTTTAATTTACAGCAATATCTTAAAAAGTACCTTTTTCTTCAAGTTAAATGAACACTCTACTTTTTTTTGAAAAACAACTCCCCAAAAGTTATGAGTTTTACCATTTATGAATCCATTTAGCTAAACTCTTGTTGTGGAGGTAGCAAATTTTTTTTACATTAGCTTAGCATAGATCATTGAATCAGATTAGACCATTAGCATTTCACTCAAAAAATCCAAAAGGATTTTTGATAATTTCCCTATTTAAAGCTTGATTCTTGTTACATCGTGTACTAGGACCAACGGAAAATGACAAGTTGCCTGGCTGCAGCTGGGGACTGTTTTCAGTTGCTATGTAATATCATTCCGCCTGCTGCAGCCATGTTACAACAGCAAAATTCTTTGATTATTACGCATGAATAAGTAGTCCCTAGCCATATCAGCCTAGAGAAGAGCAACTTTTGATTTTCCATAGAACATGATGTAACAACAGAAGAGTCAAGCTTTGAAAAGGAAATGTATCAAACTTCTTTGTAAAATTTTCGGAGTGAAAAACTAATGGTCTAATACGATTCAATGATTTATGCTAAGCTAAGGTAAGGACTGAAAAAAAAAGATTGGCAAAGGAGCTTCTTTAAAACAAATTTAGACTGAATAATTGGTCTGCAGATATTAGGTCAATTCCATTTAGGCTGTTTAAACAACCATTATTATTTCACTTTAAGACAAACTGTTCATGTTATGAAGATACGGTTTACTGCTTTTGGTTGTTTATATATTTTGTAGTGCATATATGCAGTATATTTGAATTTAAAATTGAGTTGGAAATTTGAGTTTGGAAAAGAAGGTGGTACATTTCAAGGGGCTAATTCTGAAACAAAATAAAAAGTAAAAAGCAGGGTAGTCAAACAGAAGTAAATTGTCACTGTTAGAAAAAAAATAAGAAAAAAAAATGTACTTTTGTCTCCTCTTTTCTCTGAAATTCAACAATAACTGGTGTGGAAAGATGTCGGACTTTGATTTCCTTTCTCGTGGTGCAGTTGTAAAGCCGAACGTCTGCTGTCTCTCCACTGAACTGTAAAATCACATTAAATTACAATTTAATTTGCTTCACATGGCAAAGCACATGTATTCTCATATTCAGCCAAGCATTTATTGTATACCTGCATGTCTCTGGAAGAGCGGTATGGGCTCTGTCTGTACACTGTGAGCCAGGTAATAACGCAGGGCTTTTGCTGGCTGTTGATTCTCCATTGCTGAAATTGCATCTCCAGAAAGTCAGTGAAGTGGAACGCAGTGAGGCCAAATGTTTTCACCATAGAATGAGACTCATCATCTGTCCAGGCCAACAATTCCATGAAAGTGGTGCTCAGATTGTACTGTGGGATGTTGCTGGACATCATGCACTCCTGTGATTAATATGATTGTAAGGTTAATATTCAAATATCCTAGAAGTTGTCTGTTTATCCCACATTTTAAGACTAAAATAACTAAAATACTATATTAAAATATTACAGTGACTAATATATTGCAATGTTTCCAACAACTAAGCAATAATAGATTAGAAATGAACTGTTCAAATGGTAGATCATTTGTATAAGACGCACTGTGATATGAACATTTTAAAGAAACATTTTTTTAATTCAGCGATATTGTATCAAGGATGACTTGAGATTATTTGTGTCATAGAATTCACAAAAATTAAAAAGTCAAATTTTAACTACTTTTTCCAATTGTCAGTTTTTAATGAGCAATTTGCACTTTTTCCCTAAAATTATGAGAATTGTGGAATGTAAACCGCAAATTGTGAGAAGTAAATTAAAAAGTCTAGAAAAACATTTGCGAGAAATGCTCAAATTCTGAGAATATGTAAACTCAGAATTAGGCTTTTATCAAATGTTCTTGTTGCAACATTATAGTTATATGTTAAAAGTTATATGTTATAGTTATGTTCATTAACTCTATTTAATAAAATGATTATGACTTTTGATTTAAATGCGTTAGGCATTAACTAAGAAGTAATGAATAGATTAATAAATGCTTTTGTAGTTGTCATTACATAGACTTTAGTTAAATTAACTGGTGTCAGCAAATCAAGCCTTACTGTACAGAGTTAACAAACAAAAGGCCTATAAGGAGTCAGAATTTTCAATGTTGTAGGCCCGATTATCATGTCTGAAAATAAATCACCTATTAAGTCTTCAAGCACTCGGTGGTGTGACGAACAACCACTTAAAATACAACAGTATGAATAGTCCTAAAAGACCCTCTAAAAGGTAAAAATATTAAATAATTATTCAAGTATTCTGAAGAGCACATGACATCAATATTGTTCATGCTCATTATCCCGATATATTGAATTATTGAATATCATCATACGTCTACAGATTTCTGAAAAATGTCTTAATGATAAGATTTAAACTTGATGAGAGATGAGTGAGAGCAACAAAAAGTTACAACATCCTTTTTTTTAAACACCAAGTAAAAATTGCAAGATATAAACTCAAAATTCTGAGAAAGAAAAAAAGATTCAGAGTTGAGATGAAAACTGGGAGATCAAAAAACAAATAAACATTTCTAATGTTTGACTTACCAGTATTAAATCAGTGATGGTGTAAAGTGCTTTATTTATGAGTTTGTGTCCTGGTTTAGAAAAGAGAAATGGAGCCTCCAGCACACCAGACAAAAGGGAAACCAGTGCATTAACATGACCTGCTGGAGGCTCAGATCCATTTAAGACCGACGAGATCTCATGAATATGCTGGATTATTTGTTTGACACTGTGAAATGTCAGCTAAAAAAGACAGAATAATTAACAAATCATATAAAACCATAATAAATGAATCAATATTATTTTTTGAGTTATACTCACTTGGCTTGAGACTTTTATCAAGTCACTAAGCCTGTAAATAATTTCATATGAAATTCCCTAAAGAAAAAAAACAAGAATATGTAGTTAAAAGTAGTATTAAACATTGCTTTATTTGGAAATCTCAATTACAGAATCTAAAATAAATTAAATTTTTAAAAAATTGCTTTGACGGCAGCAGCAGTAAAGACCTTCTGAGTGATGGAGAGTTGACAGACTGCTGAAATGAGTGCGCTGCGTGTGAGTGTCAGAAACTCCACAGGCGACTCCTGGTCCAGACTCAAGCGGTTCAACACTTTCGTCAAAATAAAGATGTAGTTGACGATGTCTCGATTACTCCCTGTCTTCCTCAGACCAGTCAGGTTACCAACTCCATACTGATACCTGTAAGGAATAAAGATCAACTGAAACTCTAATTCATCAAATAATACATATGTTAGATTTAATGTGTTGCATAATTCCGCACAGTTCTTGATCAGGGTTGAGCTGAGATGATGACTTTCTCTGAAAGCTGGGAAAAACAGTAACTGTCACAGGACATGGTTTGGTCACTGATCCAAATGGGTTCTTTATTTCAATATAGACCGTAACTGTGTGAACAAAAAAAAAAAAGATTTCAGAGAATGGGAATAGATGTAAAATAATGTCATATTAATGTAAATGGTGATGTAATGTAATGGTAATATGAACACCTTGTGCACACTGGTGTTTTATTTACTTTGAAAGAATTTTCACTCAGAATTTGCTCAGTAAATTTCACAAATAATTACAACCCAGTAGGCACCTTAATGTAAAAATACATTAAAAAAACAAGTAAAAAATGTGAATCGACTTGATGAGGCCAAAATGACATCAAATTGAACGATTGCATCAAAAAACATGTCAAATATCGATTACAGTACTGTCCTGTAACCTATTTTCAATTTGATGTCATTTTGACATGCATTGTACACGTTTACATGCATTGTAGGGATATAAATCCAGTGTAAATTTGTCATTTGTAATTGAAGCTTTTAGATAAATAAAGCTTCTAATATAATAATACTTTTTAAGTTGTTATTTTGGTGGTCAAAGGGGCATCAAATTGACTTGAATTTTTTATTCCTTTTATTGACGTTGTTTTGAAATCAAGGTGCCCGTTGGGAAAGAAATAGCAAGTAACAAATTGAAATACATATGAAATTATTAGAAAAATGTAACTGTACCTTTGTAATCATCATGCGGATCTCCACTAGGCAGACTAAAGTAGTGTTGAAAGTTTCTGCCTTCGTAAAGGAGTTTCCTCTCAGTGTTTCCCACACTGTAACTGTACTCATACAGGAGATCCTGATCACAGAATCACAAATACATATGGGTCAGTTCATAATGCATTCAGAATCAGTATATGATTGTTGCATTCCCTATCTGGTTGGACCCAAAGAATAGTTATTTTATAAAACAGTCCCAAATTCAAATATAATAGATTCCTAATAATGATCAATTAATAATAATAATAATAATAATAATAATAATAATGAAATAATTTTACTTAAGGTGTTACTTTCAGTTTAACTCACAGAAGAAAAAAATCGATAAATTTTTCCATGCTGCAATTGTTTATCAATAGACTTAATTTACATATACACGTTTATAATCAAAAATCTGTACTATAATTTGGTTCTATATTTTTTTTACACTGCTATAACTTTATAGCTAATTAAAAATATATATTAATTAATTTTAATTATTTAATAATATTTTTTTTATTTAATACCAAATAAAACGTACCACCATTTAAAAGAAAAACAATTATTTAATTCATTAATTGCATCAGGAGAGCCTCAAAGCAATGTGTAATTCCCTTATTAAACTCTTACTCTTGACTCTTAAGGTCAAAATGTATTTGAATGCCTTATGAGGATTAAATATTCCAGTATTCCAGAAAATGGTAAATAAAACGAATATGCTAAAAGCAGTACAATGCAGACCTCTTTTCCAGAGGAGCAGAAGATGCTGAAATGCGTGTGGATTTCATTGCCGGTGTTGGGCTGCACTTGGCAGTTCATTCCCTCAGGAACAGCTTGCGTGTGGAAGAACAGCTGGCTTTTTCCTCGCAGACGCTGCTCACAACCTGACAAAGAGGACAAAAAAGAAGGAGAAACACAAACACTGGCATATACAGAAACAGTCTTTTCAGCATTTGAGAGGGAGGAAAATGACAATTAGGAATAGACACATTTTAATTTTTACCTTTTAATATTTAGGGGAATAAAACAAAACTTGACAGTCAGCATATTATATAGTACCAGATTTAATATGAGACTTGCACTACAATATGAAAACAACATTAGCCCAGGATTCCAGTGTGAAATCTTAATAGCATATTAATACTCCAGGTAAATTATGAGCAGTTTAAATAATTTACTTTAATTTAATAAATTAACCTAAAGGTTTGGAATGACATGGGTTATACACAACAAAACAAAAAATAATAATTATCAGCACACTTCCCCACTTGACTGATTACATTAAGAATCACATTTTTTGCATTACAAGTTTTCTAAATTGTTTTGTTTAAATAGGAAAATGAGTCGTCATTTCATTAAATATGCACTGATGTGAACACTGAATGAAGTCTTGTTCAAAATTATTGTTTGCATTTATTTTTGACATATTTGAGTCAAAGGTTTTTTGAGTCAATGAGGGAAATTTGGGGAATCTCTTTTTATTAATATAATTCAAAAATACAGCAAACAGCCAGAAAAAAACACATTATATTTGCAGAAAAATTGTTCTATATGATCTGTCAAATTATGTATGAACATATCCCTCAGCAAAAACATTCAGAATATAGTTGTGAATAAATCTGTAAACTCTGGTGTGTTGTGCTGAAGTAGAAATGTATGACTCAGTGCAGCAGAAAAAAAATAACAACATTTAATTGTAATTAAAATCTACAGACACAAACTGATCAAGTAAAATTAAAATTGTATTTTAGATGTTTTCTTTAAATTAATTTTTTTTTAAAAACTTTTTATGAAAAGCCAAAAAGCACAAAATTTCAATGTGTTTTTACCAACAGTATATTGCCTTAATTGTAAAAAGTACATTATTTATTTTTTTGTTTAATGTTCATCTATAAAATAAATCTTGATTATGAATATCAAAAACAACATGAAAGACTCACTTGCATACACCTCCAGCAAATACAGAGTCTTCGGTTTAAGCATGAAGGGTTTAAATCTAACAACCGAAGAGGACAATCCTAAAGAAAAAAGAAGACATCACAAAGTTAATTTTAAAATTCATATGCAAAAACTGTGAATACTCGCATATACCTGTCAGAGTGTAAGACTCAAACACAGATGGATGAATGAGTTGTTTGTCCAGATCCAGAAGGGTCTTCTCAGAAACTGCCGGGACCACCAGCAGGTTTGGATCCACCAGATTATCGCCCTCATCATCATAAGAGTCAGGGAATGATCCTCCATTCCAGCTAAATCCCATTGAATCGCTCCCTTGTGTAACAAAAATATGTTAAATATATTACATACTTAAAAACTAGCAGTCAGATCATTATTTTAGTTTTTTTATGGAGATCATAAAAATGTGTACCTGTAGGTCTGCCGACTGGGATACCTGGGTCAGCCTCTTCAATTCCAATATCATAGTAATCATACTCTAAACAGAACCAAAGATCTCATATGAGTGTCTTGTGAATCATTCTGTATGGTTTGCAAAGATAAAATTCTAGAGGCTTGTTTACTTGAGAATGAAATACCTGGAATGGAGGGATGATCACCTGATAATGACTCATAATTATCTGCGTAAAGAATGTTCTCCGTATGCAAATCTGAAAATGTAGAAACAAAGTTAGTGCTGGGTTTATTTGTGTGTTGTTTTTATTAATTATTTAATAATAATAACAATAACAATAATAATAATCAGAAAATCATGTACATACATATATTTTATTTTATTATTATATATATTTTTTGGCTTTACCAGTACCAGTTCATATGCAGTGAGTATACACATGAGCCATGGCCAAATAATAATAATAAAAAAGCAAGAATACAAAAAATCATAAGTAATAGTCAAATGAAAGCAGAATATATAAATATAAATATAAAAACTCATATAATTGACAAAAACAACAATAGTGATCATACTAGAACCACGTTGTGCTCATTGTAATGTATTATTATTGGCATTATTAACATTATTACTTGATTGCCACAAAGCTCTCATCAACATAACTTATCAACTAAATACATAAATATTTTTCGTTTTTCTCTGCTTTTAATATTAGACGAGCTCGTCCTATTGTGAAAATGACCGTTAAACTCTGATCATGTAAAACAATTGACCACCAGGGGGCGTCTAATCTCATTTTATCATAACGGATCGTGATAAAGTGCCGTACAAAGACTAGTAGACTATTGTATTAAAGCATAAAGACAAACACTTTGTTATAATATGATATACAGTTCAAAACTGCAAATTCTGTCATAATTTACTCGCCCTTCACTTGTCACAAACCAGTTTATTTTTGCTGTTGAACACAATAGAAGTTATTTTCATAAATGTTGGAAACCGGTAACCATTGACTTCCATAGTATTTGTTTTTCCTATTGTGGAAGTCAATGGTAACTAATTTCTAACATCCTTCAAAATATTGTCTTTTGTGTGCAACAGAAAAAAAGAAACTCGCAAAGGTTTAGAATAAATACTGTTGAAGTAAATTTGGGTGATTTATCCCTTTAAATATTAACACTTTTTTTTTCTGACTGGTTACTCTTACCTGACATCAATTTCATCACTGACAACCTATCAGGGCCTGATAAAGACTCCTGGTGACCCCCAGACGACTCTGTTTCCCCAGGGAAGGATGGAAGGAAGGCTGGCTGTGAATGCATGACAGCTAGAAACACTGCATGGTGGTTTGTGTTTGAGCTGGGACTGTGAACATCATGGTGTTTCACTGAACTCAGAGTATCTAGCATAACTGGGGCAGTGAGGTCAATATGATCCGATAAAAGATACGGAGCCAGAGATCCAGGAACGGAGGTCTCAGTCAGAAGTGCTGGAGTGTTGGGTGTCACTGCAGGCCTGGAGAAATGTAAGCTCTCCTCCATTTTGGAGGGTAAACCGAGATCCATAGTGCTGCAGAACGGAACTGAGAAAGAGAAAGAGCAGTAGATATCAGTTTGATCACAAAACACAATGTCAACAGTCTTGAATCCTAAATCTGTTTTCATGACTATATATAGTGCCCGGCATAATTGAGTGCACCCCCTTTGAAAATTAAGAGTTTGGTCATTGTTTTAAATAAAAATGGATGATATGTACTGCTGAACTTTTACCCCAAAAAATGTTAAGAGACAAAATAAATAAAAATTACCTCACCATTTACTCACACTCAAGTGTCCAAACGTTTTTATTCTGTTGAACAGTATCTCATTTAGAAAGTCTTATTCTAAAACTAAAACGTCTTTTTTTTCTGAGAAATCTAATAGACTTTAAGCTGGCGACTCTACCTTCTGCAGCAGCTCTGCTGGAGGCATTGACCAAGTGAAGTTTCCAGTGATAGGTCACATTTATTGTGTTGCAATCACAATCCTCACAAAAAGCAGAGACAGAAAATGGCTCATTCCAGTTCACTGAATTTTCTTGGCAATCTTTACGAGACATATGAATGTTGCTGTTGAGAAAAAGAAAAAAATTATAAATAAAAATAAATAAACACATTTACCCATAATTTATTTCAGCTAGCTGCATGGAAATTGTTTCACTTTTATTTCACTCATTCATTTTCTTTTCGGCTTAGTCCTTTTATTAATCAGGGGTCGCCACAGCGGAATGAACCGCCAACTTACCAAGCATATGTTTTACGCAGCGGATGCCCTTCCAGCCGCAACCCATCACTGGGAAACGCCCATACACTCTCATTCACACTCATACACTACGGACAATTTAGCCTACCAATTCACCTATAGCGCACGTCTTTGGACTTGTGGGGGAAACCGGAGCACCCGGAGGAAACTCACGCCAACATGGGGAGAACATGCAAACTCCACACAGAAATGCCAACTGACCCAGCCGAGGTTCGAACCAGCGACCTTCTTGCTGTGAGGGGACAGCGCTACCCACTGCACCACTGTGCTGCAACTTTTAATTCATTTTAAATCTAAATCTAAATACAAAATTGTATAAAACAATATAAAGACAGCAAAAAAAGAATTAAATGACAAAAACTTAATAAAAAACGTGCAACATGCAACTATTTGGAAATCTGGAATCTGAGAGTTCAAAACAATTTGTAATTTGTAATGCATTTTGCTAATCAAAGGTTTTAAGTTTAATCCATTTTTTTATGAATTTAATATAATCAATTTGAGTTTTGATATTATTATATCAATTATTATTTTGATAGGAAATTTACAAAATATCTTCATGAAACATGATCTTTACTTAATATTCTAAATATTTTGGGTATAAAAGAAAAATGAATAATTTTGACCAATCCAATGTGTTTTTTTGACTATTTCCAAAAATATATGCAATATAAGACTATTAGTGTAGTCCACAATTACATATATACATATACATACAGTTGAAGTCAAAATTATTAGCCCTCCTGTGAATTTATTTTACTTTTCAAATATTTCCCAAATTATGTTTAACAGAGCAAGGAATTTTTCACAGTATTTTCTATAATTTATTTTCTTCTGAAGAAAGTCTTTGTTTTTTTTCGGCCAATATTATTAGCCCCCTTAAGCAATATTTTTTTTTATTGTCTACAGAACAAACCACTGTTATACAATGACTTGCCTAATTACCCTAGTTAAGCCTTTAAATGTCACTTTAAGCTGAATACTAGTATCTTGAAAAATATTATGTACTGTCATCATGGCAAAGATAACCTAAATCAGTTATTAGAAATTAGCTATTAAAACTATTATGTTTAGAAATGTGTTGAAAATGTGTTTTTTTCCGTTAAACAGGAATTGAGTAAAAAAATATACATAGGGGGTAATAATTCAGGAGGGCTAATAATTTTGACTTCAACTGTATATATGTAATATCACTTATGTTTTTATTTTGACCTTCAACTGTACTATACTCTTTTCTCTGGGTATTATGTAACTTTACAATAATTTATTTTAATTGACACAGTTCAGTCCCACCTGACATGTTTTGATGTTACAGTGATAAACATCTCTGATGAGGACGATCGATGGCCATTGTATACGGTCAGAGTGAATTTAAGCAGGTCAAACTCAGGTTTCAAGGCAAGAGCTGGAAATGTAAGCAGTGCCGCAGTGCTCATGATGTTCCTGTTAAAACAGCTGCTCTTCTGTCTGTTTACTGGCCTGCAGGACCAGCTATAACTACAACAAACAAAAATGAGCACCTCATTGTGATGTGATTAAACAAAAAACAACAGAATTTAATCATTAAACACTGTCACTTACCTCAGAGTTGTATTAGGGTAATCAGGGTCATGTGATTTTCGTCCGTCAAGAGTGACGTTGATGCCCATCTGATGAGTGATGAAAATATTTGTGGCTCCGCTGATGATACTGACAGGATGACTGCGCACCACTTCTACTAAAACACTGTAGTTGCTGTAAACCGCATTTCCGGATACCTGGACCTTTGTGGTGAATACAACTCTTAGTTAGTATTTTCCCAACTCAATGCATTTAATAAAATCTAGAGCTGTTAGGCTGGAAAACATTAAGGAAAGAAGGCAGTTATGTTGAGCAGCAAAATATTTGTATTTCATATATTTTAGTTTCTTTATTAATCAGAGAATACTGAGAATACTGTTTTTTATAATAAGACTAAGAAGAACACGAAGAATGATACTGAATACTAAATTAACGTTTTAAACTATTTTAAATTCTAAGAATATTTCACACTATTCTAAGGATTTAAATTAAATATTTAAAGATTACACATACATTGTTTATATGTTTATTTTATCATTTGACAAAACATACTTAGCACATTGAGTCAAGTGTAAAAAGGCCCTTACCTTCGCTATGGCTTTATATGTCCCATAATGAAAGAGGTATTTTGGAAGATCAATGTATTGCCGCCCTGTGTCTATGTGTTGGAGGTGCAGTTTTTGACCACTCATGTCATATATAGTCCATCTATACAGCAGACCTCTGGACACATTACACTCAATCTGGGCCTCAAACGTCACAGCAAGATGGACATGTTGAGAACGCCAGACCTGAAAGAAAAATTTGTTGTTTGTACAAAACATGGTGGAATGCTTTTAGTGCAAATTTATTTTTGAACATTTTTTGTTTATTTTAACAAAATCATGATAATACCAATAAACATGATAATTTTGATCACTATAATCGCCACATGAAATTTTTATACCATTACATTTCTGGACAGACAGACAGACAGACAGACAGACAGACAGACAGACAGACAGACAGACAGACAGACAGACAGACAGACAGACCTGTATTTTGTTTGGGCCCATATTTTTCACTGGTGGAGGCTGACATAATTCTTCAACAACAAAGATGTGTCCTGTTAAAGAGGTTGAGCTCACCAGGTTGGACATAATAACCTCTACTATATACTCTCCAGTGCTATAAATAAATAAAAAAAATGCACAAATAAAATTAAAACATTGAGCAACAAAATTGACAAACAGTACCACACCAGTAAAACATTAGGAAATTTGTATTTTGCTTAAACGTATAGTCGCGTCTGCATTTATTTACTATTTGAAAATCTATAAAACCGGACGATTATACCGGGACTATGAAATATTCTTCCTAATTTAAAATAACTGTTTTCTAGATTAATATATTTTAAAATGTACTTTACTCCTGTGAGTCAAAACTGAATTTTATGCAGTCTTCAGTGTCACATGACCCTCAACTAATATTCTAATATGATGCCTAACTGCTCCATTTTGATCAATTATTACTCATCCTCAATCATTAATCATTTTTATTGTAGACATGAAAACTGTGTAGTATTTAAATTGAAATAATTTAATGAGCTAATGATTTTAGTAATTGAATATTGGCTAATGGATGATGATGATGATAATGATGATGAATGATGATCAATATAACCATTTTTTAAAAATGGGTGGAGGGTTAGAATTGCTTTGCACATTGAGGAAGTTATCATCAATGTAACATTTTTATGAATAGTTTTGTGGAAACTGACACATTTTACTTTATAGGTTTTAGCATTAATAAGAAACAAACAAAACTCTGTCATCATTTACTTTCCCTTCACTTGTTACAAACCTGTTTGAGTTTCTTTCTTCTGTTAAACACAAAAGAAGAAAGATGTTTTGAAGAAAGCTAGAAACCTGTAACCATTGACTACTATGGATGTCAATGTTTACAGGTTTAAAATATTATGTTTGTGTTGGAACCACTTGAGGTTATACATATACATCTTATAGTATATGTTAGTTATGCATAGGTTTTTTTAAAAATAGCTCTTATGTCCAGTGTTGTGTTTGTGTTTATGATTAATTTATGTAGCACCGTTGTCCTGCGAGACACGACATTTCGTTCCTCTGTATGTCCACACATGTAGCGGAATGACAATAAAGCTCGACTTGACTTGACTTGACTTGAGGGAGAGTAAATAGTGAGTAAGTTTTCATTTTGTGTAAACTATCCCTTTAAATTCATTCAGCATTTATTCAATTGAACATGTAACCTTGATGAGCAGGAAAAAGACTTCTTTATAAACATTATTATAAATGATTACTAAATATTTCTAAACATTTGAAGATTTGACTAAAAACTACATTTTAAGAACCCTGTATTATGACATTTCTACCTGTAAAATACATGATGCTCAGTGCTTGATCCATTTCGCTCTGTTCCTTCTCCAAAATTCCAGAGATACGAGACATCCGTTCCCGAGCTCATGCGGCAAGTGAATTTGACAGAGCTGTTGGACAAAACTGAAGGACTGTACAAGAGTCTGTTGGGCTGCACAGATCTCTGAATCACCACAGCATAAACATCTGACCTGATGGATGTAACACCATCAGATACTCTGACCGTCACATTGTATCTGTAAATAAATAAATATAATTTAAATTATGTCAGTAAACACAAACACTGTTTCAGCAAAACTTTATATTATATTTTTTTCTAATTGAGCTATTTAAAGTCAGCATGAAATAAAAAAAAATCCTCTTTTTATTTTTATGTGTATGTAGTAGTGCTTGTTATAAATGATGTGTCTGTGCACTTAATTATTTTGTAAAAATATATTATTTTGCAAACATTTATTTTCCCTAATAGTGTTTAATCAAATATAATAACCTTCCCTCCTCCCTCAAAATGACTTTTCTTCACTTCTGGTCACATGGAATGACTTTAGGGCAGGACTATCAGCGCGTGTCTCCTTTCTGCCCTGCTTTTTTTTCCATATGTCAACTTTCAACAAGCCCAAAGGACAAAATCATACACCACCCTACATTTTTCTCTAATTTCAGGACCATTTCAATTGGATATACATCACAATATGGGAAAAAAACGCAATCTTAACTTTCATGCTGACTTTAAAGCTATTTAGTTTTTCCATGGTAGCCTACACTTAAAAAAGTTAAAGTTGTCATGAAACTGAAGTTAAGATTGTCCTGTTTTCCTCTATAGTGACGTTCATGCACTTGAAGTGGTCCTGAAATTAGAAAAAAAAATGTAGGGTGGTGCATAATTTTGTACTTTGGTAACCGACTGGATCGTAGAAAGACATAAAAGAAAAGTTTGATCAATTGATGAAGGCAGAGCAGAAATGAGACACATACTGATATCCCCTCCCAAAAGGCTTTCCATGTGACCAGAAAGGAACAAAAGTTGTTTCGAGGGGACAGGGAAGGTTGTGATTTTTGAGTAAAGAGGGCAAATAAATTTGAACAGAAAGTGCACAGATACATCATTTATAAAAACTATATACGCTACTATATACGTATATATAAATAAGACGAGTACATTTTGATCTCATTGCGACTTTTAAAAAAAATAAAACAGCACTTGTCTGGGAGGCGATATCTCTTTTTGAAGATCCTGGATGTTGTTTTTATTTCCGGTCCATCCCCAAATCGCCAGAAAAAATATAGAGGATCAAGTCCCTCTGTTACTGCCATAAATTTGATGTCTGTCTGTGTTGCATATGCCTGTTTGCCAGAATAAATCCAAACAGCTGGAAAACACATGTATAGCAGACAAGTATGAATACATTGATTGGTTTGTGTAGCTAAGTATTCTTTCTGAATGAAGGGACCTCCTCACACCTTGCTTGTAACTGTCTATGGATTTCATTGAGGCTTTATCCTGCTGTTTGCCCACTGTATGTGGGGGCAAAGGGGCACAGAATGGGACGTCCTGATCTTTCTTGGACAACATGAGGTTCAAGTACTCAGTCTCAGAAGAACAAGCTCTGATCTGCCAGTTGGTTGAATGAGCGTAAATACTGTTTGTCAAGGTCACGTCTAAAAATACAAAGACATGTGTTAGTCACAAAAGCCAATGTTTTAGTCTTTCCAGAAAATTGCAGAAACACAGGATTGCGTAAAATGTGTACCTTTAGTGACATTTTTGCAAAACTTGTATGATGCATTGCTTCTATGCTACAGTTTGTCCACTTAGTTTCGCTTAAAAGCATGTTAAAGGGATCTCACGCCTTATTTGTTTTAATCTTTTATGAGGTTCTTTCTTCTGTTGTACACAAAAGAAGATATTTTGAAAAATGTTGGAAGTATTTGTTTTTCCTACTATGGAAGACAATGGTTATGGGATTTCAGTTTTCTTAAAAATATCTTCTTTTGTGGTTAACAATTAAATGAAATCATAAAGATTTGGAACCACTTGAGGGAGAGTAAATAGTGAGTACATTTTCATTTTTGGGAGTACTATCCATTTATTTTTTAACAATAAACAAATAACTAGGGCAGCATTTTCTTACCTTGGTTCATGCAAATATTCCTTATGAAAAATAATCCATGGATTTACTACTAATAAAACCAAAAAGCATGGTTATTGTAGTTATGTCATGACAACCACAAACCATAACCATAGTTCTACCATAATATTTGTACTAAAACTATGGTTATATAAATTAGATAGTTATTACACATTAAAACCATGGTTAATATTCCTATGGGATGTGGAGGTTTCTAAATCAAATGATAGTGGGCACAGCTTGACCTAATCCAGCTCCACCCCAGTGGATCTAATGGGTGAAGTTATGTTTACTGATAAGGTTTTAGTAAGGATTAGGGTGTGGTTAGACTAGCTCCGTCCTCCATCATTTGCTTTGCAACATATATACTATGTTGAAAAAGCCATACATATCTAGATATGTGATGCAAATGTTCCAATGTATGTTTTCAAATTATACACAATGCTAAAATAAATAAATGAAAATAAATAAATAAAATAAATGATAATCTGCCTGGTAATCATAATATAAGTTGCTTTACTGTCTAGTGTAGTGTTCATAGATGAAAACTGCAGAGAACGTTTTCGCAGGTATATTTTAGAGTCAGCGTTCAATACACTACACTGTAAAAACAATCGTAAATTAGCAGTTTTCCATATTTTGTGATTCATGTTTTTTTCTTGTTGTTGTTTATTTATGCTTTTCAATTGCAATATGGGAATTTTTTATTGACATCTTTTATATTTTGAATGATACAATGCCTGGATTGGTGTCTTAAATTACAGTACAAAAATCTGGGAACAAACTGCCAGTATCCTTTCTGTTATTTTATCAACTTACTTCAATACATACTATTTCTTATAAAATACATTGTTTCGAATTACTAAAATGTTAATCAAAGTCACTTTGTTAAACTGCAAAGTTGGATTTTCAACATCAAAAGTCAACAAAGCAGAAATCAAGGTCCCATAATGCAATTCATAACCGTAAATTAACAAAAACATATGTGAATCACAAAATGCAGAAACTGTTAATTAACAATTTTTTTACAATGTATGCTTTGCAAAATGTTGGTAGATACACATTTTTCCAATGAGCCTGGTTAGAATTGTAGCTAGTAAACATACTTAAATGGTACAATCCAGCAGCAGGTAATATTGCATCTATGTAGCAGGTGAAGTATCTGTTGACCATAACAGTTACATTTTGAAGGTCACTAGGACCAGAGTGTCCGGTAAATGTAATGAAAACCATAGAGATGTTTTCTTTGCTCAGATTTGGTATACCTGGAATCACACGAGAAACATGCAAGGGATTACATTGTTTTGGTTAAATGATTTTTTGAGAAACCAATATTGTATCTTTTAAAGGGGTAGCTCATTCCTTAGTACGTCATTAAAGTTCACCCCTTTTGTCTGATTTTGTCCAATTGTTCAAGTTTCTTTCTTGTTTGTAACTCAAATAAAAACATTTTTATTTGAGTTTCCTACATATAAATATCTTTATATGTAGGAAACAGGTAACCATTGACTTGCATAGTATTTTTTCCTACTATGGATGTCAGTCCCTTTAAGAGATGTACAATTTAATATACACTTAATTGAAGGCACAATTGAATTAGCCAGCTGAAGGGTTGCTATAGAAAGTCTAACAAAAACCTGAGACTTCCAGGAGGAGGGGCTTTCCAATCTGCACCCTGTCAATCAAAGCAACAGTAGCATTATGAACAGAAGGCCCTCTGCTGCCGTGCAATGCCAACCTGCCCGTCTCATTCCCAAAAAAGACACACTCAGAGAAGCATCTGCAGGCAAATAAAAAAACATGATTTTCAGGTTTAAAGGAATAGTTCACTCAAAACTGAACATTTACTCACCCTTCACTTGTCAACCTGTATCAGCTTCTTTTTTCATTGAACACATGAGAAGATATTTAGAAAAATGTTGGAAACCTGCAACCATTGACTTCCATAGTATTTGTTTTTCCTACTATGGATGTCAACGGTTGTAACTTAGTGGTTATCACTGTTGCCTCACAGCAAGAAGGTTGCTGATGGTTTGAGTCACGACTGGGCCAGGAGCCATGGAGTGTGGAGTTTGCATGTTCTCCCAGCATTCGCGTGGGTTTCCCCCACAGTCCAAAGACATGCGGTATAGGTGAATTGAATAAACTAAATTAATAATTACTAATAAATAAACTAAATTGGCGGTAGTGTATGAGTGTGTGTGAATGAGAGAGTGTATGGGTGTTTCCCAGTGCTGGGTTGCGGCTGCATAAAACAGCGGATGCTGTTGATTCTGCTGTGGCAACCCCTGATAAATCAGGAACTAAGAGAGTGAGTGGAAGGTTACAGGTTTCTAACATTTTTCAAAATATAGCCTTTCTTTTGTGTTCAACAAAAATAATTCTGAGCAATCAAAGACATAATGTATGCTTAAAGGGAAAATTTGAATTTACTCATCATTTTCTCAACCCAGTTGTTTACTGTTCAACACAAAAGAAGAATGTTTAAAACTGGTAGCTTGTAACTTCCATATCATTTTTAATGACACCAAAAGTAAGTCAATGGCTACCAGTTACCAACATTCTTCTAAAATATCTTGTTTTGGGTTAAACAGGAAACTCTGAGTCTAAAACCACTTCAAGGTGAGTAAACAATCCACTCAAATGCTGGCATGAATTGAATAAATGATTCTGAGATTTTTTTTCCCTTGGGTGCTACATAAATGTTTTTTTATTATTACAGAATTGTGGTATTCAAATAAAAACATTCAAGCTCACTTCTACATTATAGTTTTGCCTTATTGTATGTACCAACATATTCGTGATAACAATGAAATGCATGTCTTCACAGAAGCTGCAATCCACAATAATTCAGTTCACAATAATTACAAAAGGATCAAATAAAGAAATCAATGATCATAAAGAAAATAAAGAAATCAATTTTCACTGCACAAAATATTTTGTTCCATCCTTAACATTAACTCAAAAGTGAATTGTATTTTAGAGCATATCAACATAATTGAATTTCGTTTTTAGTTTGTTTTTATTGTCATATTTAGTTTTAATTTTGTAATAATTATGCATAATTATATAAACCATTTAATTGTAAAAACTGAACAATTTAAAACTGAATTTTGTATTTTAAAAAAGCTTTTATAACTTCCATATATAATTTTATATTTACACAAATTAAATATTTTTTAACTAAAAGTATTAATAAACTTAATAGAATAGCTACATTTCGCTATATTAATAACATTTGATGTTATTTAAACTCATTATCTTTATTATTTATATTTAATGTTTCTTGTTTAATGTATTTAATAAAACAGATTAAACATGTACATTGTAGGCTAATTCAATTCTAGTGAAGATGGCCTATAAGAATAAAAAATAACAGAAAATAGCATGTTTACCCGTCGCTGAAACACGTCTTAAAACACAATGGAGGGTCGGTTTCTTGACATTGGGATGAGTCCAATGAACTGTAGTTGTTGAATCCAATGTATCTTTGAAGAGCTAAAAAAAAATTGTCATTTGATAAATAAATCTTCATGTCTACCAAAATCCCTCAAAATTAGTTCACAAGGCCCTATTTGCCACGTGCAAATTCAGACTTGCTACATAGCCTACCGTATTTTGAGTTTCCTTTGACATGAATCGGACAAAAAATGAGTGATAATAATAAACATAATACAACTCTACCTAACAGAAACATAGTAACAATTTGAATGTCTCGTGTTTACAGCGAACGATTCTCTGTCTCCTTTAAGTGTCAGTGAACAGGCGAATGGGAGGCGGAACCGTTCTTGATTGACAGTTATCGCCCGCATTATTGCGCTCAGGCACAACTTAATATAACATTATTGCAATGACTGTACCATACTGGTTTTCCACTTTCATTTTTATTGGTACATTAATGGGGTAATTAAAATTCTGTTAATACTCATCCTTTACTTGTACTCATCCTGTTATTTTTTTCAACATTTTCTTTCTTCTGTTAGATACAAAGCTGTAACCATTGACATCAGTAGTATTTGTTTTCCCTACTGAGTCAATGGTTACAAGTTTTCAGCTTTTTTCAAATATATCTTCTGTTTATCAGAATAAAGAAACTCATGAATGTTTGAAACAACTTGAGGCTGAGCAAATAGTGAGAAAATTTTAGTTTGTGGGCGAACAATCACTTTAAATAAATAAGCTAAGTTTAAATATAATTATTTGAAAATTGCATTGTGGTCGTAAATAGCCTATACGTTGTATAGATTTTTTTCTTGGCTTGTAAGTTATTTTCTTTACCTTTAGCGTTTCACAAGCTTTGACTCATGAACAATGCAAGTTTCATACAGGATAACCGTATAGGTTTTGACACCTGCAGCGACTGTATTCAAACAGGAAACCTAAGAGATTGAGAGAAGGCAACACAACAACGCTTTCTAAATAATGCTAATTACTTTGAAACTTCTCCTCGGGTAAGTGCATAATATATTGTCAAGGCAGTGCCGCCTCAAAACAAATGTCATTATCTTTGTATGGATTTATGCATTGATAGATTCATTCTTTTAAAAAAATGGTTCCTTAAAGGTATCGAATATTCCACGGAGAACATCCTTTTCAAGCACAAAAGTAAGAAAGAAAGAAAGAAAGAAAGAAAGAAAGAAAGAAAGAAAGAAAGAAAGAAAGAAAGAAAGAAAGAAAGAAAGAAAGAAAGAAAGAAAGACGATTACGAAACTGCTCTTCACACTAAAAAGATGTTATTTGAAGAACGTTTCACTCCTAAAATTATTTGTGGAATAAAAAAAGGTTCATCGCTGAAATCACCAAAATTGTCTTTGTTTACGCGCGCGTTTTTTGTTTTTTACATTTGGAAGTCATGATGTCTCGGGTGAAAGCATGGGTGTAGAGTCTGCTGACACAGTCTGACTGATGAAGATTTTGGCTTCAAAGTCTTTTCCGGGATATACGTCAAGATTGCCGAGAAACAGGCGTTTTAGGTGAGGCATGAACACATAGTTAGTGACCCAAACAGCGCGACAAGTGCTGACCAAGCCAAAGGCTACTAGACAAAACCTGCCACTTCAAACAGCTCTGGAGGGAAACGCTTCTGTTCCACAGTGATGAATGAGGGCTGAAGTGGACCATTGACGGCCAGGGTCATTGACGCCCAAGGGCACAGTGAGTGACGGGTTCGAAGAAAACTAGCTTTCGCCGAAAGATTTAGGCCTGAATCTCTCGTGGTATAAGTTAACAAATATAAGATGAGGTTTTGGGGTGTGTGGGTGCCAACGCGTCCTGACAGGAGCGCGCCACCTTGTGTTTACATGGGTAGGTCAACAATGGTACGACAAACAAACAAATTGCTCAATTAATTTAGGAACTTATCTCCCGTTGATTCAATTAATTTTCGATAAAATATTCACTAAAAACTCTTCCATTCCACGCTTCAGGAGTAAAACAGTCCTGTAGTTGTACAAAAGCTGCATGCCCACATGTTTATGTAAAGATTGGATGTTTAAATATTTTTAGATAGCCTATTCAAATGTAATTTTAAATGTTAAAAAAGATGATACAAAATGTTAATACAATTAAAGTAAATTAAATATGTGTATTAAATATGCAGAAATAGGTCTAAATAATTCAAATTAAAAAGTAATTTCAAATAAATTTACCTAAGCACGGTAGAAGGCAATGCTTACAACAATTGCAAATCACACGAAAATATAAAATGACAGCTTTTGCTATATAGTTCATATTTCATGTATGCTATAAACATAACACTTTATTTAGATTTTAATTATTTTATTATTATTTACGTTATTATTTTTTTTTTACCTATATTAAGCACTGTTTAAGTTCAAATCCACATACAATATTTTTTTAAAAAGGCCTATTTGTAATTAATATTAGGAGAACTTTATTAACGTGTGGGAATGTTCACAGCTTTCGAAGCCAACTTTTCCAGAGGCCCAAGAATGCCTAATACAGTTGGCAAATGTTGGTGTTAAACACCGTTTAGGCAAAACGAGAAAATATTCAGTCAGTTTTCATTGAATCTATATGCAACTTGCAATCTGGTGCACTCGACGGTTTGTGTTTGTAGCCTTCTCATTTAAAAGCCTCAAGCGTGTATGGTTTAATTATATCAAGGCTTCTTCCGTTTCTTGGGCATGGCTGAAAAATCGATGCCAAAACTGATACACGTTTGTTCCAGCCTTGCGGTAAGGAAAGGTGAAGTCAGTGACCTAAGCCTTCGGCTTAGTCCCTTTATTAATCTGGGGTCGCCACAGCGGGATGAACCGCCAACTTATCCAGCATATGTTTTACGCAGCGGATGCCCTTCCAGCCGCAACCCATCACTGGGAAACATTCATACACACTCATTCACACACATACACTACGGACAATT
Source organism: Danio jaintianensis (assembly GCA_903798115.1). Lineage (NCBI taxonomy): Eukaryota > Metazoa > Chordata > Actinopteri > Cypriniformes > Danionidae > Danio > Danio jaintianensis. The sequence goes on from CAIGQV010000641.1 coordinate 17,196,910, forward strand.
TTAGCTTACCCAATTCACCTATACCGCATGTCTTTGGACTTGTGGGGGAAACCGGAGCACCCGGAGGAAACCCACGCGAACACGGGGAGAACATGCAAACTCCACACAGAAATGCCAACTGACCCAGCCGAGGCTCGAACCAGCGACCTTCTTGCTGTGAGGCGAACGTGCTACCCACTGCGCCACCGCGTC
>CAIGQV010000641.1:17202101-17256056 GCA_903798115.1 Danio jaintianensis
GTAAAGGACAAGTAGATGATGACAGATTTTTATTTTTGGGTGAACTATCACTATAAGTATGCATGTCATTGATTAAAATGTCTGTAGGCTGTGTGACCTTCAATTTGGCATCTGGGTTTAGGATCATCTGTGCTAGGTGTGCTATTGCCCCTGTGTCCACCACAGTTTGAGCCAGCTCTGGAGAATGTTTGGCTATATCGCTCAGAGCAGAAGCAGCGACTCTCTTCAGGGCAATTTCAGGTTCCTGGATGCATAACACGAGCAAAGGCACAACTCCAGCATCAACCACTGCCTGAGACAGCTCTGCACACCAGGGGAGAAAAGATGAATAGCTAAGGCAACATTGAAAAATTGTAAACATATAATATATAAAAACATATTGCTGTAAACTTACGGGCATTATGTCTGGCAATGTTGCCTATAGCCCATGCAGCAGCCTCTTTGACCCCAGGATCGAACTCCTCCAGGGAGATGACAAGAGCATCCAGTGCTCCACAGTCCACCACAGCCTGGGCCAGCTCCGGGGAATGCTTAGCAACAGCCCGAAGAACGAATGCAGCAGCTTTCTTATAGAATCGCTGTAGTTCATATCCCAGTATTTCATAGGAAAATGGACAAAGCAACCATATAGTAAGTACACTTGAATAAGGAATGACCAGTGGTCATGAAATGCAGCTTTGGATATTTATATAATTTCTAAAGGTTTTCATTTTTTTTCATTCTTTGAAAAACATATTTTCTAGGGGCAAACAAAAGTAAACACCCTCTGTTGTGATTGGCTAACTTCATCACCCTGATTCAACAGCATCTTGTGTGTGTTTTCAGCACTGTGATAGAACCATGTATGTTTGATTCAGATCCCAAGGGAGAAGTAATTGAAATAACATAACCAAATATTTCTAATCAGGATATGTACTGACTTTATTAACAATACTTAAACAAGTATATTTCTTTTTTCATCTGCTCCTTCTCACACACAGTCAAATTTGCATATACTCAACAAGTGCTGATAGATGACTATGACACATCGATTCCACCTAGTGGACTCCTGACTACTTAAGTGTGTGGTTTTGAGTCACGGATGTATACAAAATGTTTGGCCCTGGCAAATAACAAAGATATGAAAAACTGGATGTTCAGAAAAATAGCAAAATTGTGGTAGTAAAATGTGAAGAACAATCAAAAACTTTCGCTCAAGCATGTCAATAAAAAGGTCAGTCATGCATTTCTATTGGTTGGATTTTTAGAAAGGAACAGACCTCTTTGATTAGGAGAATCATGACATCACCTTTTTCCCAGTCTGAAATCCAGACATTTTAGACTAGTAGACAATTATTTATATTTTTAAACAGAGGATTTAGTTTTGAGTTCTGAAAACTTTCAGTTTATTCTAGACATCTCCGGTTAGATATTTGGAAGCCCACGGCAAAAAAAATCTTTTTTGAACACTTCACCATTTTTCTCAGAAAACATATTTCTAAAGGTGCTGTGTAAATTATCACTGGATGTTAGTAATAGCCAAAGAAATCCATATATGCAAAGAAAACTAAATTAATTAGTTTACAAATTAAGTTGTGTGTAATAAAATGAAATGACACAGGGAAAAAGTATTTTGTATAACACAAGAAGAAAGGGAGGTGTAGAAAGGCAGTAAAAGCCCAGACAGCAGCTGAAATCTCTCAGTCGTTATTCAGCAACCCTCTGCCCTTGCTCATTGTAAATTATTATTAGCTGCTTCGGTCCAACATCTACATTTCCAGGATTATGAAGTTGAAATCAGGGAGGACATTTCAGCAAGACAATGATCCAAAACACAGCCAAGGAACCTCTCAAATGGTTTCAGAGAAAGAAAATCATCACCTGACTTGAATCCAATAGAAAATACAAAATAAAGATCAGATTTGATAGACGAGACCCACAGAACCATCAAGATTTTTACACTCTGTTGAAGTCTGTGAAGAAATCCCACCTGAGCAGCAATGCATGTGACTTTATTCTCCATATGAGAGTCATCTTTAAATACAATTTAAATACATTTCAGTAGTATAGTACTATAACATTGTGTCATTCCATTGTTACTACACATAACTTATTATTCTGATTGTTTTTTGTTTTGTTACATTTTTATGACTGTATTGTTTGGTTCAACCTGGTTCAATTCCATGTCAACAGCTCCTTTAGAAATATTAGGCAGGTCGTGGCCTGGTGGTTAGAGTGTTGGACTCGTGATCCGAAGGTTGCTGGTTCGATACTCGGTACCAGCGGGAATTGGGGGTGGGGGGAGTGAATGACCAGCACTCTCCACCACCCTCAATACCACGACTGAGGTGAGTCCCTTGAGCAAGGCACCGTTCCCCCCAACTGCTCCCCGGGCGCCGCAGCATGGCTGCCCACTGCTCCGGGTGTGTGTTCACGGTATGTGTGTGTTCACTAACTGTGTGTGTGCACTTGGATGGGTTAAATGCAGAGCACAAATTCCAAGTATGGGACACCATACTTGGCCACACTACACTTCACTTCACTTCACTTCACTTCATTATTCCCATGAAAAAACATCATGTGTTCAATACTGGCAGCTAGCTCTCTGCAACTCTCACATGATCGCCCACTGAAGCTAAGTAGGGCTGTGTCTGGTCAGTACCTGGATGGGAGACAACATGGGAAACCTAGGTTGCTGCCAGAAGTGGTGTTAGTGAGACCAGCAGGGGGTGCTCAACCTGCGGTCTGTGTGGGTCATAACGCCCCAGTATATTGATGGTGACTCTATCCTTCTCAGTGAGCAGGGTCCTGACTCTCTGTGGTTGTTAAAAATCCCAGGATGTCCTTTGAAAAAGAGTAGGGGTTTAACCCCGGCATCCTGGCCAAATTTGCCCACTAACCGTCCCCATATCATAATTGGCTTCATCACTCTGCTTTTGGTGGTGTGCGGTCTGGCGCAATATGGCTGCCGTCACGTCATCCAGGTGGATGCTGCACGCTGGTGGTGGATGAGGAGATTCCCCCCCCCAATTTGTAAAGCACTTTGAGCATCTAGAAAAGCGCTATATAAATGTAAGGAATTATTATTATTACTTTTTTCACCAACGGTAGTGTTGGATAAAGTTGGAATTGATCCCCTCACAAAGATGGAACCCACATTTAAGTGATATTAACTAGTTCCACTTCAGGTGAGTTATAATTTATATCTATTATATCCAATAGCCATCAGCCTAGTCTTATGATGACTGTCTTAATCAGTTAACTTTGTGTATCGGTTCGTTGAAGTAATGGAATTCTGTCATCAGGTCCAAGGCAATTGCTTTCTGTCCCTATAGTTAGCACTGGTCCAGATTTTAGACTAATTTCTTATATATGTAAATATCAGGAACATTTTGATTTTTAATTTTATGACCACTTTAATAAACAGTAAGTCTTTGTTTTGCATTCTATATAATTTAATTATATAAAACATGTTCTGTGTGAAGTGTTTTATGCTTCTGATGAGTCTTCTTTAACAGCATAATAGCAATATAAAAATTAGTTTTGGAGCAAAGCCTGGACAACAATTTAATTTTTTCTATCTCTCTCTCGGCTGAGTTATCCTGGTCAATGATCAGAGATTTTTCTAGTAGTCAAACCAAGATGTGGCCTGAAATCCAAAGATGATGTATTAGAAGGAACTTTTAATGTGCATAATGAAACAATTTTAATACCTGTTAATTGTGTAATAAACTGCATTACTGCCAACAGTCACAAATTCCATTGCTGTTTACCATAATACATACGGTATTACATATTTGTATTAAATAACAAACATAATATATAATTTTAAAAAAATGTAAAACATGGTTTGCATTGCTGAAAGTACTATTACAAGTTTTTGCAATGTGCAAAAGCAAATTTAGGCATGAATTAAATCTGAAAGACTAGGCTAAAGAAACTTACGTTTTGCTCAGCCAGGGAGTACACAAGCTGAGGAAGAATGTCTCCCTTTACTACAGCCTCAGCCAGGTCATCGTTATAGTTGGCAAGCCTTCCGAGAGCCAGAGCTGCTGTCTGCTGAATAGTTGGGACTGCATCCAAAAGGAGAGGCCTCAAAAGGGACATTACACCTAAGCCAAAGAGAGTGAGCACATTTGTGCAGGGTAGAAAACAGGACTGGAAAGACACTTGAGAGCAGATAAGAGGAGGATATAATTTTAAAGATTAAAATCATGTTGTACTAAATTGTAAAGGACATCACAGATTGCACAAGCTGTACAATTCATGTAATGTAACTTGAAAAGTTTAGCTTGTGACTTGCTTTATAAAACTTTTTGTCCAGAAACATTGAACTATGCTTTGAACTGTGTTTTGGTGAAAGTTAAAAAAGTATTGATTTAGATCCTAGTACAAAAAAACTTAATTTCTTCCTCCATCAGTTGTGACATTTAAGTGAAAATATATTTAATATAATATATTTAAGGCTGGATTTAGAATTTTTAAAATGAGTTTAAAAAAATCATTCAAAAGATTTCAAAAGATTTTTTAAAAAGATTTTTTAAAAAGATTTTTAAAAACATTCATAATGATTTATATTATATGTAATAATACATTATGAATATGGGTATAATGTAGCAGTTTACACACAAAGAGATATATATCTGTGTGCATGCGTGTGTGTGTGTGTGTAAACTAAAAGATTATGTCCATATATAATGTGTAGTTATAATTGATAGTATAGTCTACTTATTAGCTTACATATGATGAGCATTATAACATGATATTAACAGATTGCAGATGCCCTTTCACTTGCCTTTCTCATAAAATTATTATTTTAGACACTTACCAGCGTTTTGAAGGGTTTCACTATTTTGTGGTCTTGTAGCAAGATCTGCTACAGTTTGCACAAACTGTGTTCTTGCTTTCTGGTACTGCTCAAACACTGTAAAATAATAATAATAATAATAACATTAATTAGGGGATTCTGGCATATTGACAGCAGTGTAAGTTGGACTGGTATATAATTAGACTGTACACATTTATGTCAACAAACTGCAAAAGAAAAGCAAACAACCTCTATTATATGTAATTAACTTAGCTAGTTTTTTTATTACATTAAAATTTATGCTATCATTTTATTGTTCAACCTAACTTTCTCACCTTGTAAAATCTGTCGTTGACTCATAATTTTATCAGAATCCCAAATCGGAGCAAAAAGGATAAAAAGCTGCAATTATGCGACAGAAATATGCGTTTAAACGTTCATTAGGAAATAGCGTTTGTTGTGACTTTGAGTTTACAGAAGGCGTGCAGCTGTTGTCTTGGCAACAAACCGGAAGTGATAGGCTCCGCTTTCGTTCAATGAACTTGCTGTTAATGTTTCGTGTGAATATCCTTTCAAAGATGGGCGTCGCTGCCGTTTACAGTTAATGTCCAGATGTAATAGCGTGTTAAATAATCCCTAATTAGATTGGGATATTAAATGAGATACTAGAACGGTCGATGAATGTGGGATATCGGGACAGAGCAGCTGCGAAGGCGAACAGCTGCCCCCACATGAGTTTCTTTAGGTTACCGCAAAGACAACTGCAGAACTCAGAACAACAGTGAGATTTAGTAATTACTCTTCACATTCGCATATTTATTTTAATTTAAAAAAAATGGAGAATAGTTGAGAAACTAGTAAGTGATAGTTCGTGAAAAATGAGCTTGTCGTCGTGCTGCAGCAAAATAACTTTTGTGCTTGTTCACTGCAGTTTTTGCCTTTTAGCCAGTTTTTAACCTTAATTAAAGTTGAGGTTGGATAATACAGTCATTTGTGCTGGTTCCCAAAAAATTATTAAGTCACGAATTTTCTCATATCCTTGTAGGCTGTATGCAGACCTTATGCATTATATGCGCAGTTATGCGCAGTCTTGTCGTGCAACATATGCTACACTAACATTAAACAAAAAAATGTCAAACTTTTTGGTCTAGCACATTGCATATTGTGTATTACAATTTTTTTTAAAGGGTTATAATTTATTTTTGTTTACATTGGCCGTACTATTGGATTAGCAGTAGTTTAATGAAAATTATCTTTTTTCAAAAAGGAAAAAGCCATATCAAACGAACCAGGCCTTCAAATTTCATCTCAAGACTAAGGAGTTTTCTTACACTAGGCCTACTTAAATGCCACTGCCAAATACATGTTCACACAAAGAGCAAGACGTCAATGAATTTGTTTAAATAGTTGTTTAAAATTACACAAAGAATAGGTTACGTCTATTCGTACGGTAGGCTATCACGTCAGCCAAGAAAAAGCAATCATCATCAACTAAATATTTTATATGTAACTTTCTCCACAAAATAACAATTCATTTGCTTGCCACATCGAACAACTACTTCAGAGTCTACGTTTTCTTTGTAACACTGGTTTGGCAAAAAGCCAGAAACCCACCAAAAGGTCCTATCACCTTAAGTTACTGGGAACCTTGTGAATAAAGTTTGTGCAGACTGAGAAAGATGTTATTCAAGAAGACCAAGTCGACCGTATCAAACCAACATATATATGGGCTAACAGATTATCTTTAAATATCAGTACACCCCCTCAGCATACTTGCGTTAAGTTACTGCAAACTGTCGAGTATACTGGATTCGCGCCATGAAGAGATTCACCGAATTGTTGATGAGCTGTATTTAACGTACTTTGCAGGGGCTAGTTATACGGTTTCAGTGTCTTGAGGCAGCTCGTCAAATTTGGAGCATCTGCTTCACAATACCTTCACCGCAACAGAGTAGCCCTGGAAATAGATTTGGTGGTTAAACAGGTAGGCTCCAAGTTTCATTTAACCACTCTTTCAAATTAATCTCAGAACCATTTAATATAATTTTTTATGCTTCAAATAAGTGAATGACAAAAGGAGAAAATACGGGCTGTTCTGTACTACTATGAATTAAAGTTTATGGTTTGAGAGATGAGATATACGACAAGGGAAAAACGTCGCATTTAATGATAAAATGTAAACTTTGACGGGGTTTAAATCGTGTAGTTCTAGAATTAAATCACACTTTAAATCAGATTAACACAAATCTGCTTATTCTCTGTTGGTTTAGTCCTAGATTAAGATTAGTCCAGAGTTCATTAAGTTGATTTCATGTATAAGACTAGAACCAAGTTGAGGGTTAGATTTAATTAATAAATAAATGAATGAACCAGGAACAAGTCTTCCTTGAAACTCAGAATTAATTTTAATCTACCCCCTGGCAGTTTTTAAGCCTCAGTTTAGCCAGGAAGTACCTTTCTAGTCTTCCTTTAGGAAATCATGGTTATCAACTGCTCAAGTTCTCCAAAGGTTTCTGGCTCTTAATTAATGTCAGTGAAATTTGGTCCTTATCTTTATTTGTATTGTAGGTTTCCAAGCATTTGTTTTCTCTTAGTTTATGTGCAGTTGTGCTTTGCTTCCTTCAACATTTTTTTTTTACCTGCTGCTAATGTTTTTCTTGGATATGCTTCTCCATTTTACGTTTATATTATTTCCCTTCGTGTTTATAGAAAACTACTTAAATTCTTTAATTTTCATTAGCATATTATAGGTTTAAAATAATCTTTTTAATTTTAGTTCAGGACTCCATAAGCATTTGTAATCTGTAAACCTTTAAGTCATGATTTACTGTTTTAGACTAAGGTCTACTCCTGGATCAAATTGAACCCGGTTCAAAATGTTTTACACATATTGTAGGAATTCATGAAGACATTAGCTGTAGACTTTTCTGAGATCCTTGTCCAAGTAGAAGCAGGAATAAAAAGGTGAGGCGATGTGAAAGTGTAAAATGTTTTATTTAGATGTTTTATACTGTGCAACAGTCACAATACAACAGCTGTCAATAGTCTACAATCGACCAATAAAACAATGAACACTGAAGACATCAAAACGTTGTCCAAAATGAGAATTTGGGGTATAACAGTGGCTGTTTATCTTTAGATAAATTTGTGTATGTAATAGCTTGAAAAGCACTCTGAAATACATATGTGCATGCTATACAGGACTGAAGCATGACTTCGAGACCAATCTGACCAACTCGAACCAGCGCAGTGGAGCAAACTGTACAATAACTGAATTTCCAATAACTTTGAATAAAAGCCTATTAGGTCGCCTAGAACTTTTCCCTTTCAACACGCAATCCTAATATAGTCTTTTGTTCTTTAAATTTGAACTATATATATATCCTTTCCTTTGACACAGGTCAGAATATACCAGGAATGTTTAGTAACTACCCCAGAAAAGGCGAACTAAAATCAAAAGTATATGCTTTTTTTTTTTTAATCATGCTTTTAAAAAACATATAATACACATGTAAAATACAAGCAACAGATAATGCAGTTGTGTATAGAAAATGTAGACCAAAAGTAAAAATATATAAAAAGGTATAATTAATTTCTGCATTCTGAAATTGCCACAACCATCAGTCTGCTCTCCACTTTGCAATCAAATGGGCATCTAACGTTCTCACACAAACTTTGAAATTCCAGCAACGTGTCAAATGAAGTGCGTCATTTCCACTACGTTAAAGTTACATGTATAACATATTGATAATAATGACAAAAAGAAAAGGATCTACATGACACTATGTTGGCATGGAAATAGCTGGATTACATCTGGCGTTGGCTTTATCTTGTAGTTCCTTATCATCCAGACGATGTTGAAGATCCGTTCAGTGCTGACTTTCGCACTTTGTTGCCGAAGCTAAACTGTCGATTTGGGCTTGTCATTGTCGTGCCGTTAATAGGACTGGAAATATGAGTGAAATGAGATTGTGACGGCTGAACCAGTGTGCTTGGACTCGGTAGTGGTGAGGAGGTGGATGGGACTCCAGCGGGACTGCAGGCCTTATCACTGGCTGAATCGCTTTCAGATCGGTTTGTATTGTTCAAACCATCTTGTGGGTGGATAATCTTCATCTTTTTACAGCTGGGCCGCACACGGTATTTTAGTGGCAGTGGTCCATTCTGGGTAGAGTAGAATGATACCAGAAAACAGCTAATTATTGAATGCTGCATGCTGAGCAACTAACATTTTCAATCCACAAAGCAACCAATTATCATTTATCATGCCAGATTAAATATCATCAATAGATAACATGCTTGAATAATATACTTAATTTAAGGATTATGATCGAATGAGAACTTACTCTTCTCCATGTGTAGATGTAGGCAATGTCCATTAATGTGTAATAATCCTTCAAAGGCTCATCCTCATACATAACTTCAATCTATTGAACAATATGCAAAAATAAGCATATTTCATTAAACACACTGTGAGATGCAAGAACAGCAAAGAAATACATAAAAGCCTCTTAATACTTGCTTTATTCTATGAAAGTGATAAAACACTGAAATACTAAACTGAATTATTGTACTAGATGCAACAATCTACCAATGATTTAATAAGGCTGGGTCCTTTGAAAATTCAATTGCATCCACGATAACATCACATGACCTGGAAAGTAGGAGGTATATCCATTTTGCTTCTCAGAAATTTCCTCAAATGCATCACAGTCATGGCAGCAGGGCATTGTAGGTATCTTTTATTATTGACCTTTGTGTTTTAAAAAGAAATCACACAAATGCTTTATTTTGGTGCAATCCATATCATTATGTAAATAAATAAACTAATCAACAGTTTAAATGATAATTTATATTGAATGTAAATTACCTCTTCTTTTTGCCTCTCATCTGTGCAGCCTTGCTGTTGTGCCCTGAACAATAAATAGCATTCATATTGTAAAATAAATGATAAATTATAACATTTGTTTAAAATAAAATATCTTTATCATCAAGGATACTCTAGTATAACCAGTTGTGTTGTTTTGACTTTTATAAGAATACACTTAAAAAAACGTTAACACATACCTATGATCAAAAAACTCAATTGACAGACTAATAATCTCATCATCTGTGATGATTCGCTTGTCCTCATCAGCAACTTCCCCTCGATCTTCATTTGATCCATTTGCAGCTTAAAAAAAAAAAAGATTTTATTTAAACAGTTACACAACACAACAATCAAACCCTAGCGGTTCTACAAACTTATTTTCTTAACATATTAAATACATACCATCAACAGACGGGTGTTCAGCATAAAAGTCTCTCCTACGCTTCATTTCATCTGCACAGAAAAAAAAAAAAAAGTTATTTCCAAAATAAGTGTGTGAATACTTACAATAATGACAGTATTTTAAAGTGACTGACTGACTTTTGAAAAGACCAGGAACCAATTTGTATACAATGTCCTGTAGAGTTTTGTCAGACCTGGTGTTGAGAGAGAGGGGGGGGGTTTGGGTTAGATGTGGTCAATTACACAATTTTTGGAATGACAATGCAATTTAGGCTATCCTGTTCTATCTGCATGCATAATCAAAATGTTGCAATTAAATACAGCATCATTATGCATTCATTTCATAGAAACGAGATAGATGCATGACTACAGTCAGTATTAATTATTACTACGAGTAAAAAAAAAAAAAAGAAGAAGAAGAAGAAGAAGACAGTGATGCTAAGGATTACCGTATATTGAGAAGTGGCTTTGTTTTGTGAACCTGCACATCACATATGGGACAGTATTTACTCGTCTCCAGGTACCGGACAATGCACATTTTACAAACTGAGGATAAAAATTTAACAGAGTAAGACACAAAATCCAGATATGTAGCATGAAATATTCAGATAAAAGCACACACACACACACTTACATGAGTGCAAGCATTCTATGATTGTTGTTGCATCTATGAAATATCCTCCACATAATACACACATCAGATGAGGATTGAGCTCTGTAATCTTGATCCTTGTTGTGCGATGCATCGTCATGGGATGGAAAAGAACCTGCAGGTGCATTAGAATAAGATGAACTTGCAACTACAACCACGTGTCAGAGTAAACAATCACCTGAGACTCACATTTCACGTTATTACGGGCTGTTTCGAATATGTAAGAAATAACGCTGTTGGTGCACTTTAATAAACAGACAACAACATTTTAGGACATCTTGTCGTCTACGCTTCTGCAAACTGCTTAATTGCAATGCAAAGTGATCGTATCGGAGTAAGTGAGATTCGCCAACACGCACAACATAAGGCAAAAATAAAGCATCCATCATAAGAACAATCTACGTAAATTAACTTTACGTGATGAACACTTCCAACGGTTTCTATAGCAACTAAACCTGCGTAACGTGGCAACGTACCAACCAGCTGAAAATGAGCATGCCGCTTTGTCTGTAAATGCAGTTCGCGCAAATTTTAATTGAAAACGAATCCGCCGAATTAATCTTAAATAGCGTTCATAGCATGTAATAACGGCCTTACTGTTGCCTATATCTTTAGTCCGTCCATAAACGACTGAAATAACGCCACACAGCTATAGATGATGCTGATCTCCGCTTTGCTAGTCTCTGCCTCCTGAACCACTGTTTCAGTCGTCCGTTGCCCATAAATGCACCGTGCATTAAACTGATACCCGATTGACATCATGACTGTCGTCATACGTTGCCATGTATAAGGTTTATTTTCGTTTTTTACGGATCTGTTCTTGAAACACCTCATTACGTCGGTGCATTCTCCGAGAGCCAAAGACAAGTGAGGGGAGCTAACAACCCTGCGAAAACGACCAAGTAAGCAGGAACTTTTAAACAGAACACAAATAGAATAGTAATTTACATGGGAAGTTCTAAACCTGAAGCTATACTTCCAGTAGACTAGTTATAACCGGCGTTTTGAAGGTAAATTATACATGTTGTAAGATAAAAATGTATTTAAGGATTATTATCAATGGAATATGGCTGAAGAACACAGGACAAAAAAAAAAACACAGTAATTATGATAATACTTCAGATCAAAAATATTGGCAACAAAAAAAAGGTTGTGAACATACACGCCCGTAAGAACGTTCAAACAAAGATAAGTCGTCCCAGAAAAAAATAAAAATAAAATCACCTTATTAAATTAATAAAGTCGGTCAGGATTCAGCTTTCATCCAACACATCCACTAGTCAAACAGAAAGGTTGCAGGACTGTTTGCTTTCACCACTGCAACAAGCGTTTCGGTTTGTTAGAGGCAGACAACCACAACCTTTTTGAACTCTGACAAGCATTCTGAGGATGATGGTATGGCCTCACGTATAAAATAAAGCACTGTCAGAAGGAAATTGCCTTTATACACGAACTGTTCCGTGTGAGAAAGTGTAGTTTGCAGAGACCTGTCTGGCCTATTTCGATTAATATTAATATAGCCTACCACCTGATTAAGCAGACGACAGAAAACTGTCTGGTCAGTCAAAACTGTTGGGATAAAATCATTATTATTCTACATAACGCATCAGCTTTTTAACATTGCTCACAACTTAAAACAGCGACTTACGTTATAGTCTGCTATAATAAAAATTATTCACTAAAGTCTCAAGGGGGGAAACTGAAGTTTTTAAAACAAGGTAGGCTATAAATTTGCAATTCAATAGACTTAATAAAATATTCTGAAACAACAAAAGTCAAAGCGACAAAGTTCAGGACTAAAAGATTTCCTTTTGACATGCAGTGACAAAAAACAGCAAGGCTTCCGCACATCAGCCATATAAAAACTAATTTTATATATATATATATATATATATATATATATATATATATATATATATATATATATAAATAAATGAAAGATAACATGGCTTCAAAGTCCAACAGTGATATCCTAAGATCCAGACGAATCTTGTACAAGATAGGATATCAAAAAGCAGCATTCTTTGGGTTAGATGGATAAATTGAAGTAAACGCCGAAAAGTAAAATAAGCACATGGGTTAATAAATGTGTTGTTTTGTCAACCACACATCGTCTGTGTAGTGAATGTTTGCTGTCCGCCACTGAATGCTTTGTCCTGTATATCCGACAACATGGCAAGTTTAGATTACCGTGTAAATTTAAGTTAACAAAACGCACAAATAGGCACAATTTACCAAAACAACAAGTGTGATCACAAGTAAACATCATGCAGATTGCATATCTATAAAATTAGATAACTGGTTAATATTACGACAATCAGAAAATCCTTCAGAAACCAGCCTGACACGAACAGGCGACCCGTCTTTACCCGATTTCGCGTGCACGATCAGGATTCATTATTAACTAAACCGTTTCTTCTAGCCAGAAACACCAAACAAACATAATGATGTCAATAACTGAATACCATACAACCCAAAAATAATCATTAGTGGAGCCAGCAAACAAAATTCTTAGATAAAATAACTCAAGTCTGTAAGCACGCGGAGAGACGGAGACAATGTTGCGTACGCGAGCCTGTCGGTTCCCGCATCCACTAACGCACGTCTCCATTTTAAGCTCACAAAAACACTGAGCACCAAGTCTCGAATTAGACATCTGTAAGGGGAGGTATCGAAGAACACGTACCTTACTGAGCTGGAGTGAATAGTCGAGCCTGGAGCTGGTTAGACAATGAAAGTTATAAGTCGATCAACAGAAAATGAATACGAGCCAAGCGGCCATCTTGAAAAGGGCTGCAGACGCTGTCAATTGCAATAAGAGAACGGTGGAGTAGGGCGCATTTCAATAATAAAAAAAATAGAAAAGGTCCTGTTGTCGATGTGCGTGCCTTGCTCTGTTGGTGAGGCGTAACCGGTTTCGTAGTTAGACCTCCCGCGTGTAAAAACGGCCAGGCTGATGTGCGTTTTCTCCAGACTAGCGCCTTCAGTCTTCTTTGAAAAATGCTGCGCTGATGGTTCAGTGGAAACTGACACCGTCCCCAAAATGGCTTGTAGTTCGACCGCCCCGTGCATCACGTGATCTAATTCCTTAAGGGTGGCCTGGGAATATGTGTCGGTGTATTCAGCGCTGCTCTCGCTCAACAAATAACAAAGAATTGCGTTTCAAAGTCTGTTTGACCGTGGTCCAGCTTGTGTAAGGTTTACACACCAGGATAGGTTCTTGTAGGTCAGCTTTGGACCGTTTGCCACATTTGTCAACAAAATAAACTCTATCCGCAAACAGCTCTAAAAAGAATGTTTCATAACATATACATGATCAACTTACCGCAAGACCAGAGCCACATAGATTTATTATTTATACACATCTGCATAAACTAAACTTGAGCAAATGCGCTAAGGAAGTATTTAATTCATTTGCCAATGACATGCAGAGTACCTACCTAATTGCATACGTTGCTAAATTAATTCACGGTGGTGAATGTGATGCAGAGAGCACTACGAAATAGTGCGAACGTTCCCTCCTATATGGACGGAAAATCTTTTGATTCTACAAATATATATATATATATATATATATATATATATATATATATATATATAGAGAGAGAGAGAGATATAGCCCACACACACACATATATATATACACATATATATATACATACATACATATATATATACAACACACACATATGCATACCAGACACATATATGTGTTTCGTTTAGTAGCCTAACTAAATCCAGAGGTCAAACACTTTAATGTTAAAATATTGATTTCTTAAAATGCGTTAAAGAAAGTTAGTCTAAAAGTAGCATACACAAAGACAGCCTTGCTTAAAGTGATTTATTGTGAGTTTTATGGAAATTACATTTTGAAAAACAAACAAATAACACCAGATAATACTAATCCATACATGCAAGAATATATGCAAGAACAAAAAGTAACCGAAGAGAGATACGTTTGGTTCGATAAACCTCCAGGTATTATGACTGTGTTGCTCTCTCGAGACTTTTTGCGGCGTCCTTCATTTTTCCAACCAAATCCTAAACACAGTTCAAACAATCCAGTTTATTCACGAGCAAATACAAAATATAGAGAGATTGCCAACTTTATTTCTTTATTGACTTTTATAGTGATTTTTTTTATATCTGAGCTAACAAAATCAAGTCAAACTGTTGCTTGATTATGCAAGGCATAAAATAAAAAATGTCAGTTGGTTGACATCGTAAACCTCAGATGATCAAGGAAAGCTAACAAAACTACGCAAAATTAAATGAAAACGGGTTGATCCAAATTCGAAAGTTAGAAAATAGCCCAATTTTGACCGTGCATAAATAAGATTGCTGATTGCATATACAACAATCAGTCAATTAAGATTAAGATGAAAATTTGTTTTTATAAATTAATTTTAACTTGATGGCAACGTTTTGTCAAGTCTGCTAAAAGCGTGCGTATTTATGTAAACTTCTGGGATGTTTGTAAAGTGATCTGACGATGATTGAGTGCATAAGAATTTTATGACTTGATCTTTCGGACAATTCACCTTTGTGTCACCCCTACGACAAACACAGGCATCTGTGTGATGACTACGATAATAAAATTGCTAAGCAGGCTTTTACAGAGACAGAAACCACACGTTGATAATTTTGAAAATTTAGGTATAGGCCTAAACTCACATTACAATTACCGGGCTATAAAATTAATGTTAATAGTAACAACACATTATTGTAAAATTATTTATCGCTCGCCTCATTCCGTGTATATTGGTTTAAACCAGGACGTTTTGTAAAAGAAGGCCTACAATATCTAACTCTGAAGGAAGATAGCCCAAACTCTGTCTCTGTAGAGTGCGAAAAATGAACACATAACATTGAAAAAAGTAGTTTCAAATAATAATAAAAGCATATTTACTTAAACCTTTAGAAAAAAAAACATCTTAATCAATGGCTAAGCCGATGTAAACCATACCACGTTAACCTGCCTTTAACCGAGGAAAAGTCAAACTGATTGTGCGGTTCGGTGGTCTAAAATAAATACCTGAAGTTGCTCCATTGTGCAGTTAAAATTAATTTGCGAAGAACATCCACCTCTCTGCAAAAGCAACCAGAGTTTATTCAAAGTGAAATATATGGATATATGGAAACTATATGGAATGACATAGCCTACCTCGGTGTTCAAGGAAATCAGGTATGACGGCTGATTGACTTTATGTACATGACTATTCTGTGGAGAGAAACAACGGTCATGAGATATTATTGAAGTACTAAATGCTGACCAACTTAAAGAAACAACGTACCTTTATACAATATTCAAGACGCCATGCAGCATCAGTTACATGGGGAGGGCATACATCAATGCTGAGGAGCAAGAAAAAAAATTTAAACGGTCTATCGCTTCGGTAATATTTAAGCACATGCGTGTACATATAGGACTACAATTTGAATTAAATAAACGTGATTTTTTTTATGCCTTTTCCAAAAACATAAATACACATGACTCACCTTGACAACAACGATTCCACATTTCGTTTGTTTTTCTGGAATAAAGATAGAAGAGAGATATTTACCTTACTGTAACCCAACTGTTCTTTTAAAAAATATTTAGAGACAAAAATGATTGGGAGATAAAACCTTACTTGGAATGAATTATAAAATATGTCCACTCTTTCAGTCTGCAACCTAACGTCTTCAAGACATGAGCTAAAAGAACACACGGAATTTTCAGAATATAAAAGATAAAAGCGCATATAGGTTGGAAATGATCTTCAGAAGATGTTACCTAATTGTTGATTTATCCGCATTTTGCTTAACTCCCTCCAGAATGAAGGTTGTTGCCGCGGTGTGACAGTGTTTCAGGGTTGACTGATCGATGTGCTTCAATTCTGGATGACCTGAGGTAGAAGGAAAACTTGCTCTCAATAGAAGCTTGTACGTGTGAGAGAGAGAGAGAGAGAGAGAGAGAGAGAGAGAGAGAGAGAGAGAGATTTGCAATACAAATGTAAAATTATCGGTCATGCCAGTTAATCACTTTATATACAACAGGGAGAGTAGGTAAGCGAAAAAAGAAAACACGTTTAGCGGATAACTACCGCAAATTAGATTACATTTTTTTAAAATCTGAAAATACATGTGTTACAACATGTGTTTGAGCATAATCAAGTAAATATGCAGATATTACATATATTCACTCACTCATTCATTCACATTTAAAAAGAATTATGTTGTTAATCACACCATAGCTTAGCTAATGCGGCTAAGCGGTCAACTAATGTATACACTGAACTGTGTAAGCACAGTAGGCACGCCAAAACAAAGCATGACGATTATAGTCCGTCAGCCTATGCGCAGTTGTAGGGCTCTGTAACATATAATATGCCAAGCCTCAGAAAATAACATCAGCAACACACAATGCAGCGACTTCCTTCTTGTCTGGAAAGCACCGGAAGTACTGCAGCACAAAGAAAAAAACCTCAACCATCTTACCCAGAGCGCTTTCGCTTCGAGGCGAGACCAGACTGTCGAAGGCGACCTCTGTGAATATCGTATATGATTTCAGGTCGATCACATTTGGATCGGCCAGGATTTGAAGTCCTTTCATCACTGATTCCGACAACTCCATTTTGTGCAAACTCGCTAGCCTTGGTCACATGAGCGCGTCAGCTGATCTCAGTGCTTGAATTGTCGGAGAACAGGGACACAGTACTACTGAGACACGTATGCACTCGCTGTGATGAATTACGTTATTGTCCTAATCGAGATTAAAAAACGTAAAACCATTTTAATAGTTTAGATTATATTAAAACCATTATTGCGGAGACGATTCTTAAAAGTCTATACGTTGGCAAGCTCGGTTCTTTCTCAACTCCCTTGTATCAATTTAACAAATCAAATAGCCTAGATTTTTAAACACATTTTGCGACATAATATTTTATGTAGACATCTGTCTGCACAGTACAACCATTTTGGTTACCCAAAGAACCTTAAAACATTTATTTCTTGGAGTGAATAAAAGGTTAATATTGAAAATAACCTTTATCCACCTTAAAGCACCTTTTGTGGTATTGAAAGGTTTCAATGATGTTAAACATTCTTTACACTAATTCCAAAAAATAAAAATGCGTGTGCATGGCTATTCTGCCAAGAGAAACAATGCATGAGATATTAAAGAAACGTTGTTAACACTAACAATTATTTAAATTAAAAAAAAAAAAAAAAAAAAACGCAATAGGCCACTTAAGACGACATTCATCTGTTATACGAGGAGTATCGATGCTTAGGACATGTGTATGTAATGCACAATGTAATGTCAAATAACTCCTCCAGAAAAGCGATTTTTAAAAACTGGAGTAACTCTGGAAAAACTCAGATTTCTAGATCTGGTTTTAAAATGTATTTTGCCTCTGACTTGGATCTGTGTAGTTGCTATAATTATTACCAAATTACCAAAGTTGAACAGAGAACATACAAAACTTCATAGTATAAGAATATAGGTGTTGTAGACAAGTATAAAGTATTTTACTATGTATATAAATACAATCATTTTGTCCCTCAACATTTCTAAAGCAAATGTGCTATGCTATTTTAAAATGTAATACGATAGAGAACAAAATGTTATAATCATTTTACAGATTACACAAAACGCCTGTATAAATTTTTTTTAAGGAATAATTCGGTGACAATTGCAGATGTCAGACAATTTAAAAAGAGTGTTTACTCTGACATGATGATAGATAAAAACTAATGTCAAAAGTATTAATTAAAGTAGGCTATTTATTTACGCGTGTGCTTGTGGTCATTATCAAGAACCTTATGATAAGTTCTGGGGTCATTATGATAATTCATTAATTTCTTTCACAACTATTTGTGAACTCATTTTGTTTTAAATCCATGTTATTTATTCAAGAAAAGTAGGATATGTTGTTTTATTTATTTTGCCAGCAAATAACACAAACTCATTATGAGTTCGTTATTTGCCCTTAATAAAATATTACATTTTGTGTATTCGAATCTAATTTATTTATTTAGGCAAAATTTGTATAATGTAAAATAACGTATAATGTTTACATTCATTATAGGGTATGTTTTGTCAAACACTCAAAGTTTAAACAAAACTGATAATGCGGTGAGTAATCCATTGCAGTTATGCAATAGGTTACCGGTGTTTATTATTTTTTATTTCATTCATTCATTCACTCTATGTTAGTGCAGTTTTTTTTAAACATCGCAACAAAACACACTCTCAGTCGGAAATCTTGTATCTTACTTTGTAAACAAAATTTTAAGGAGACTTGCTAGATTTTAGAGAAAGGAAACCTTCTGCCCGATTTGATGGTCAATGAACTATTTGCGTTATCACCCAAAGTCAAATGTCTCAGGTTATAGAATATGTATGATGACCTATATTAAACCAGTTGTTTTAGCTCAAATAGCACGCCAAATGTAAAAGGAAAATAAAGCAGTCTTAATGTCATTGCCCTGACTGATGTCAAAATGGGAACTTAACACTGTTTTAAGGATAGACTGCAGCAATATAAATTGCTGTCGACTTTTTCATTTTAGAGGAACTTCCTCACAATCCAGGCACATATCATATAAGAATGCAGGCACGAAAGGCCAGATGAATCGATTTTAGAATAATTAATTATTTATTGAAGTTGCAACAAACTGTGATATGAAATAACCTAACTTCATCAAACTGAAGAATTATTTTTGGGGAACCCTCAAACAGAACAGCGGCCATTTTGGGTAATACCCGAGACAAGAGGTTGTTCAACAAAATGGATGTGACGTGGACTTATTGGTGGTTTATTAAAAACTATCAAACAGCCAGCTGTTCCTTGGAGGCTCTTCAGCAGCAAATGCTTAGAAGAAAGTTTATGCTAATAGGGGAAGACTGTTTAAATTAACCTTTTGCGCTGCTGAAGTTTTTTATTATAGGGGAGGAGGTCATTAACCTATTGTCGTGTTTTTTTTGTTGTTGTTTTTTAAAGGAAAAGAATATTGCTTAATGGTTGACTATATATTTACAGAAGCTCTAGGTCATTAGAGGAACCTATAGCAAAAGCATGTAGCAAGTAATAAATTTAATCTAGCATTGTAGCATAATTTAAAAAGAAAACTAGCACTACAGTGAAAATGTTAAATAAAAATGTCTCTTTTAACATTAAAGACAACTTATAATAGCTTTACAATATTAAAGCTAACATTAAAGCTAATGTTAAATCTCCCTTACAGCATTTATTTGAAATTGAAGGGCTGTGGTTGCAAGCTAATCCATTTTTATACATTTCGTAAACTATAAATAAAATGTTTAAAAATAATTTGATGTCGTCATAAAAATGTAATAAATTCGTGACATTAGGTAGCTTGAAAATTAGATAGCCTAGACTGTTTTAATATGAGCCAAATCAACAAAACATTCGAAATAACAAGATGTCAATAAACAGAATAAATAAATAACAATGAACCCTTTTTGCATTGTATAAATTTTTTTCTTAGCTTTTCCAAAATGCGTTTCGCGTAGGCTTAGGGTATATGGTTAGATTAAAGACTATTTAACCATTGTTAACACACACATTTATAAAGTTAGGCTGTAATGCATTTCACGCATTCGTTCATTTACCTGATCAACTATCTATGGAGCCAAATATTTATCTATTTGTTTTTCATTAAAACCCAAGAAGCTTTCCGACATAAAAATGATTGCAGTGCACATGTAGTTTAAATATTATGGTGCAAAAAGATTTGGTCCAAAGCAACATACTTAAATTACTAACGTCATTAACGTTTATTGGGATAAAATGTACCTACAAAAAAGTTAAAGTTCACAGATTAATTCAGGGGCGTGCATATTTCAAGGAACTAATGTATAGGAATATATTAATCAAGTGAGAATGTGTTAGGCCCGTATATACACAGCATGATAGATTTGTTAAGGGTTTTCTTTTTGAAACTTTAGCTGGCACTTATATTTTCTGAATGTGCACGATTAAATCATATATATTAAACCCAGATGTGTTACAACTGCTGTGTTTCTGATGCTGAGTAGTATGACAATAGCTTTATTGTCTGAATTGTATTACTTTAATTTAATTAATTCTTAATTAGAAAATATTAATTAAATTATAATACTACTGTAATAAATATTCTTACGTTGTAAAGTGTTTAACTGGAAATAATGAAACATGTGTAATAGATTATAATCTGGCAATAAGAAAATAACAAGAAATCAAAAAGTGAACAAAGAATATAGGAAACAAGTATTCAGATAAGTAAGACTTTTCTAAAAAGCCAATAAGTAAATTAATCTGAAGTTTCGTATTGATTGGTAAATGTGTCTTGGCATATAACGTTAACCAATCTGGTTTTTACAAAAAATTCTACCCATTATTTAATTTATTTTTAGGCTAATTGTATTTAAAAAAAAAAATTCAATTATGTCGGAATAAACTATAAGGACACCCAGATACACCTATAAACCATGTTGTATATCTTTTTGCTTTATCCAGATTATTGTGCCTCTCAAACATAAAGTCAACATCTTCAGGGTTAAAATATTTCCGGAATCACAACACGGATGGGCGGATAACCAGATCACCCGTCTTGTTATAGCCTAAGGATTTGGCAATTCTGCTTTAATAGCACAAAACCCAACTGCCGAAAAGAAAGTTATTTGGCTGCATTTTGATGTGGGAGGAGAGGTCTAGTGGTACGTCTCCTTTAAGACACACGAGAAGGAAGTTTAGTTATTTGTTTTGTTCAAAAAGGAAACCAGGCAAAATGGGCGTTGAAAATAAGCACTAAG
This sequence comes from Danio jaintianensis, assembly GCA_903798115.1. Classification (NCBI taxonomy): domain Eukaryota; kingdom Metazoa; phylum Chordata; class Actinopteri; order Cypriniformes; family Danionidae; genus Danio; species Danio jaintianensis. The sequence continues at coordinate 17,223,613 of CAIGQV010000641.1, forward strand.
TTATCAAATGTAAGGATAAACACGACTAAATGTGTCTAGATCTTCACATTGTTTATTAAATCGCCAATCCCGATTGTTTGGGTGAATGAATAGGCTTACTATAGGCAACAGAAATTGCAACGCTATTGGTCATCTCTAACTTTAAATTTAATGCAAACCCGTATACGTAACCTACATTTGTTCGGTTAGTGCACATTTTATTTCCTCGAATAGGCACATTTTTGTCAAGAATAGACCCATGATTTGATTGGCACGACGTATGGTTTATTTAAATACTTAGTAGAAAAAAAAGAATAATTAAATTCTGCGAAGACAACCGTAAATATGTGAAGACAGACTAGTAGTAGTTTCGAATAATCTTTTTTGCTTTGACAACGCGTTTAAAATTAGGCTCGTAGTAAAATAATAATAAGTAATAAAATGCAAGTTTGTTCACTTCCCACTGATATTACTAATTATACAATATATACTTTTGTGATTCCAGAAATGTAGCTACTTGAACCTACAAGATTGACATTTGATTGCTCGAAACTAAATTCTGAATCCATAAAACATGGTACGACATGATTTTTTAATTTAGCTCTGTGTGTGTCTGACTGAACGTGGTTTCAGAGAGTGACTCTGCCCCCTATAGGAAATAAAGGTCTCCCTTTTTGTTGTGAAAAATTTAAAATCAAACATTTCTTTATTCAGAATATCGCTTAATGACCATTAAAGCAACAAAATGCAACCAATTTTTTTAACGGTTAAAGTAGGCTACACTTCAAGAATCACTGGGAGCCATACTTTAATTAAGGTTTGAAACGGATATAATAGTGACATCTAAGCTGATTTGAAACTGTATTATTAAAAAAGCTTTATAAACATTGGACTTTACATTTAAATGACGTTGAGCGCTGTATGTTTTCACCCATAAACTACCCGTGTGTACCTACTAAGATGAGCAATCGAGCAACACTTGTCAATTTGAAACGGAAAATGGGATTTGACTGGGAAAATGTTTTTTTCATATATTTTTTATTGGCCAATAAATTATAAATACAATGACATTATTGACCAGATAGGCTATTATAAATTATTTATGTCATATATTTGTAAAATTTTAACAAAAGTGGCAATTTAAATTAAACTGATGCAATCTGTCAACAAAAAATCATTTTGACTTGAGTATAATTTGTACTCGATTTTTAACCCGATTTAATTTTATTAGTGAATCATCGTTTATTTGTTAAAGTGTAAGCTATTCTGAAACGTATTAGCATACCCCATTATTTACCTTAATTGTATTCTTGTCCTTTTTTCACGGACTACATTTAATTACGATTTTGATTGCGCTTGCATCACAAAACGTTGAAATAGAAAAAGAGCCCCTTTTTGCGGCTACAATATCACACGTAGGCCACGCGTGCTCATACGCTCTTTCTCTGTCTCTCTCTCACACACACGCACACACACACACACACACGCACACACACAGAACACTACCTGACAGAATAAGCGGGGGCGCAGCCATGGCCGCTTGATGGCAGTGGTGGGATATAAGTGTAGACTTTAAGTCAGGAAATACCTCGTTTTTGGCCATAATGGCCTACTAAGCCAGCGGTGAGGGACAATGACCAAACGGCTGGGCCGCCGGAAAACTGAAATGTGTCTGAAATTCACAACTAAGAATGGTATTTCTCATAGCCGAACTTTACAATTTCCTGGTTTTCAATTGTATTGTTATGTTTACAATTTCGATATTACGGTCACAAATTTCGTATAATCCCTACAAATTGATTGGCTCAATACTTGGCTTAAGCTAAACATACCGTTGTATTTAGCTAGGTACCTCATGTCTTATGAGCTGTTTATTTGGTAATATATATATTTGGCAAACAGAACTTAAAAACAAGGACTTGAGGAAGATTGTATTAAAAAGAAGAGTTATTAAATTAGCAGTTATTAAAACAGTAGCCTATTAAGTAATCTAATAACCCGAACGGATACAACGTTATTTTGCGTGTTTTTTAACCTAACACGCCAATGTATAAAAATAAAGATTGCTTGGATTTTATGCACGTCTTATTTTGTGCAGGCGCTACAATGTTATAAATGCATGCTGTGCTTAGTAGCCTAATCGATACGCAAAAATATTTTTCGGATATTTTCAGAGATGCGGGGTGACCACATGCACCCCAAATGTATATTAGCAGTCTGATTTTATTGCTTGTGCTGCAAGCCCGTTTTCACAACGGCGCCGCTGCGATTTTCCTGCGACTGTAAGGGAAAAGCAGCCGCTCGAGCACACCATTACCCGCTGTTCCTCTGCATTCAGCGAACGGGAAAAAAATCGAGCGGCATTCCTGTTTGGCACATTTGATATCGTTCCTGCTTTTCCCGCATTGTATACATCCAGGATCTGACATTTTGACATTCTTATCGTTAATGTCCACTACTTATCGTGTTATTCCCTCATGTGTAAGAGAGTGTAGAGTGTAGGCTAGGCTACTCTAACATAGCGGTTGCAATCGGTAGGCTACAAAAGAACGGCTTATTTTGAATCAGATGCTGCATGTTTTCGCACAATCTAAAAGAGACGTATTTATAAGAGATGTTTTTTATTATTGAATTGACGGTTGTATCCGTGAACAAAAGCATAATATGCATAATAAATGCATAATAGCCTATATTTGACTTGTCTGTCTTTACGTTGTTATGAAAGGTCATAGATCTTTGGTAAGATGAAATGTGCTATTATGGTCTATATTACTTGACAACCTTCTGAAAGTAGGTAGGTTATGTTTAGTTCAGAATGCTTATTTTTGTATTACAACATGTAAATATGTATCCATCTCCAATCGTGCAGGAGAGCAAACGCAGCTGCGCAACATTTTATTAATTTTTAGAAGCTTAAAAATTGATCATTGCTCAATACTTTAAGAAACTGAAATTACATTTTGAGCTTGATTTTCCACTTTAAATTTAAGACAACGCTACTTAGAAATATCAGTTATGAATTAGTTATAGCTATACCCATCGGTGTTTATAGCTTAATGTCAGTTTAAGATGGGACTTTAAGTAGGACTGTTACTTTATTAATTTGCTGTGTTTAGATTATGGTGAATGCGCTCCACAAAGGAGAAATTATAGCCTACATTTTTAACGTGAACAAATAGTTGACACTGGATGCTGTTTCAGTGTTGTCAGCTTGCTGATTTTTCACTTTCTTCACACCATCAAAACAACAATTATAAATAATGTATTTCAACTGGGTTGAAACATGGTTTATCCCAATGTTATTGTATGTTTTCTTTGTCTTGCATTCTCACTTTGCAACACACACACCAATCAGTGTGTTATATTGAGCTAAAATGAAATGAAACTAATGCAGTACAAATGAAAGCATTTTACAATCAGGCTCACACGGACTACGAGCTCTCAAATTCCTGGTGCAGGAGGTCCGAGCAGCTCTGAGGTGAGGGATCGGCTTTCATATGCGCGCTTTAACGCAAAGCGTTCTCTTTGTTTACCTCCTCTCATACCTCTTTCAATAAGTTTTTATTTTTTATCACTTTGCTTTCCAGCTTGAAACAAATATCTATGCATGAGCTTCAGCATAAGGGTGTACGCAGACACAAACATATGCTTTGTAGGCACATTTATATACTATTGAAACACTTATTAATGCTACTGTATGTGTATTTCTAATCTGTGCCCAACTATTACAAAGTTCACACAATACTTAGGATTCCACTGGAGAAAAAAAATAAATTGTCAATCTCTATACGATTCTCTCTACAATTCAGGCATTATTTCAACCCCCATCTTACAACACCCATTACCAAAGAGAAAGTGGTAGCTGCCCTCCTTCCTCTTCTCTCAGTAGGCCTCTCCAATGCTACACCAGGGGACTGGGGTGTTCTGATTGACAGGCCATGCTTTGTGTTTCTCTGGGTCTTTAGAAGTACTCTGCTGCAAACAGACGGACGGCCCACTCCATGCATGCCCCTGACCTGACAACCTCCTGTTAAACAAAACAAGAATGAGCAAGCTACTCATAACACATAATGCCCCATGTTTTGTTTGTTTTGTCAAATAGCTTATAAAAGAAAATCTAATTGTTACTTTGCTACTGTATTTTAGACTTAATTAATACTTTAATAGTAAATATTGCTGAGCACAAGATGTACAGACAGACCCAAGAATCTTTTGACAGATATGCTTTACATGCAACAGATTCCTATTAATCGTTTACAAAACAGTATATATGAATCTTGCAAGAGACAAAGAATTAATTGGTTATAGCACTCCACCCAGCTGAATAAATTATCTCCAATGGCCTTATCCATGTTGTTTTGCATTTCCTACAAATGAAAATGCATAGATGTGACCATGCTGTCAAGAAACACCAACCAGTGTGTACACATTTATAGTAGGCCCATTTCTCGTTCCCCCCATTTCAACTTCTTGTGATTATTAGTAAAATTATAAATGAATAAAACAAAACACGGTGGCGCAGTGGGTAGCACGATCACCTCACAGCAAGAGGGTCGCTGGTTCGAGCCCTGGCTGGGTCAGTTGGCATTTCTGTGTGGAGTTTGCATGTTCTCCCCGTGTTCGCGTGGGTTTCCTCCGGGTGCTCGGTTTCCCCCACGAGTCCAAGGTGAATTGGGTAAGCTAAATTGTCCGTAGTGTATGTGTGTAAATGAGAGTGTATGGGTGTTTCCCAGTGATGGGTTGCAGCTGGAAGGGCAGCCGCTGTGTAAAACATATGCTGGATAAGTTGGCGGTTCATTCCACTGTGGTGACCTCAGATAAATAAAGGGACTAAGCTGAAAAGAAAATGACTGAATGATATACATAGTTGGATAATAAGAGTTCAGCACATGGAAATGACATGCTGTGAGCCTTAAACACTATTGTTTTCTAATTCTTATACACAAATCTCATTTAAGCAAATGACTGAAAAACAGGTGAATCAGCACATAGCACCAACTCAGATATTACACAAGGTATCATTAATATGTAGGCTATCCTAGGGTATTTTATTGGCTTCACCATAACAGCATTGGATTCTGCAAAGGGGCAGATTTTTACCATACTGACATTACAAGCCACCACCATAAGCAGTAAAAAGTTAATTTATCCACTTTTTAAATATTCAAGTTATTTAATGAAACATTTTTGGTGAGATGACAAGACTAATGATAATTGAATAAAACGTTTTTGTCAAGATTGAAAGTAAGATACTATACTGCAGTAACGTTAACCTTTGCTAACTAGCGAACTCCAAATATCTAGCACAGATAACTAAAGAGTATGATGACCAAAAATGTAGAGGTAAATATTAATTCCTGCCTGCATTGTCATATACCTTGTATCTATCTTTTTCAACACATTTCTAAACATAATAGTTTTAATAACTCATTTCTAATAACTGATTTATTTTATCTTTGGCATGATGACAGTAAATAATATTTTACTAGATATTTTCAAGACACTTCTTTACAGCTTAAAGTGACATAATTAGGTTAACTAGGCAGGATAGGGTAATTAGGCAAGTTATTGTATAACGATGCTTTGTTCTGTAGACTATCAAAAAAATATATAGCTTAAAGGGGCTAATAATTTTGACCTTAAAATGTTTTTTTAAAAATTAAAAACTGCTTTTATTCCAGCCAAAATAAAACAAACAAGACTTTCTCCAGAACATCAGACATACTGTGAATGTGTTTGATAACTGAAGGGTCATTATTTTGCATGCTTGTCTGTCAGAGTACATCACTGATCATGCCTGACAGTAGATATCTGTTTTTTGTGGGAGCTAGTTAATGAGCCATGCTCAGAAACAACCAATCAGAGCAGAGCTCATTGTTAATATTCACTTCCAAATAAGGTAAAAACAGATAGTTTCATTCTAGGGGTAAGGTTGTACATGTACATTTTTTACATATACCCAAGCAACATACATTCAATGTCATACAAACTTCCATTGCACATAAGGTTTAGTTAAACAATTATTGTTTTTTTCAAACTTTTCTTTTATTTAAACTCAGTGGTTAGCATTGTCGCCTCACAGCAAGAAGGAAAAGAAGGTTCAAATCCCGGCTGGGCCAGTTGGTGTTTCTGTGTGGAATTTGCATGTTCTCCCTATGTTGTGCTCTCCGGGTGCTCTGGTTTCCCCCACAGTCCAAAGACATGTGATCTAAGTGAATTGGATTAACTAAATTGGCCGTAGTGTATTAGTGTGTGTGTGAATGTGAGAGTGTATGGGTATTTCCCAGTCCTGGGTTGTGGCTGGAAGGGCATCTTCTGCGTAAAACATATGCTGGAATAGTTGGTGGTTCATTCCACTGTGGCGACCCCTGATAAATAAGGGATTAAGCCGAAGGAAAATGAATGAATGATAAACTAAAGGGTTCTTATAGGGAAACAAACTGGTATTACTGTAAAAAGTATCTGCTCAACAAATTGTACAATTACAGGTCTACAATACAGACTATATTATAATATTATGCAGGTATGAAACCAACATATATATTATTCATTCATTTTCTTTTCGGCTTAGTCCCTTTATTAATCTGGGGTCACCACAGCGGAATGAACCGCCAACTTATCCAGAATATGTTTTACACAGCGGATGCCCTTCCAGCTGGAACCCATCACTGGGAAACATCCATACACACTCATTCACACATACACTACGGACAATTTAGCTTATCCAATTCACCTATACCACGTCTTTGGACTTGTGGGGGAAACCGGAGCACCCAGAGGAAACCCACGCGAACTCGGGGAGAACATGCAAACTCACACAGAAACGGCAACTGACCCAGCCGAGGCTCGAACCAGTGACCTTCTTGCTGTGAGGTGATCGTGCTACCCACTGCGCCTCTGTGCACCCCACATATATATTATTTGTTATTTATTTATTATTATTTATTTTTTTAATGTGTAAGCACAGCCAAAAGCAGTGGCATAAAGATTTCTCTGTCTCTCCTCCTCCTCTGCTGGACTCCATAGGTTACTTGCACTGCCTCAGGTGTCCAAAGCTTCTATTTGTTTGCTTGAACCCTGTCCACATGGTGTCACTTGTATGTCTATGAGTCATATTGCACAAATTCAAGCACCGGGGGTGTGAGACACAGGAAAGTGGATGTCATGTTTAAGCGAAGAAGAGCTCTGAAATGTCATTAGGCCTCAGGCTTCACAGCTTCCACTGGGGATGGAGGAAACCAAACATTCATATACACACATATGAGCCAATTAAGCACATTTGCTTCAAACCTTGATTCAAAGCAGGTTGCAGTGAGCCATTTCATGTTTTGCAGATACAGATTGATTTCTGTGTTATGTCATATTGAGTCTGTTGTCTTTGGATCTAGAGCCCTGAAAAATGTTTGGTAATGTCTGTTCATTTTCGTTTATTCACAATTACACATTCGAAATACACTAGGGACCTAGATCTCTTTTAATGTTGAGAAGTTTAACAAGATGATGTGTTGTTTATTTAATTTACCTAAAAAGGTGTTGGTTTTTATTTGAAATCATTGTTGCGCAAATGTACCCTTGGCTGCATGACCTCTAGTAAATCATATTCCATTGCCAAACATTTTTCCATCACACAATCAGTGTTATGATTTTGGAGCATTATATGCCAAACTCCAGGAGATTTCTGAAACGTACTCTCTTTCCTATGCTCAGTGACAAAAGCTGCACTTTTTCTCTGGCAGTCAAATCCAACATCCCCTCTGACTCAATATCCTCTGCACTTCAGGTATTGATCCTCTACCCTGCGTGTGTGCATGCATTTCCCTGCCATCCCTTCCTTTTTAGCCATCTCTCTCTGTCTGTCTGTCTGTCAGAGACAGAGGAGTGATGAAATCTCTCTGTCCCCGTGGCAACAGGCAGCACGTGGATTGAGGCCAGTGCTAGCAGATGCCTGATCTATGATAATGTCTATTGATAGGAAAATCAATGTAGCATTGATTCTCAGCCTAGTGCTCAGAGTAATGGAAGTGGAAGTAAAAGAAAGAATGGGAGTAAAAGAAAAATAATAAAAAGAGGTGGTGAATGAGTTATCAGGAATATATAGTGGAAAGCAATTCTGGTTTCAAAAATAAAAAGAAAGTCTTACCAGCAATAAGTAGACTTGTTCATATTGCAGTAGTGACTTTTTCTGCCATGGACTCTAAATTCAGCCGTGGCGTCAATGTGTTTAGAAACCCTATAGATTGAAATGGAGCTAAGAGAAGAGGAAGACTTGAAAAGACCTGGGGGGGGGGGGGGGGGGGTTGGGGGCAGGAGAATCAATTTCCTCTGAGGCCGAATCACTTAATGATTATCTGGAGAAGTTTACATTTTTCCCCTAATTGCCTATTCCCTGAACATGCAGGTCAGTGCTTATACTACTGGGTCAACAGACCATTTCACTTAATTGGTGGAATATATTCTTTCATTCACTTCAGTCTTATTAGAGAAATGAGTCCTGAAGGAAATGCTTGTCGGAATTAGTATTTACCACAAATAACTCTTTATAAATGGAATAATTTGATCTCTAATTTCTCAAGATAAAGTTTCTTTGTCTGTGTGATCGGGAACACAGAAGTTGCTGTGGAGAACGGCAAGATTGCGTGGCATCTTGATCACTATGGCGACACATGGACAGTCTCCCCGCCGCACGCTCTCTCCCTGCCCAATTCTGAAGTGAAAATGGGTGCCATAGCAACGGCACACACTGTTTACAATATGTACTCTCACATCGTCACTGGCTGTTGATGCCTATAATTTGCATGTACATTTTGCACAAGTATAAAATAAATATAGAGATTTTTTATGGAAGAGAGGAATATATAAGATTCTTTGTCTCATCTTGCTATTCAAATGATGGGTAAGATAATTTGGTAAAAGCATTTAATCTATTTTTAAATAATAATGAAAATTATAATAATAATAATTATTATTATTAAAATGTTTACATTGCTGTTCTCTCTAGAAATGTTTTGTATACTTTGCTACTTTACTTGCTATTTCACAGAAACAGTCAAACAATATTTTCGCCTATTAGATAAAAATTGTAGGATTCTGGCAGCTCCCTGGACCTCACGCTGGGTATAGTGTGGAGAAATGGATCCCTTACCAGGAAATCTATTAAATTATGGCACACCACCATGCCAGGCTTGGAGCCACTCTCTGTTTTTAAAAATTCCTTATTAGCTGTAATTCAGAAATTATAATCAACATGGCTTGAATATAAAATTGATAATCGTAAGAATAATGACAGTAATAATATAAGGCTAGGCAGGCAGCTGGTATGGGTGTGAATAGGGTTGGCTTCATAGTCAAAGCTTCTCGTGTTCTGTTCAGCCTGATGGTTAATCTAGCACTATGTCCATCGTAGTGTTCTGCCCCTAGGGGGAAAAGCAGCAAGGGAGGTGGAGAGGAAAAAAAGAGAGGGACAGATATAGAGAGAGGGCATATACAGAGGTTTCAGAAGTGTGTGTGTGTGTGTGGGGGGGGGGGTTAATTTGCACATATTAAAGAGGGCAGAATTTCTCATTAAAAAGAGATTGAAGTTGATATATGCCGGTGTGTGCCTGACACACTGTACATTCTGATTGTGATAAGTCCTTGACAGAACAAAGAAAGCCCTCCCTCTCCGGTCACCACAAAGGCAGCTGTAGTTCAGGGCGAGTTCTGATTCTGCACAAACCCCTCTTTCCAAATGTCCCGTAAGGTTTAGAGAAAAATATCAAATAGTGTTAATGGCAGTTTGAGAAATTAAAGGTCTGGACAAGATTTTCAACAGCATTTGTGGCATAACATTGATTGAAGCTCCAGCATGCTTGACTGACACTTGGGAACCATCTGATAATGCCAAATATCATAAAACCTAAATTTCTTTATAAATGTTTTTAAGTTTCAGAGATTGGGTAAATAGATTTGGATGGACAGAAACCTGATTAAATAAATATCTTCCTTTTTGCTCTGAAGATGAACAAGCATCTTATGGTTTTTGAGTGACACAAGGGTAAGTAAATACATTTTTGGTGAACTAACCCTTTAAACAAAGGAAAAAAAATCTTAATGAGGTCAATCCAAATGTAAACTATACGGCAGCCTCACAAAATAAAAACTATGCATAACATTGATAAACGGAATAAACTTTTTAAAATTTCATGTTAAACTCAGTTCTAAAATAACAGAAAAATAGCTTTAAAGTGAAAACATATTGATGGCTAAAACACTTTGCATTTCTGCTTTTACATTTATATTGAATTAAAAAACCTAAAGAGATTTAAGCTAGTAATCGTCAGGTTTGGGTGTAATTTTTTATGTTTGCTTATAGATTTAATTAACATCTTTTTCTGAAAAAAAACAACAACAGTTAATTAAAAAAATTGAATTAGGAGCACAACCAAAAAATGAGTTATACATCAGTTATTCTGTTAGAGACACAGAGCTTTGGAAATTATCCAATCAAAACAGCCGTTTACTAAGGACCTATTACCACTCTCCATGACTGTCATTGTAAAGTAGTTATTTAAAATTAACCTCTGTGCTAATCCATGTAAAAATGTAAAAGTAAATTAATTGTCCAACCCTGACTGTAACCAGTTAATTGCAGTAGTTTCAAAACAGACTCACTGAACCTAGTTCATTAAAAACAAGAATTTGGCCGGAGTATTTTTTCCAAGTCATTTTCTATTACCAGTTATGCAATCAAATCCTAGATGGGCCTTTCACATATTGTGCGGAATGGCTATTCCAGCATGGGCCTCATTGTTTCTGAGCTGAAAAGCAGCATTTCTTTCTCTCCATCCCTCTCTCCGGCCTGAAGGTGGCCATTATGTGTCCTGTGCTGCAGCTTGATGCAGACAAAGCACAGCAAACACCACTAATTGTGGGTGTTGTGTAGCTGCCAGTGTTCGTACAGTCCTTCTCCCTTAACCTTAAGCAGTTTCTTTCCCAGCAAACCTAAAATCATCTAAACCATTCACACCGAAGAAGATTTTTTAAAAATTACATTTTGTTATCTTTTGTCTTGTACTTGATGTGGTCCCTGTCTCTCATGTGTCCAACACCTGTATGACAAACTTCCCTATCATGCCCAAAACCAGTATCACTAAAACATGGCGAGTCAGCGAAGACACAGTAAACATCTTAGTCAGCTAATCCTTCAAAACAAGTGTCCTCCACTCTGCAAAATACTGGCCGTGCTACTCAACAGATGTCTGTCTGCCAAAGAACTAAAAGGCAACACAATTCATCAGACTCCTTTTTTTCATTGACAAAACTGATTAAGAAAAGATGTAGTACACTCCAGAGGCTTAAGGGTTTAGTCCTTTATGTATGTGGATGTTTCTTATTTTTATTTATGTCTTACTGTGGTATAAACATGATTTCTGTGTTTCTTTCAAGTTGGTGTGCTGTTATAAACCAATGAGTTTGTAGGTCTTTGCACTCATAGATTACTTTGATAAATGCACACGTGCATGGCATTCCATGACCTCGATGACGTTATACACACACACACATACATTTTGTCTGCTCTCTGAAGTTATTGTTGCAAATATGTATCAGTCAAATAATTAGACCTATTCTTAAATATAGGTAGGATGCAGACATTTTACTTGAAACATGTTCCTCTTCTGAGTCATTTAATTAGGTGCAACGTTTACAAAGCTCATATTCGTTAACATTTGAAGCGTTTGTCAATATCCATCAGTATTCTATTTGTTTCTTGTAAAAAGCTTGTAAACTGTACATCCTCTGAATACATTTCATTTTTTTAAAGGCATAACATTTCAGAAGCAGAGCACCTCCATATTGACCCCATTCTTCTCATGCACGCGCGCGGGTATTTTCCTGTTATGGAGGCACAATTCAGTCTATTTCATTCACTAACATGTTTATTAAGTGTTTATTTCATGTTGAAACCAAGCGGCAACCTCCCGCTCTCCCTCGTGGAGCTAATACGGAAGTAACTGAAACTGCAATTCATCTAAATTCCGCTAGTCCTGGCTCCATAATAGAGCAAATTTCTATTGAGCCCCATGTTAAAATGGCCAACTTTACAGCAGAAAAAAAAGGTGTTTACAGCCTGGTACAAAGAACGACTTTGGTGTATATAGCTAATATTACCCTTCATGACAACTGTGAAGGGGGTGAATGTTTTTATAACTCATCCGTTTAATTTATATAAAGTTATATTAAGTCTGCATAATTAAGGGCGTGGCCACTTGAGTGACAGCTAGGTCTCGCTGGTTGCCGTCACTTCACCTCAGCTGATTCCGGCTGATTAGCTGCTGAACTCGGCATATATATCGTATTTTTGTTTTGTTTTATGTGGCTTTACACAGTCAATTGCCTTTTGGAATTATTTCCTACAATTATCAGATGATATGGCATGCTGTGTGCACTTAATTGTGCTCACAGCCTCACAAACCATTCACGTGGCCTCCATTTCCCTGGTGAGTGAAGTTATATACTTATATATCATATCTATAAATGTATTTTTTTTATTGATAATTTATGATATTTATAATGTATCATTTATAATATTCTTTAGAACTTGAATGCGCTTCAGAATCTGACAGATTGATTGGCTGTAGGCTATAAAACAGTCATATGAAACGTCTTAAAGTGTTATGCCTGGATTTCATAAATAGCCTTGCATTTACTAACATAGACTATATTTGTAGTAGTATTTGGTATTTGGAAGTAATTTGCACTTTCCTCCTGTAGAAAAACGTCATAAGAATAATGCTTAGTGGCTCAAAATGTATTATAACATTGTTTTTAAAAGACTAAACACTTTATTGATATGGTATACAACCAATCACATGTGGTCAGAACACAAACGAGTTGCAGGTAATGAAGTATTAAGCATTTCTCCCATAGAAAAGCCCGTCTAAGCAAAATGCTAGCAGGCGTCTGTAGCTCAGCTCACGTTCCGCCTCTTTGCCCTTGTTTGGTCACCCTCGGTCGGTGCGATGACGCGCGAACAAAATGGCCAAGATTGGCCACGCCTACTTGTAGCTTCTTTTGCGTTCTTCAGAAACCTATGGGTGACGTCACGGATACTACGTCCATATCTTTTACAGTTTATGGTTGAAACGCACATTAGTCAAGTTTAGACGCTATATGGCCGACTTTACAGCGATGCATTGGTCGACCCCATCTTTCACTCTCTTTCTCACACACATAAACACACACACCAGCGATTATTTTTCTATCATTGTGGTTTCCATTGAATTAATTGACAAATTAATGTTTATTAACGTGTTTATTTTATATGTTAGAACGTACGTGCATTATACCTATGTGTATCTCGTTCATCTGATGAATATGCTCTGACTGGAGTTTAGGTGTAACTCGATTTCATCGCGAAAAATGACTGGCGTCTACACGGAGTATAAAATAACTTCCAGTGCCAGCCGTTTAATAGCCTAATACATTTATTACAATTTTATGTGTTTTACTTTAATTGCATTTTATAATTTAAAATGGTTAATTCTACTTTCACCAGACACCGTTCCCATCTCTCCTTTAAACATTTACACTAAAATCAGCTTGAGTGAGTTGGCCCCCTTTTCACACCCCAGACGCACTTCTGCACACAGGCCTACAAAACACACACACACACACACACTTCTCTCGGCGGCCCCTCTTTCTGATCGTGGGTCCTGTTGATGTTCTTAAATGCTCCGAATATTCCTGTCGCTGTTTCAATAAGCAACGCATCAACCCTGTGCTGCATATACTCAGGTAACCAGTAATGGCCTTCTGCTGGGGTTACCGGCCACATACACCGAATGGGCTAGTCTCTCTGGGAGTTAAAGGGTTGAATAATTAATGAAGTCTCCAGAGATGTGCAGCGGCCCAAAGCAGCCCCTGCCCATGACATGCATGTTCACTGCATAGCTTAAAATGAAAGGGCCTGCTTACTCAACACCCACGCACACACACACGTCCCTCGTGAGAGTGGGTCCGCAGCATAATGGTGACAGCTGATTCTAACTCACATTTCCATAATTAACAAGCTTGCGGCAGGTGAGCCTATCACTGCATGTCTCTCCTGACCCAGAACAAAATGAATAGCTCTTCTTGTATCAAGAAATTATATGCAATTTACTCCTTCTCTGGGACATTACGGGGAATAAGAATAATTTAAAGTACACCCCTCCCCCTTCTGACTATTTTATTAATTATGATGGGGGCTGCTCAGATAATGAACTGATATCTATTTTTACCCAATTAATACATAATGTTTCAACACCATAGTCTGTCACATCAGGTTTGCTGGAAGCTGGAATTATAATTTATCTGCTATATATATATATATATATATATATAAATAATTTGCACATATTTAATTTAGCTAAGAAAAATCTGTTTATCACCTTAAAATTATTAAAATAACTGACTTGCCGTAATATCAATAACATACGTTTGACCTGTAATGTTCCATGTGCCTCAGAATTGTCCTTTCCAACAACTGTAGCTTTACAACATAAATTGCAGAGCAAACACCCACATAAAAACAAACACCATCGCGGTAAAAAAAACAAACAACAAAAAAAAAACTCTTCTACGGCACAAATGCCAAGTTCTCCTTTAAATTATGAAGTATGCTGCAACTATGCTACCTACGTAGCGATTTCCATTTGTAAAAGTTTTCCTTAAATAATCTCACCGTGTTCTGATGTATAATGCATTAATTAATTCCCTATTAAAATGAATAATTCCAGTGTTCCATGTTGTTTCATGACAGCTTTACAAGTCAGCAGAAATATCATTACCATTTCCTATTACACGCATAACAAAATGCACGTGTGTTATTTCTAACATACCTTATTCATTGGTTTGATATTTTATCATTATAATCTACATTTATAGATAATTATCAGTGTGTGGTCGCGCGTCTGAAGGCTCTATAGCGCGGTCGCGGAGCTCCTGTTCCTCGCTGCTGTTCAGCTGCGGCCGCAGCAGTGAGTCAGAGGCGGCAGGGAAAATCAGCACACACCGCCGAGAGGCCTGCTGTTACCGAGCACGAGCAGAGCGAGTGTGTGCGCGACGAGATGGACGCCCAGAATGAAAATCGGAAGAAACTGCGAGTAGAAACACACGGTTATGTTTATGTAGGCTACACGCTATTTATGGTTATGATGGAAAGATTTGTATATGCAGCATGCATAAAATGAAAAGGCAGTATGTGACATTATTGATTAGACCGATGTACTTGCAGCTAAGAATGGTTCTGGTGCCATACGCTCATGTGCAGAGTCCAAAGTCAGGGTGACAGGGCAGATTAATGTCACGCAGGGGCTCAGTCCCCCTCTCTCCCCCATGCAGAGGTCAGTTTCCTCCGCGCTCTCTGCGCCTCCAGCCGCCTGGAACTAAACCACCGCGGAGATTCAAATCACCAGTTTACAGTATACGGTTAAAATTGCCTTTTATAATTGCGACTTTTACTCCAGTTGCCTGCAGCCGGTAGTATTTTATTTAAAGCAAATAGTGCTTTTGATAAATGTACTTGAATTGTATTTTTTTGAATAGGTCGCCTCTGTAAATATTTAGGCTGTTTAGGAAAGACACCATTAGTTTCACCAACTGGAAATTAGCAACAGTGGTTAAATTACTTTTATTTTTATCTTACTGATTACATGTTAAAACCACTAGAAATATCATGTCTGGTCAGACGGTGAGGCCTGTAACACTGTCTGATACAAATTAATAAGCCTATAAATATTTCCCAATCGAAAGTGATTACACATACTATTTGTATTTTATGTATTTAAATGTGTTTTTGGAACAACTTTATATTAAATGTCTTCAACTAATTTGTAGTAACATGCTACATTGTGTAAATTCATGTTTTTATAATTTTTTATTTAAGGATTTGTGTAATTACTACTTAAATTTAATCTGTAATTACACTGTTGACCCAACTTGTACCACTTAACCCACCCTTTAAAATCCACTAAACCTATGTCTATCCTTAACCATTTCCCTCCTCAATCACAGCAATACAATATGAACATGAAGTCAGACCTCTCGTCATCTATGCTACGGTTTTGTTTCTTTATGGAGATTAGGTGTTTGAGTTTATCAATTAAAAATCTTTATTCTAAAAAAAACGCTGGGTTATTACGATCCAAATGTTTGTAAAATAGCAACAAAAAAAAACAAACATTAATTTTGGGTTTGAAATTTTATTTTTAAAAATAGCCCCGTATTGGCACAAAAACACGTTTTACACAAAAAACACGTTTTCTATTAGCATATGTTACAACATTTTTAGTAAAGTAAAATTACTTAACACTAATTAACACAGTTTAGTAATAAATAGGTTTCTAAATCATTCGTAGCAGATAAAGACTGTAATATATGATTATATATGAGTTACAAAAACAATGAGTTACAAAATGTTATAGTAACAAATCAGAAAAATGTTCCCTCTTCTATTTATATCCAGCTGTCTGGCCCTTTAGCCTGAATGAGAACAAACAAGTTGGCATGTCTTCCGCAGTATTGATTCTTATCAGCTGCACTAAACTTAATAGTGTGTATTTCTTAGTCCCATCAGTTTTGGGGTTTAGAGGTGGGGGGTGGCGTTACTTCGGAAGAAGAATAAGCTTGTCTGTGTATGAAGAAGGATGTGTCTGAGTCCCACCGGGCCACACTGGGACCATTATCCAACAGGAGTGAAACCTGTGGGGGTCCATGGCAGGAGGCGGTGATGAGTTTGGGGGAGGCTCAGGACTGTATCCCTGTACTCTGCCTTGCTAATCTGCCTCAATGGCGGGGGAGGACACATACTGTAAGGATGCAGAGGAGGTGGAGAGTGTAAGATGGGGCCCCTCGAGCCGACGGAAAAGCTTCAAAATCACAGGATCAAGGAGAAAACACAACTGCACACAAGGAATTCAAAACGTGAACACGGCCCTGAGTAATCCTCAGACGATTTTCACAAATATTACAAATATTGGATCATGATCTTTCTTGTCTTTGCTGAATCACTAAGCAATTGCTTTAATGGCTTGATTATTTGTAATATTATTATTTATGTTTTTTATAATTATTCAAACCAAAATGTATAGCTACAACAATTTTTAGAAGTAAAAAAAGTTTAACCAATTAACAAAAGTAAAAAAGTAAACAAATAAAATATAACTATAATACTTTCGAAATTAAAAATGTTATATTTTTCTCCTATCTCCTTTGTGATATTATAATTAATTATAATAATATAATATAAAACTAATTATAATTGTTGTTTTTTTTACCTATAACATTAATATATATATATATATATATATATATATATTTAAACAAAGTATGTAACAACATTTTTAGCCACAGTAATTTGAAAATTATTTTTGAATTCAATATTTGATTATTTTGACCTTTTATATTACTACTTTAAAAATTCACAAACACTGAAACAAAACAGGCAACCACTTTTTCTGCAATACATTGTTAATGTTATGTACAAGTAAATGATTTAATCAAGATTTTTGTCGTCCACGCTTGAAATGTTTTAAAAATACAATTGTATTAATTAACCTGTAATACTATTATTAATACATTATACAAAACGGAAACAAAATGTGTGAATTTTTCAATATTTTATATTTGAAAATAATTTATGAATCAAATTATCAACTTTTTTAAGCTTTGATCTAAAGAAAATATATCCTGTATTCTTATTCATCTTTTTACACTAATCTAATTATTGCGTCTTGTTTGAGAATGAAATAAGCAACAAACAAATTAGAAAATAAGCAAGTGAACAAACAATCAAGATATCTTGTTATCCCACTTGCCAACTGTAACAAAATATATAAAATGTATTAAAAATACACATACAAAAATATAATAAATGTATTAAATTGATTAAATAAAATAAATAAATAATCACATAAAAATAGCTAAATTAACAATAAACCAAATTTATTTTAGGCACCCAACTGGACAATAGTGGCGCTTTACTGGCTACCCCAGAGAGCCAGAACTGCTGTCCCCACAGGCCTATGGCAGAATGATTGAAGCCGTTGATGTTGGACAGGAGTTCAGCTGGAAACAAGGGGGAAGGGACTCAAGAGGAGGAGTGTCCAAACTCCCAAGATGTGAATGAATAAACCCAGAAGAGGAGGGTGCAGCTAAGAAGTGCAGGAAGATAGAAGAGCACAGAACAAGCAAGAGACAGAAAGAAAGTTAGAGAAAGCAAGGGCTGGAGAAAAACAGAGAGCAAGTGAGAAAGCAAGCAGGAGGAGGAGGAGGCATGTTTAAACAGTCCGGGTGTGATTGACAGCTCTGATAAGGCAGGATAGAGAAGAGCATATAAGAGAGGAGGGGTATCGGACTCCCAATCTACTGCCAAAGGAAAGTAAGCTATTAATTACTAAAGCAGAAGCAGATGTAACAGAATGGAGCCGGAGCAGCTGGAAATCATCAGCACGAACCAAACTGGGAGGAGAAACGAAGGTGGGTGGGGAGAAAGAAAGAAAGAAAGGAGAAGTGGACAGTGGCATGCATTATGCTGTATATGAGAGCTGTGCGGGCAGGTTTTTTGCTATATTGGGTTTGATTTAATGGTTGTAATAGAACAAAGATTGTGGCTTCAGTGGTTCAGAATCTTCTGAAAATATGTCTGATCAGTATTTAATCCTATTTAGTTTGATCATTAAAATCGATAAAGTCACAACTTCAATTTGATAAAGAACAAAATAAATGAAACAAAAAGTGATATTATCAAGTGTAATATAATTTTAAGTTTGACATACACTTTATTATTATTTTATAAATTGCAAATTCTATTTGTCTTTTAAACTATACTATTTATTATGAAAAAATTGACCTACAGTATTTAACATAAATATTACTGATTTTTATTAACATTAATCAGAGTAACTATTTTTATCATTAGCTACAATTACTATCTATTATTATTTTATATACACCGCAATTCAAATTCTCTTTGTGTAAAAATAAATATTACTTTCACTGAATGTTTTTCAGTGAATAATAACAAATAATTTCAACAAACTGAATAATTAGCTAGTTCATAAACATTTAAATTAATCAGCAACCAGGAAAAAATGACTAAGAAAATCTTTAACGACATGATAAATTATCGCAGCCTGGAGCTCAAAACACACATTTTCATTGTGGTCGAATAATCTTCCTAAATTTCAATTTGACATGGCCATTCAGGGTTACAGTTCTGGCGAGAATGAGAAAGAAAATGGCCATAAATCAGTCACCTACCCTCCAGCTCTGTCAGTTAGCAGCTTTTGTTACCTACCTGTAAGCTGAATCCATTCCTTACAGGCAGCAGGGGTGAAAAACGAATCGTCCCTAAGGATCTTTACTGGTTTTTTTTTTTTTCTGGATCACCCTGTCCACCACACCTGGCAGAGAGCGAGTGAGAGACACAGACTTGCCCTTGGCCTCCTATTACCACATCTGCTCTCTGAGAGGGCATTAAAGGGTTCACCCAAAAAGACACATTTACTCACCCTCAAGTGGTTCCAAACCTTTATGTGTTTCTTTTTTTCTGATGGATATTTTGAAGAATGTCGAAGAAACCAGTATCCATTACAACAATCTATTTAGTTTGAATTTATATTTATATCTATGTAAAATTGATTTAGATAATGCTTACACCGCACTAATAATGTGAGAGTATGTGATTGGCCAAGGACAGAAAAGAAGTAAAGACAACTAACCTATATTCAAATATACAGATATCAGTTTTCCATGACTTTTCCAAAACTTTGTGGGTTTTTCTGTTTTTCCAAAACTTTTCCAGGCCTGGAAAATGCCATGTCAAAATTCCATGACTTTTCCAGGTTTTCCATGACCGTATGAACCCTGCACAACTCTTCTAAATATATTATGTTTGTGTTCAACAGAAGAAACCCAGACAGGTCTGAAACAAGTAGAAGGGTGAGAAAATGATGACAGAATTTTCATTTTTGGGTGAACTCTTCCTTTAACTCAATGGCATCACTGACTGGCTTGGGGAAATGAAATTACAAAAAAACGAAATATTTGATTTATCACCGCCGTGCGAATGGAATAAAACAGTAGGCCACGTTCACACAGCAGCAGTAAATGCACACTCGGAAAACTCAACTAATTATCGGCCGCTCGTCCGTGTATTGTGTAGTTTTTGTAACTTACATGACGGGTATCTATGAGCCGTGTATCTGGTTTAGATGCAGTGACTATCGTCCTCCATCGGTGCTGTTCCCGGGATTGTTGTCTGCACGCCACTCAAATGCCCTGCTGTTCACTACAGAAGAAGCTTTAGTCGGTTAATTAACATTTGGTGGATTTGCTGTGTCAAATTTAATTAGACTGCAGTTGTTGGACGTCGCCATCTTAAATATTTACCTCAGGGGGTTTCGCGACCGTTGAAGTTTTCTATCCTTTTAAGGTAACCGAGCGGCTTCCGGTCTCATCTGCTTTATAGGTCCACTTCAAATTGTTATGCTGTTATATTATAACTTAATGTATTATTATAATCATAATCACACTAATAACGCACTAGTTTCTGTACATCACTTTGATATTCGTCTAGTTATTTATCCACAGCAGCTAACGAAATGAAAGTTTAGCACATTTGCGCCAACTAGCATTCTTAAAGGGACAGTTCGCCCAAAAATGAAAATCTATTCACTATTTACTCACCCTCAAGTGGTTCCAAACGTTTATGATTTTTAAAAATTCTGTTGAACAAAAGAATATATTTTGAAGAAACCTGTAACCATTTACATCTATAATATTTGTTTTCCTACTGTGGATTTTAATGGTTACAGGTTTTCAGCTTTCTTCAAAATAAATTATTTTTGTTCAACAGAAGAAAGTCAAACAGGTTTGAAACATTGGTTTGAAAAAATTAAACTGTGAGTATATGCATTTTCAGTTTTGGGTGAAATAAGGTAGTTTGACACATGCACAGTACCATGCATTGTGTGGACTAATTCTGTTTAAACATTAGTTATGTTCATGTCATATAGTAACAATTAATTCATAAGAATTAGGTACTAAAGTGAAACAGTTACAAATTGCTATGCAGTTTTGTTAGATAAGCTAGGCTGAATATGGAGAATGTGTGTGGACATCAGTGGACACCTTTAATAAAATTAGGCTCAGTCCTAAATAAAGGACAGTGTGGTGTCAAGTGTTTACTTCATTGCCATTCCATACAATTTCTCTCCTGTGGCCTAAGTGGATGGTGAAGTGTCTGTTGGATGAGTACTTAAGAATCCCGCTTTAAGTAGTAGGTCATCCTGGTACTTTTTGCCTATAGTTACTATTAATTTGAACATGCTTTATCATATACTGATTTGTTCATACTATATAGTATTGTATAGAGGTATACAATTTCATGCAACCATCAAATCTAGAAATCACATACTTCACTTCAGTTGCATGTTCAGAGACGGCATTCAAGTTTCTGTCCTCAGCTACTGTGTGAAGTATCTCACCTACACTTAAATCCCTTTTCCAAAACACTTGTTTGAATACAGAGCTTTTAAGAACTTCAAATCACAGTTAGCTCATAAAATAGTTCCATATTTAATTGTGGGAAAAGCGAGACTGCCGTGCACAAACATGTAGTTTCACAAATTTCCATCAATGCTTTGATCTGATTAAAATAAAACGAAGATTTTTCAGATGCGTGAATGCTGTCACTGGCCCCATTGTGTGTGCCCTGCTTTGAGCACATCAGGGGTCAGAGGTCAGTGGGTGGTCAGTAGTGTGGACAGCTTGATGAAGCTGAGGGGAGAGAAGGGCCTGCTGTTCCCACAGCAGGAGCGCTCGGAGCTGGCCAGGTCCCTGGGGGTCATGCTGAGAAATGGGTTCCACTCACCAAATAGCAAACACAAGGACAGACTGCAGAAATATGGGGGTTCTTGAGTGGTAATGTGGGAAAAATAAAGGGATGACAGAGTTTAGTGTCCGTTTCCCTGGACAGAAGAATGCTTCAGCAGATATTTCTTGCACAAGTGACATTGGGGTAAAAACGTAAGCGGGTTTTAAATACTTTCTTTCTATACAGTATGCAAATGACCAAAGCAATCACGGGCAATTCGTAACCTGTTAATTTGGTGGCTAATTTGTTTGAATTCATAGGGTATGATTGGTACGTTTTAGCACAAATTGGTCCATATACAATATCCATACTGAGCTGACATGTAAAACTTTGGTTTAGAAAAAAGAAATGGCAAAACGCAAGAGCTGTTATAATCAGATTTTATCACTGAAAAAAAGTTCATCACTACAATCTCAGTGTTCAAAATTTCTTAATATGAAGCAGGACTTGTGTGGTTTCACTTTTGATGTTTTAAATACAAACTTTAGAGATTTTGCATAATTTCTGTACAAATACATGAGAACGTGGACATACCACATCTATAACATATAAAACCACATCAATAAAATGGTGCAAAAGAAAAAAGAAAAAAAGTCCCTGCACATATAAAAATAAATTAATACACATTATCCAGTCACCAATCCTGTGGAAAGCCTGTTAAAAAAAAATTATCTGAACACACCGACAGTGCTTTAAAACGGTCCTTCACACCACCAAGTGAAATCACAAATATGTATTTACAACAGAAAAAGAGGTAAAAGTGTGCTAAACTAAGTCTTATTTATTCTGACAGCTTATTCTTAATCCAATATGCATCTGTTGATTTACATAGCAACAAAAGGGAAGAAAAAAAAAAAAGGTATTTACAAAACCACAAAATTATCAAGTAGGCTTTTTTTTTTTTCATTTTCTTATACCTTCAAACACCAGACATGTTCATCAAAATGACTGAGAAGTTTGTACAGTAGTATAAAACATTTTGCCAGTTGAGTGTTAAAATATTTTACCTTGCACCCAACAAGCAACATATGCAAATAAATAAAAAAGGAACAATAGAAAGTTGGCTTCAAAATATTCAATGCAGCACAAACATTCAAAATGAGTTTTTGTTGAATTTTTTTTCAGTTTAGTCACTGTACAGGCAGAGATTCTGTCTCTGAACTGGTATTGCCTGAGCGACGCCGATTAGTATTTATTAGTTTCACCATAAAGGAAAAAAAAAGACTGGAGGAAATAAAAAGGGGGTTTCCAGAGTCTGGCAGCGTCTCCAGGGCCTGCACGGCCCCTCGCTGAGAGCTGGGAGATCGGGGCCAGGCACTTGGGTTCAGGGCCTGGTCTATGAGAGGTAGTTGCTCTTGGAAGAGTGCAGCAGGGTCAGTGGACATTTGGGACACCTCCTCAAAGGGGAAGCTCAAGATCAGGAGGCAGAGAAGGCCTTTGTGGTGCACAAATGTCTGATCACTTCAGCTTTGAAACGTTTGACGCCTTGAAACACACAGATAGACGAATACAACAGGGTTTTTATTGTTAAAGGGGTGTAGAGAGGTAACAGCGGTGAGCAGATATTGTTCCAGAAGCGTCTCCATCCTTCAGTCCCATCGGTTTACGCTTTCCACCCACAGAGACTTGCACCAGCGTGTCATTTTCAACACACTGGCAGGGTGTGTGTGTGTATGTATGTGTGTGTGTGTGTGTGTGTGTTTTGGCCCTCGTGGGACCTAATAAGTTTACAGCAAGTGATTTCCTCAAACTCAGTGCAGCATGTTGTTTGCCAGATGGGCATCAAACTGGCAAGCGTGTGTTTATATGAAGGCTGGTGCTAGTGAGGGTTTCGTGTGGCGGGTGAATGTTCTGGTCTTTGCTGCTCAGATTGCCAGCCTCTTGGGGTGAGCAGATGAAAGGGAACCAGAAGGCAGAACCTCCCTGAAATGTTGCTTTGTGCATCAGGTTTTCTCCTGTCCTGTCACAGACACAGCTTTCTCCCCCAGTCTCTGAAGAAAATGACAACAACAAAAAAGACTTTCAGTAATCACAGCATGGACAAAGTGTTCATTTTTTGAAGATATGATATAAAAAATATATAAATAACAAATGTATAATTAAATAACCATTATTAGTCATCATAAAATATATCATACATACATACATACATACACACACACACATACATACACATATATATACACTATATCATTTGTTTTATTCTGTAAACTACTTATGACATTTCTTCCAAATTTTACATACAATTGTTGTCATTTGGAGCATTTTTTGTCATGAAACAACAAAAAAGTGCCATTTTCAGATTTATTTATATTCATTTTTAGACAACACAAAACCAATGTTTTAACCTAATGCAATTACCCTGATTTTCAGTCAGGACGGATAAAAACATTTGCTATTGTGACTGTGTGTCATTTTCTTGGGAAAACATTTTTGAAAGTGAAAAAAATAAAATGTGAAAGAATTTTTACAAATCCTTTATGGAATAAAAGGAATATTAACATTTAATCACAGCTTTCCCACAGCTAAAGAAGCCAGTAAATAAAAAAAATATATATAATAAAATAAAATGAAAATGTGAAAGTGGTCTTTAAATATTTTCTATACAATAATTTCTAATTCGTTAAAGCATATTTTATCTAAAAATAAAACAGAAAATCATTAAACATAACAATAATTACAATTAAAATTAACTAATATAGACTTCATATTTAATTTCACACACACAAAATGAATCCATATAACATGTCATACTTTAGTCTGTTTGATAGCTGCAGCATTAACTCCAGCTTTAGGAGTGTTGTTGTCATTGTGCAGGGCCAGGAAGGGGTTTGTGCTGATGGTTGGCTGACTGCCGGGCAGGAGGCTGTTGATTGGCAGCTGCTGGAGCTGTATGTCATTCTGCTGCTGTTGTTGTTGCTGCTGCTGCTGCTGCTGTTGTTGTTGCATTAACTGATAGAGCAGAACCTGCTGCTGTTCCTAAACACAGACAGACAAACACAGTATGATGATGAGATGTCTAGACAGAGACGGCACACCCACAGACTGCCCACAGTAACGCCTCATGCAGATTGCCAGAAAAGTGGCAAGAGTTTGCTCAAAATTGCAATTCCAAGAGCTGCCAGAATACCATTAGATGCACTTGTGAGGAAGAAAGCATTGTTTTGTAGAACTGAATTGTGTGGTTTGCATGATTCTTGTAACCAAATATGTATATTTATTTTTTATTCTTGAGAATTACGCACAATTTCAGATTTATCTGCCCCTAAATGTTATATTAACTACAACATTATAATGCCTATTAACTTAGCACCAGTGGACATTTCAGCATGACAACGACCCAAAACACACAGCACAATTGGTGAAGAAATGGTTAGCAGACAAAAACATAAAAGTTTTGCAGTGACCCAGCCAGAGTCCTGACTTAAATCCAATTGAGAATCTGTGGAGGGAGCTAAAGATTAGAGTGATGGCAAGGAGACCCTCCAACCTGAAAGAGTTGGAGCTCATCATTAAAGATGAATGGGCAAAAACACCATTATACCATTTAATACAATTATAGCAAGCATTTGATTGCCGTAATTTAATATTACAGCTTTTCTCTCTTTTGATTTTTGAGAAAGGTATGAATAATTTTGGACATGCCACTTTTTGTTCGAATGTAAATAAAAGCTGAGAAATGTTTTTTTTCCACTATCTTGTACATTGTCTTATTATCTTTTAGGAAAAGACAAAAAAAAAAAAAAACTTGCTGGTTCACACTAGCACTTTTGGTCCGCACCTGGGTTCATTTGACGTCAGAGTATGGTACATTTAGCTAGTGTGAAGTCTTCTTAATTCAGGTGCACACCCACGAACTGTACCAGGGTCTGCCTGAAAGAGGTGGTCTGGGGTACGGTTCGTGCGAACTCTGGTATGGTTTACTTCTGATATGAATGCAATCGTACCAAATAACGGAAGTGAACCGCCAACTGTACAACAAACTTTAGTTTTCATAAAGTTCATTCATGTGTGTATGTCTGTGTATCACCTACCGTGGCGACAAGTGGGACTGACCCAGTGCAAACAGCGATAATGTCTGCTTGTCTCCACCAAAAACGACGTCTGTAGACATCGCGTGATGTTCTGAACGTTTTTTTATATTCTTTTGCGGCAGATAGATGCAAGTGGCTCTCTGTATTTTGGTTTTGGTAACAAAAGCAAAAGATTCAGTAAAAGCAGAATGACCATGATATACGCATGTCTCCATTTTGCCGCTTTGCTTTCGTGGCCATCACCTAGCAACAGCTAGGCTAAGCCACAAAACAGCAGCTTGATGACGCCAGCGTACCGGGGTTCAGAAGGAAAAAAGACAGTGTGAACACAAACCAGCCGAGAAGGTGGCAAGGGGGGACAATCGAACTTGGGTTCGGTCCAGGCAATTGAACCAAGTGTGAAAGTACCCTTAAAGTCTAAATTTGCCAAGGGTTTGAATAATTTTGGGCGTGACTATATACACCCTATACATAATATATATTTACAAAATTTACATAAGTAAATAAACTGAATGACAGGCTCAACAATCTGCAGAAATGCCCACAGAAATGCTAATGACACATCATTTGGATATTTTCATATCTGGGAAAATGTTGGGAGTAAATTTGTGAAGTCAATCATGGACAATATTTATGTTGAAAGCAACTGTGAATGCTCAGACTATGTGTGCTGGTGTTCCTCTCACCGGTGTGGCTTGCTGGGAGCTAAAAAGCTGCTGTAGTTGATGCTGATGGAGGAGAATCTGCCTGTGTTGTTCAGTGAAAAGCCTAGAAACACATGCAAAAGACCAATTAAGCAAAATACTTTTTTCCCCATTTAAACACATCTTGGTCATGACTGCACTAATTAATAATTACTAAGTAAGGACTTTGCGATGATAACTGAGGACTGAGAAGACATCAGCTGAATTAGAAGACAAATTTATTTTGAGGCATATGTACTGGAGCAGAACACAGACATAAGCACAAATGCACAAGAGAGAAAGAATAGGGCTCAGCAAATCAATCCTCACCTGGTTTTTGTTGTAGACATGCTGCTATAATCCAAAAGGTGCAAGCAGAAGAGAGATATGGAAGCAGAAAAGATGAGCAGAGATGAAGGAAATATGAATGCATCGCACTATGCTAAGCGGTATGGATAAATCACAAGTATGTCCCATTCATAATTCACCCCAATATAAAAATAAAACAGGTCATAAAATACTATTTAACAGTCTGGAGTCATATATTATTTTAGTTAGAAAAATTAAATAGATGTTAAATTGACCACAATTGACATTAAGAAATTAAAAATGTCATAAAGGACAAATAAATTCCGCTGTGTCCAGGGACACTGGAGCGATTCATTAGCGGATCGCTCGTATGTCAGCTTATAGACAAACCAGCTGATTGACGTGACTTTGAAACACTCCAGTGTCCCTGTATCTGTGGTTACGCTCAGTAAACAGCAGTGAGTTTGCTGAACTGATGACCTTCACGGCCATCACAGTCATTTCTGTTGAGCACGTGAACACAATGTTACAAATTAGCGCTGTTTAAGAACGTGCTCAACAGCACTCAAATGTTAGCAAGAAATGGACGTTTTTTAAATTTCAGTATCGATTGGTACCGAATTCCAGTATCATGACAACCCTAACATACAGTTTTAATTGTATATACTTTTTTACAGCCTTCTTTCAAAATCAAACAAAATAAACCACCCCAAACTTTTTAAGTGTGCACATACAACACGCACATTTTCCTCCAAATCTTAATGCACTGATTACAAAAAACAAACAAACAAACAAAATAACAAACACAATTTACTTCTCTTAATTTTGGCTTTCAAATAATTATCCCAAAAAATCTACATCATTAGCATTACCTCCCAGTTCATCACCAAACAGTGCCTCTCATTTTACGTCTCGTCATTTATCATTTTACATTAGTGCCTACCTATTAGTGAGAGTGCTGGACATGGGCAGAGATGCGCTGGAAGCTGCTGCTGGATGTGGCAGGGGACTGCTGTTCTGGGCCAGGCTGGATTGGGAGGTTTGGATTACTCCGTTTAAGGCACCCACGATGCCACTCATGGCCAGGTGGTTGCCCTGCAGAGCGCCCATCAGACCCGTCACCCCGGCTATGGCAGGCAGGGATGAGTTGGCATTGCCAGGCTGGACGGGCACCCCGGCCATGCCGACTCCGTTCACCTGCTGCTGGGGTGGGCTGTGGGCTGCAGACGGAGGGGTGGAGAGAGACGACGTGCTGCTTCTGCTACTATGGCCACCAAACAGGGGATCCTGAAAGAAGGAGAGAGAATAGAGAAAGCACAAGAGCATGAGAGAGAGAGACAGAGAGAGAAAGAGAGGGGAGAGGTCAACATGAGAGAGGCACCTCCCGTACCGGTCCTGCCAAATAAATACATCATCATATAAATTAGATATTACATTATAGGAAGCTGTAAATAAAAAAAAAAAAAAAAAAAAAAAAACAACAACACTGCCACCAATTACGCCATGAATCTGACATTACAATGCTTATTTATGTGCTAAAATATCAAATCACTGAAACACATTTGACTAGGGCTGGGCTATATGACCAACATATATTTTATTTTAAACTATATATATTTTTTTTTTCTGGCACAGCAGATTTAACTTCCAATACTACAGAAACTGAATATTCACAGTTAAATACAACACTACACAGAGTCTTTATGAATTATGTATGAATTGCTTCTTATTTAAAACACAAAAGTTATTCAATTAAGAGTGAGTGATTTTCCCTTTATCTTTTTTATTTTCAGTTTAACATGAAAGAAACAAAGACAAAAGCAGGTATATTAGGCTTTCAAATACACAGGTCCAATGTACTGATGCACATTTGTGCAAAAACAAAACACTAGAGCGTGTTCACTATATGAATTCAGTCGAGAAGGAGTGATTTTTACTGTCTTCCTGTCGTTTAACAAAGACAGAAGCAGGTACACCAAGCTGCTAAATGCACGGATGCAATATACCAATACATATGCTGTTTCACACAACTGTTTAGGTTTTCTTAAGATATAAATGACAATACACACGATGATCATTTTGACATTATTGTGCATGTATTTGACTGAGAAAAGAAACAAATTCAGGATGGAATGCTTTCAGTGTTCTGTGCTGTTTTTTATTAATAACTTTTAAAATTAAAGTCACTACCCATTCTTTATTTTCTTGTTTGTGCATTTTTCTTTAACACTATAAGGTGTCAATAACTTTAGTAGTACTGACTTATGTTTATATATTCATTTTTGCTAAACAAATCCTACAGCAAAATCTTTAACATCTGATATTATATTGTGCCATTAAATAAAGATTGCCATACCACCCAGCCCTATTATCAACTATGTAGATATACATAATATAACACTTGACTCAACTAAAGAGGTGCTCAGTCCCAGCAGATGGCATCTGCAGAGCAGGGGTAGAGGAAGTTACCTGAGTGGGCAAGGGTTGAGAGGACTCTGTTAAAACACTGCTGCCTAGCTGAATGCTCTTGCTGTGCAGCATGTCTGGAGGAGAGAGAGATTTTGCAACTTGACATGAATGCGGAGACCAGATTAGCTAGAGTTGAGCTGGGAGAGGAGGCTCCGTGAGCCGAACAGAGGGTAGGAAGGGGGTCGGACGGGGTGAGAGGTGGGCTTGTGTGTGTATGTGTGAATATGTGGATTGGGGGGTGTTTGGGGTGGGATTAGACTGTGACGGTCCAGATGGAGTGTGTGAAAACTGTACGGACAGACAAGAGGTGGAGAAGGCTGACCTGTGTGAGTGTTGCTGGGGTACATTGGAGACGAGGCAGTGGTGGCCGTGGTGCTTGCAGGGGTGAAAGGCACAGAGAGTTGAGCGCTCAAGAGCTGCAGTCGTTCCTTCTTCATGGTGAGAGTTCGAATTTGCTCTTCCAGGCGCCGGTTTTCCACCTGCAGCTGGTGCAGAGACTTCAGCATTGCCAGAACTGGACACAATAGCATACATAAAACATCAGTTAAGCTTGGGGAACATGGAAAAAAAGAATGTTTTAGATTGTTTGTTCATTTCAAGATAATCTAGTTTTCTTTCTTTTTCTTTTCTTTTTTACATTTAACTGGTCAACTTCAAAACAACTTGATTCAAGTAACATCCTTTTAATAAAAAAAATAAATAAATAAATAAAATCGGACGAATCAGCGCAGATTAGCAAAGGAGGGGTTTGGGAACAAATAAAAGGCTGAACAAATCATATGGGAGTCACTGGGATAATTAGGTAAAAATAAATGCATATTATAAGACAATAAAATTGTTTTTTGACCTCAAAGCATATCGGTCTGTTGTTGGAGACCCCCAAAGCCAAAATATGCATATAATGCATAATAGAGGCTCTTTAAAAAAACATGGGCACATCATTTGTGTGTGGCTTTTGTGCTTTTATCATAAATTTATTGTCATTATAACGGATTGTAAAGCTGGCAATTTTTTAATTCATTTCCTTTATTTAAAAAATAATAATAATAAAAAATAAAAACAGCTGCAAAATTTGAAAAATGTCTCAGCCCTAAAATTTTAAAGTATGTATGTATATATATATATATATATATTCTTTTCAGCAGTAGTTGAATTTGCCTATTATTTAAAAATTGCATATCACTGATTTCAGTATTTTCCTGTTTAATACAATTAAGCTGACACAATCTGCATTTCATAAAGCATTACATAAAAAGGTAACTTGATTTCACTTGACAACAAAATAAATGTGGTTACAAACCACCTTTCAAAAGCAGCGAACCTGATACCACAAGTGTGAAAACTACATCAGGACACGTGTGGTTCAAGACCTCCAGAAAAAACTACAACAACAGACTTCCGCTCTCAAAGAATCACATGCCACTGATCGGAGGCCAGCAACCTCGAACAAAATTCAAACCAGATGCACTGTCGCCAAAACCGCAGTACTGGTCTCATATCAGTGGCGAACAGAAATCCAACCGTCCTACCACTTCCTGTTCAGGCATCTCCATGCATTTATCTGACTTCCCCCTTCACCAGAAGAGGCTCAATCCTAACAGAAACAGATGCTGCTCATTCACACAATCCTGACACTACAAACTGACCTGCTGCTACTAAGAGATTCACTGCTACCTGCTGCTCGCCAACATTACTTAGCTCATTATCAAACTACATAGGCTACACACAGACAAAACCAACAGGTAATGATGCTCATAATTACTGTGGCTTTAACCAATACATTAATTACGGGGACGCAGGTAATCACAGGCTTCAAACACGGGTACCATTTGATTGACATGCTGTAAAATACTGTTTATGGTTGAAGTAATTATTCTAGCTTTAAATAGAATTGTGGGAGAAAAAGCAATAGATACAAGCTTATTGTTAGGTGCCCTGAGATTAAAAAGTGACAAATCGTTTTAATTTATAATTTTTATGAGGAGAGCTAACTTTCAATGACCATAATTTATAAAGGCTTTCACACAGTAATGAGAAATTAATTTAAAATGCCTTTTGATATCTGCACAACCTTCCTTAGCGTATCAATGAACCCTCTTAGCTAGACTTTGAAATTATTATAATAGGAAATAATTGACTTTCGCATGCTAAAATCAGTACAATGATACTAGAATGTGGTAAGTGGGTTTCCAGTGCATTGTTATAAGGTTGCGGAAGTGTTCTAAGTGCGTTTTAGCATCTTCCTATGCAGTTGCTAAGATGCTTTAGGTGGCTGCTGTTTACTGCCCCGTGTATCTTCATGTCTCAATGATAAGCCGTTTTTAAATACAACTCTCCTTTGTTATTTAATTCAAGCCCGTATGATTTTTTTATCATCTGCTAGATTAAAATCTCAAGGCTAAAAAAAATAACACTTCCTTTTTAACAAGCACGATTGTTGATTTTATATTCATGTCTGTTGCACAAATGTGATGCATGGGTAACACACCATTAATAAAACCACCACTAACAATTTAGTAGGCAAAAAACATCCAATGAGGCCAATGTTAATTTCCTAACTTCATGACTAAAAAAGTTGTCTACAAAAGATCCCCGTTTACACCAGTCCACGTAAAAGAGTAGGCGATGTGTCTTTGCAAAGTAACTCCTGCACATATACAGTTCATCATTGTTTTTGTTGTCAAGTACTTGGAAATGCCTATAGACTGAACACAAAACCAAATGTTTATGATACTTTACACTGAGGTTATAATAGCACTTTGAAGCACATTTTCAAGCCACCAAAAAATTGTTGCCACATTAATGAACAGCCAAGAAATGCAAGCAGTTTTAAGTTGAAAAGGGTGTCACACAAACAGATCTCGACATAACGCCACCAAAGAGTAACTGTAACAAACAGTGCTAAACTTTTTTCAAAGTGACAAAAAACAGATAAAAAAAAAAATAATAATAATAATAAAAAAATCAAAATATATAATATAAAAAAATATAAAATTATAAAAAAAATCAAAATATATAATATATATATAATATATATATATATATATATATATATATATATATATATATATATAT
>CAIGQV010000641.1:17256456-17283382 GCA_903798115.1 Danio jaintianensis
TATATATATATATATAAAACATACTGCTCTACATAACAAATAATCACAATTATTCAATTATTAATTTACTCATACTTGCACAGCACAACAGAATGAGACTTAAATATCCACTAATACGATTACTAAAAGCTAAGCATTTTAACTAACAAAAAAAGATACTTGACTAAACATAAATAACAACATTTGACACAACAAAAATAAAGCAATACAAAAATAAATAGATATGTGACCAGATGAATGCTTGTGGTTAGAAACACAAATTTTTCATCAGCTGGCATTTGCAACTAAACTGAAACCCAACAACTTCCTCAACAATACCACTACAGGAGAAGCAGACATGGCCAAACAGCTTTATGTTTGAGTGTTAAGGCATCATGACACATGTATAAAAACTCACCATCTCCTTGTGGACCCTGTTGTAGAAGAAACTGCTGTCCTTCATTCCACTGGCGTTCCAGCAGCTGGTCGATGCTGGTGGCCACAGGGGGCAGCGTATCCGAACCAGACCCGAGCCCTGGAACCATAGGTCCTGCGTCATACCGTATGTGAAGCCCACTCAACGGAGACCTGAAATCATTTATAGACAGCAAATGAGATGTGTACACACGTTAATACACCCACATGTTTATCAAACAGAGCTCATTCAGTCATCATCTAAAAATAGAAAACGATGCTCCAGTTTTTGCTTACAAACATATTCTAGACTGCTTCTATTTTAACAACACAGCTGAACTACTGGTCTGGCGTCCTGCCTTCAAAGACAGACGTGCTTCTCAGGGAAGCCAAACAGAGTTCACAGCTTGGCCAAGTGAGAGAGCCTGGGCCTGCATCTCTGACACCATTAATCTCAGTGCGCTCTTGTTTGGACAGACAGCGATCTGTGTTATTATGAATGCATCCAGCTCTGGGCTCTACATCAGGGCTCTCGGGGAAAAGTGAATCTATCTCTGGGGTAATTAGCTGGGCTGAGATCAGCGCCACAAGGCAATAAATCTTCAGCAAAGGACTGTGAAGCCACATCACCCTGTGCGGGTGGGTCGCTTCGCTGAGAAGCACAGAAACAGCACATACAGATATTTGCAGTTCATCTAAGATTAAGAAAGAGATTTGTTGAGATAGTGGACATTATTTTTGAGTTATGTTTTAGGATTTTTGTTTACAGCTTTTCATTTTTGATAGGACAGTCAAAACATTGGGCGCAGAGAGAGGGGAATAGTATCAGTGAAAGACCTTTAACTGAGAATCGAACACAAGCACCGTACTGCTGCTGACAACATTTTTAAAAACCCTTCACAGAGAATCTGTTTAAAATGCAAAACACAGGGTCAATTAATGCGAAAAAACACAAGAGCTTTTATCCTTTCGAAAGCTGTGTAATGTGCAAGAAGATGATGCTAAATGTAAACTCAGCTGTCAAATATGTCCACGTTTACATAAATCAAAGAAAAGGCAAGTAAAATGCTAAAAGGTGTTTTGTTCAGCACTGAAAGTGCTACTATGCAAAACATTTCAAATGAGTTTAAAGCGAGATTAAACTTAACATCTCACAATTGTGTCTTTGTCATATTATGACCAAGAAATATATAAACTTGATCTGAAAATATGAATATGAAAGTAACACATGCTTCAAAGTAATATCCAAACATTAAATATATACTAAAGCAACAATAGTGCAAAAAAAAAGTCAAGTAACTTAAGCGACCTGAACATATCTGCAAAAATCAACATACCTTTTCAACTACAAATACATCTTTGACACCTTTTCCAGTATTAATCCATTTTATATCCTCAGTCACAGCGCAAAAAGCACGATTTGAAATAAATACAGCATTTCTCTCTGCATATGTAGACATCACTGCCACGTCAAACTCTGAAGCCGGTTTGTAACTCTGATACAGGCGACAGCTAAGTGTTCAAAATGCCTGCAGTTCATAAGGCAAGCGCACAAGGGAGGAACCGGAGTGATTTAAGGGGGAGGGAGGGAAGGAGTGTGAGTGAAATATCTTAGAGCCTGGAGGAGGGGAAGTCGAGCTCAGGAATGTAAATAAGACTTACCGAGGGGAGAGGTTTGTCTTTGGTGAGTTTCCTCTTCTGGAGAAGCCGAGAGCTCCGTCTCCCAGCTCCTGATCTGAAAGGTAAACAGAGAGCAGTCGATAAGGAACTGGCGTGCAGATGTGTGCACTAGAGAAGCCTGGGAAACAGCTCGATCCATCGCCAGACTGGTAGCCATCAGATCTCCCTCATAGAAATCCATCTAGGGGCTGCAGAGTGGTCTCTCTGGCGGCTCAGCTTGCACACTGACACCACCAAGTGTGTCACAGAGTCACCTCTCTCTCTCTCTCCCCCTCCCTCAGTTCTTCCCCTCACCCCGTCTTTCTTCCCCATGGAGGCTCCCATCGCCCTGCCTGCAGGCCCCATGCCAGACACTGCTTTTCATTTTCTGCAGTGAAAGTAATGAATCACATATGCGCCTCGCCAGGCACAACCCCTACCCTCCTTGCTCTCTCTCTCTCTCTCTCTAACTCTCTCTCTCTTTTCTCCCCACCCCCCTCCAGTCAAACTTAGCCAATCCCATTTTTCCTCTTCCTCTCTGTTTCCTTCCCTTTTTCTCCCATCTTGTTCTTTTTAACACTTTCCAGCCCACTAGCACCTCGAGCACAGACTGGCTCCAGTGGGGGTGTGGGCACATCAGTACGAGCCGCCCAAAGTCTGGTATGACTTATTATGTTGGTGACCCTTCAGCTCACCCTGGATCAGCCCCGAGGCTGCAGTGCAGACTGGACC
The DNA here is from genome assembly GCA_903798115.1 of Danio jaintianensis. Lineage (NCBI taxonomy): Eukaryota > Metazoa > Chordata > Actinopteri > Cypriniformes > Danionidae > Danio > Danio jaintianensis. The sequence goes on from CAIGQV010000641.1 coordinate 17,259,241, forward strand.
CAAAAGCATCGGGTGTCACTTTACAAAAATGTATGAAAAAAGAATAGACAGAAAGAGCAGGAGCAGGCACTGTTCTTTCAACGACACAGTGGAGACCTATGAGCAACAGGTGACCAGTTTTGAGGGAAAAGCACAAGCCAAAATAAACAAAAATTGAGCCAAATCCTCCTGAATCCTATGATTGATTATTAGTATGTGTAAAGGAATACACATTTGTTTTAAATTCTATGAACTACAGTTGAACAACACTTTCTTCCAAATTTACAAAAAACAGTTGCCGTTTGGTAAATTTCTTTTGCATTATATAAAATTTTTATTACTAATGTTTTAACTTTGAGAGTAAAGATTTGGCGAAATCAATACAAACATCCAAAAACTCAGAGTAAATGCTGCTGGGTTGAATGAAGTGTGTATTGGTGCTCTTTAGATGTGACATTTTTTTTTGTTTAAATCAGCAAACAAATCATCAAGGTACTCGAAAAAATGTTTGCACTGTAGGAATAAAAATGTGCATAGAGCATGTTCCTAGATCTATAAGGAGATGAGAGGTTACAACAGAGACTCTTTTCCTTTCCTTTCTGTAGTTTTTATTTGACTTCTGGATTCATGTTATCTCATTACTATGTGTAAAATTCATGTTGTCACAACACAAATCGAACAAAATAAAGTGGATTGAACATTAAAAAATGCAGTTTCCCAAAAAAATCTCCCGAATTGTGTTTGAGCTCATTTTAAATTAGAAGTTTCAACAAGCTGCATAAATAATTTTGAGTGTACCTTCTATCTTCATGTAATTGTATTATCTTTATATTCATTATTCGTGTGGTGTTCTTTTCTTTCCTTTTTTCTCTTTCTGCTTTGTTAGTAATTACAATGTAAATTTATTATTTGAATTTAACAACAATTATATTTATTGCTTGATGTATAATTAGGTGATCTTGTCATTAAATGAACTCCAAATGTGTTTGTATATTTATACCCTGATGAATGCACATTTGTAATACGTAAGCCATGTTAACAAAAGGCTTTAACTTTTTTTCCACATGGAATCAATATATGGAACAACCCTGATTTTCAAATCACAACAAATAAATAATTTGCTATTCCCACCAATTGTATTATAATAATTATTATTAAAATATATTTTAAAATACTACAAAATGTTTTTTTCTCCTTTGACTACAGTCTTTTGTGTCACATGATCCTTAGAAATTATTCTAATATACTGATTTGTTGATAAGAGTTGTCCTGCTTAATACATTTTTTGTGTAATTAAACCTCACTGTTACAGATGTGTTGCACTAAAAAGTATCAACAAACCGGTGCCAGGACTTTGTGATATGCAAGCGTTGCAGTCTCGAGCGGTGGTCTCTTTAAGGACGGGTGTTTTTCCTCCTATTGTTAGTCAAATGACCCCCTGACCTATGTTTGAGGAGGAGGGCATGACTGATCCATTATTTCTCAAAGGCTGCGTCCTCTCTCTCTCTCTTTCAACTGCTCCCCACCCCAACCCCCACAACAGAGTCCTGCAAGCCCATTCGCTCATGACGGAGACCCCCAGGGTTTAGGCAGGGTCCAGGGAAAGTGTTGAGTGGCCTGGGACGAAGGGAGGGAGGGAGAGGCCGAGTGTAAGGTATGCCTGCCTCTTAAACCCAAGGCAATCCCCCCTGTGTCATCACTGCGGTCATTGTGCAGATTATTGAAATGTTTGAGTGCAAGCATGCTTCATTTAACAGGTATGCACACTTTCGGCTCTCTGTCCTGGGGAGTTTTGTTCTCTGCGACCTGAGGAGGTACAGCTGACCACACATTCCACATGCACAGGGGAGCGGAGAAAGAAAGGGAGGATGAGGAGGAGAAATGGGAGATGAGAGCACAGTAAGCAGGAGGAAAGGATATGGGAAGGAAATCCAGTCTCACCTGCTGGGGAGCCCTCGGACTGAGCGATCAGTGCAGCCATGGCCGAGTTTGGATTCAGTCGGTTTCCGAACATATGGGATGGCGCCAGGTTAAAGGAGCCCGGTAGTGAGTTTGCCTAAAGAAGAAACACGCATAAAGTCAGAAAAGAACATGGAAACAATTTCAAATATTGTGAGTGCGTAAGTGCGAGTCTCTACACGTGTGCATTATGAATGTGTCGGCCAAAAAGCCGGATGATAAAACACCATGTCAGCTGTATTTCCTGTGAGCCAGGAGAATTGGCTGAGACTGCACGAGCAGATCTACAGCTCTGAACAACATGCAGACCATGTGCTTCTGCTGCTAATTATTTAATCCAATTAAGCCATTTCCCTAATAATGGTTGGGATTGGTTGCGGTGTTGCTTCTGAGGTAGCAGCATATGTGCAACAATAAACTTGGTGCACGGTAGAAACCACACACACTTTCAACTGATTTGCATTTAAATCTCACTTTTTTCTGTAGGAGAAGGTTATAAAAAAAAAAAAGAAATTTATTGGGGAAAATTGAAGAATTGAAAAACAGATTCCCTGATATTATTCCAGTTCAATGAGTAGACATTCAGGACAGCAGTAAATTGTTCAAAAGTGACAGTAAAACATTGAAATAGTCTCAAAATAATTATATTTTTTAATTAAATTATCTTGCTCTTATTTAAAAAGGCGTAAAATAAATGGATTCAACAGGAATGTTAGGAAGCATTTTCATGATAGTAAAGTATTCCTAGAAAACCAAATTAGCACATTGAAAATAATTTCTGAAGGATCATGCGTCGCTGATGAAAATGTAACTTTGCCATCAAAGGAATACATGACATTTTTTAAAATATTAAAATCAAAGGGCTTATGTAACTAGTAAAAATATTTCAAAGATTACTGTACTTGACATAAATGCAGTCAAAAGTGAATATGCAATACATCTTAATAATTTTGTCCTGTTTCTCCCTGCTTAATTTCAGAAAAATCAATCTAAACAATTATTCCTTTCCTTAAAACCTTAGCAATAACTTTTACAAATGGTCAGTAAAAACATCTAAAGGCTGTTAAAATGTTTGAGGTTCCTCTGACAATGTCAAATGTGGCATAAACGAAAGTGTAAATCAGATGCTCTTTAACCTTAAACCTGACATTGAATTTGAGCAACCTTATGTTTTAAAATAGAAAAATAACATGTAATAACAATTGCATGTTATTTTATAAATTAGTAATAATGATAGCAATAACAAAGTAATTTTGTAAAAGCACATCAACATAATTTTAATTCATTAAATTAATTAAAAAGTTCTCTAGCATTTCTACTGTAATTCCTAGTTTTTATAGGTCTACCAAAACCCCCCCCCAAAAAACCCCAAAAAACTGCGATCCTGTATTCCGCAGGCCCCTCACGGCCCCGGAGACCCTCCCCATTCCTCAGCCTGGTCTTTGAGGCTGTATGGAGAGAGGAGGGAGCATGAGCCATATGAAGAGAACCCCTCATCCCACAACACAGCTCTCTGTCCAGCCTGTCAGCCTTCGTCCCATCAGCTTGCCGAGCTCAATGCGCCCGCACTGGGGAGAGAGGGACAGCCGGATTGTTTGAGGCTTAGGGCTCTCAGCACCATTGTGGAGGTTAACGAAGAGTGGGACAGAGGTGGGCCTAGGGGGCTGTGTGCTGGGGTCGAAGGTCAGCGCTGTCCTGCATGCAACCACACATTTTTTTCTGTCCAACCATTCTTTAATCCACAAAGGGAGAGTCAGTGATGGAGAGGAAGACGGGGAAAAAATGCTAAAAGAATAAAAAAGGGGGCCTATGAAATAATTTGTATTTTTCCCAAATTACTTTTATGCAAATTCCATTAAGCCAAATTTAAGACTTTTTGATTATGAATGATCATGAATAAAATGTAAGACTTGTAATAAGACTTAAACAGGGCTAAACGCTAAGGATTTTTTTTCTAATGGCCTGGTTGGGCCAGCGGAAAAGTCTTCTAATTGCAAAAAATAATAATAATAAAAAAGAAATAAATACGGTATTTCTTAGCCACATTTTAAATAATGTCAAGCATTTTTTCAACAAAGAAACAAGTTGTAAAAATGATAATAAACTAAACATAAATAAATTGACATGGGAAAATTAAGATCCATTTAAAATGATTTAAGACCTACAAGACATTCTCTCAGTGAATTTGACTTTTTAAGGCCTAACATTTTTTATTTAAAATTCAAGACATTTTAAGACTTTTTAGGACCCGGACACCCTGTATATACATTTTTTTCTAAATTTCAATTTAATAGTTATTATAAACTAGTCCAAAAACACAACTCATTAATTAAAATCATGAACTTTAATCAGTTTAATACTTAATTGAGAGTTTAACTAAACTACTTGAGGAACCCTATAATAAGATGATTGATGGTTTTCTCAAATTAAAAAGCAAAACAAAAATTAAGGCGTTTTTTTTAGTTTTTTGATAGTTTGAGTTTCTATGCTTTTCTCACATAAAATAGAAAAATCCAGGTGAAGTGACTCTCAGATCAGCTATGTAAATAAAGCTTGTGTGTTCATGTCCTCAAACAATAAGACGGCATAGGTTTAAAACATGTGGTTCAGTAGTAGTAATTTAAACTGCATCATTCATTCACATAGAACGTACAGACCTCATATTTAAAGTCTCCTATGGTTTAAAATTCACATACAATAGTCCATATCGTGATTTGATTAGATGTACAGCTCTAAAAATAAAACAAATTCGATGACATTCTACATTATATATAAAGAAATCTTTTATGACTGGATTCCATCATTGTTCACATTTTCAGCCTCACGAAAATCATACTGTCCTAAAAAAAACGTATCACTCATTTAATCTGCTAACTACAATCTAGTAAAAAAAAAAAAAAAAAAAAGACATTGTATTAAATCTCCTACAACATAAAGCTTGGGACTAATGGGGGATATTTGCAAGTGTGTGTTAGGAGGGGCTTCACCGCAAGAGCCCTGCAGCATTAAGGCCATCAGTAGGTCTACTTCATCTCCTAATGTAAGGCCACCCTGCCTGCCGAGAGGGCAGATCTGCACAAACAAAGCCCTGTTGCCTGGAAACGACCGGTTGCTACAGCAGCGCAAGTCAAGACAAAGATGCTCATGAGAGCGGCAGAGATGGTGCTCAGTGTCTAGTGTGCTTCCAACGGGCCCATTTGGAGCAGCGCTGGAAGCCGATTAGAATGACTTCACTTTATTATTGTTATCCAAGCATTTGCTGTTGTTCTGTCAGGTGTGTGTGGGGGGGAGGAGTCACTGATTTACTAATAATAGAAATGAATTATTGAATTTGAAAAAAATGCATACCTTAAGAAAGGATGCGTGAAATTGAGAAAAGGTGACAGTAAATAAATTTGTTACAAAATAAAAGCTGTGCGTTTGTACTTTATATAAATCAAAGGATTTTAAAAGAATATACATCTGTCTCAACAAAAATAATGAGCAAACGTAAACAATCAAACTAATGGTTTACATAACCTTAAACTTAGTTTAAAATGAAACATTCTCCTACTGACAATTACTTATAGTTACTAGAATAAGTAATCATAAAATGTATTGTATTTTTATGATTCAAGTCTTCCTGCTGGCAAATGATCGAAATCTAGTTATTTTATTGGTGAAGTATGAGGTTAAAAAGTTTAACTTACAATTTATTAACATTTTGGGGTTGATCATAATTATTTTCCTAAATATGCCTGACGGTTTATAAACTATTGTTAAACTAAATGACATTTCGTGGGTATTTTTAGTAATGAGCTTTTGTTTAAAGAGTAAATAAAACAACTAATTCTAAATCTACAAACACACATTGATAAATTTGATGCCTAAAACCCCTTTTCATCTGTAATTACTGACTCCATTATACATAGCCAATACAAAGCTGGTTACAGCTCTTTTCTCAAAATATCATTGTTTATTTGACCACACATACTGCTCTGACTGGCTAATGCAAACACAATCACATTCACCACAATGTTCATCCGTTAAAACCATACGCTTAAGCAGTCTAGCCATAAATACTTTAAATGACTCAAAACACTGTCTTATAAGAGCTGAAAAATGAGGTCTGAAGTGACAAACTTTACTTCTCACACTGACATGTTATTTAGACATGTGGCCCTTAGACAATTTCCCCTCATACTGTTAATTTACTACAGAAATGACATAAATATTGCATTAGAACAAACTTAATTTCATTCATTCTGTAGAAAAGAAAAAAATAAATCACGTCACAAAGAAAAATGTGGATTATTTAATGCATAAAAAGCTACACCCAGCGTTTACATCCGAGCCTTTTAGGAGTTAATTACTATTTGTGCCATGAACGTGCTCAAACAGCATTTATCTTGATAAAACTGAAGCAAATTAGAGCGCAGTACAAAGACGATGAGTATAATTCTATTTAATTGGTTAATTTTGTCTGAGATGATGTATTAGGAGTATGTGTGAGCTGAAAATGTTGTGCGATTAGCTGTATTATTTTCCTTACAGATGTGTGTGCTTTTACATTGCAGTACAAAGTATATGAATGGATTTTATTGTAGATATACGCAAAAAGAGTGTTTGAGGACATCTACTCAGATGAGAGCTGTGCATCAAGGATCTACCGCTGGATCTAATCTCACTATATTTGTTAAACATGATATTTAATTCATCTTGTTGTCTATATTTAACAACATATTCCCCGACTTTGGTGTTTTGAATCTATTACTTGTTCTCAGGCAACGTGTTTTGGCTGAGCGCAAAGATAAGTTAATATATTAATTTATGTAACCACGTACACGGATTCTGCACATTTGACTGATTGCTTGCATTCATTTCCTATAATGTATAAACTTATTGTACGTTATACTTTTATAATGGCATTATTGATTATTAAAACTGATATTCAGCAAAAGAAAGGGTATGTTTCGTATTTTCAATGAAAATGAAAGGGGGCAGTAACGTTATAGGCTCCGTTTTGTAAAAAATATGCATAAAGTGAAGATAACGGTCATATAAACATGTTGCTACACGACGCCTCAACATTTTTGGTGTCTGTTAAGTTGCTAATATCAAAATGAAAATAGGCAGTTCCTTATATCATGTTTTTATTTTATTGTTAAGAAAGTGAAACAACCAGCCAGGGTGATGTGAATGAGGTTATAAAAGTACACTGTTCCCTTTGAAGATTTACCCGACATGTCCTCGGGAGTTTGTTTTCCATCTCAAACTAGCAAAGTCTGAACTTACAAGGAGAGGATGCAAGACTGAACTTTGTGTAGGCTACTTGATATTGAGGAAAAAGCCCCAATCAGATAGGCGAATGTCTGCAGCCCTGCCTCCGTTTTCAGATGTCTCCGTTTTCCCTCATCCACACTAACATGGAGCAGCAGTGTTTTAAAATGAAAACGGTCTTTTCAGCGTTTTCCAAAAAGCTCAGTTTTCAGCGCTCGAAAACTCCGGCGTAGTGCGGACGGATGGCGTAATCATAGCAAAACTTATGCATTTTAAAACTAAAACGTATTAGTGTAAACGGGGCCTCAGTCCTCATGTTATTAATCTTTACTTTGCTCTGTTCCTTTTGCTTATTTGCTTGTGCTACAGAAATATTTGATTATGCTCATTGTGTATAGTAAAACAAAAAAGTTAAGGAAAAATAAAAACATAGTATAATAATAAAGAAAGAAAAAAGAAACCGTAATAATTACTTTATTTTCACTTACAAACAATTTTACTGCTTTCTTTTGGAATAAATATACATTGTTGTATTTTTTTTTTACTCAGGTGGCGTATTCATGATTAAATCTCTAACATAAACCATTTTAAGAAAATCAATATAACACGTGTTTTATGCTAATATTAATTTTAACCTTTCTCAGCAATCAAACCAACTGAGAGTGAGGACGTGATGAATACAAGTTCTATGAAATCTATTAAACATCACTAGCTGTATTAAATACTCACGTGTGTGGACGGGGTGCTTGTGAATGGGGCGGCCGGGGGCAGTGACGTCAGTGTGGGCATAGAAGTAACAACAACTGACTGATGAGCCGGCAACTCAGAGTTTGATGTGGACAAAGACCCTCCGAGCACCGCGCTGGGCAAAGGACAGGCTACATCACTGCTGCTGGAGTACGACCCTGCAAAAAGAGAGCAATTACAGTAAAACAGCATCATCGCCAAGCCAAATGTTCTCTTTTGATTCCCACTGAGTCAAAAATAACATTGTCTTGTTTATCAGCAGGAGATTTGGCATAGCAACTGGGGGATGTGAAACAAATCAACACAGGTTATGACCTGTAATTTAGTAGTAAAAGCAAAGTTTTAATAGCTGTAAGGGCAACCTCTGTCCTCCAATATACCTTTGCTGGTTATCCATCTATCTTTCCAGTTGCCCCTGAGATGAACTTTGTGGACTTTGAATGGCCTGTCTGACCAGGCCCTCGCCACAGCAGACACCGTGAGCGAGCACAAAGCATTTCTGAATCCTCTTAACATGCTTTCCTCTCCGGCCTCCCGGTGACCCAGAAAAGAGTTGCCTGAATCTGACGACTCACTGTTTCTTCTGTAAAAATGACTGAGGGCCTTTAAGGTGGGGCTGGAGTGCCGGGGAGGAGTGCGGCCCATTCATATTTATGTGCTGGTTCATGACACGCAGAATGTTTGTTGTTGCCGTCGTTTTATTGATTTTTTTTTTCTCCTTTTCTCTTTCCCTCCTCCCTTGCCAGCATTTCAAATAAACCCAGCTGATGGCCCAGGCTGACCCGTTGCAGGAACGAGAGAGGCCCCCTTTGCTACACAAAGGAATGAATGGCTCACGGCAGTCTACATTCACGGCTGAAACAAGGAAACATTGTTGGATTCCACGTGAAGCATTTACAGTACCAAGCTCCCAACTCCATGTATAGTATAAATAAGCTCAGACATTACTCTACGGTCATGGTTTTGCATTCAATCTTAATTTGTTGGACTTTTTTGGAGATTCCAGTGGTTTTGGAACTCGACGCACTAATGATTGGATTAATCTTTAAATCATCATGCTGATCTGGTGATCTGGCTAATAATTAACATTTCAGAAAAGGTTAACCGACGGAGCATTTGATTAGAGGTTACAAGACATGAGCAACCAAACAAAGCAAGGACAAAGATCCTGTTATCTGGTGCTGATCGAACGGTCCCGATCGATCAGGACTTAACATCTCCTCCTGAACCACCCCACCCCCCCCCTTATCAAATCAAGGAAGGGAGGGGAAATTTCTAATTAGATTAGCCAGCATTTCGAGTCAAACCCCTGTCTCCTCTCTCAGCAGAAAATCCATGCGAGTTCAGAGGGAGGTTAATGACGAGGCTCAGAACCTGATAAGGATCCACAGCACTTTCCTTATGGACGAAGAGAAGCAAGCGAGGACTCATCTGAGGTATTGTTAAACATTAGTAGAACATGTTTAGGCCTTTGACGTGGCAGATGTTTTTCATTTTAACGTGGTATTGTGAGCGGTGAGGGATGTTTTGAAGTGTTTTGCATTGGGTTTCTAGCTTCAAGATATGTTCTATCACAAACAAACAGTTGGGCTTGACATTTCTAATGCGTGTTGACCGAGAGTGAGGATAAGTTACGGCACATGGCAGCAGTTAATGTAGCAAATGCATGCATTGCTCAAGACTGTTTACTTGTATGGATAGGATGGCTGCATAGTTTCATCCAGAGTAATAAATCCAGGCTTACAATGACAGTTGAACCTATAATGAAATCTTTTTAATATGTTGCCTCAAACATGCTTGGCTTCCTTTCAGTGGAATTTAAATTATGATCTTCTGAAAAAACGTCACTGTGTGTTTTTATTTGTCTGTCCAACATAGTTCAAATGTTGACACTTATAAAATGTTAAATGTTGACTTTAATATCATACCGTGTTAAAAGGAGGAAAAGAAAGTCATACATTGTACACTGTACAATGCAGGGCATTGAAAAGAAAAATCCAAGGTCTCCAGTCGCTTTATTTTTAATTTTTTTTCTTAAGTTGCACTTATTTTAACCTGAATGCCACATTTTTGGAATGCAGTGTCATGCAGGATATGGTGCAAAAATGTAGCTGTGAGCACAACTGTCAAAGACATCCATCTAAAGCGTGATTAAAAAAAACATCTCCAAAATTGCATTATGCATGAAATGTTGCTCGATGCTAAAATTCTGTAAGCATCTAGATTTTTGCCCGCTTTGACAAGCTGACAGTAGTTGCTGAAAGTCAGAGCCAGTCTGCAGATAATGGAAAATCTGAATTGATACATTTGACAAAAAAAATGTTACATGTATGATTCAATGTGCAAAAGTTTTTGAACATTTGCCTTCCAATTTCAGATAAAAACCAATAAAAATATTTTCCCCCTTCTAAAATAACACCCCATATACAGTCCTACACCCATTCAAGCCTGAGATGGATGTTTGCATTTAATAATAGCCCCCACAGCTCCGCCTGATAAACCAGTCATCCATCAAAAAAAGAAGAAGCTGGAAGCCTTTGAGGGAGGGCGAAACAGATACATGAGATGGAGCACTCTGCTGTAGCCCTGCATTAGCCATGGCTAAATATTTACAGTCCAGCCAAAGGCCAGGAACAGGTGAGGGCAGAGATGGGTGGGAGAGAATGAGCCCCAAACAAACAAAAAACCCATATGGCCTTGAGAGAGGGAACAGGGCAATAGTGAGGCTGCATATAGTTGGAACTGACAGAGGGAAAAAAAAAAATGTTTTTTAAGTTCTAATCAGAAGGAAAGAAACTAACTAACTAACAGCTGGATGGTTGCCAAGCAACAGGGCAGCCCCACAGATAAAGCCCCTCAAACATTATAGCTGGCATGTGTATGTGGAGCTCTTTTGCCAATGGTAAGATTCTGCAGGTGAGAAAGTGGCTGCAAATGAGTGCGAAATAACGGTGGGACCACGTGTGCAAGTTCTGGCTCCAGCTCAGTGAACAGGAAGGCCAGTAGGGGTCAGGGCATTTCTATACACTATCTTGAGCCGGTAAGTGATGTCGGCTCACTCTAGATCCAGAGCGAAGACAACATCGGGGAGGAACAAATAAAATTTTAACTAATTGCCTGTTACGGGCTCCTTCCCTCTTCCAGCTCCCTCGGGCTCAACAGGTTAATGTGCATCTCTATGGAGATTCAGCGGGCCACTCTAAGCTCTCAATCAGGTAGGAATGAGGAAGCACTTTAGAGAGCACCTCCATCCACTTTTACCCTAATGAGCTTCAGCACAGACCAAAACAACATCATGCTGGTTCCCAGGCTTCTCTTCCAGGAGAACGGACCACAAATGGATTCCTTTTATTTTTTTAATAAACGCAGATGGAAAAAATTGCGATTCAGGGCGAATTGAGAAATTAGAGGAATTGAGCTGAATACGATATTGAAAAGACTCTCCATGTGTAATTCCTGAAAAAATAATTACCTCCGATTGGGCAAAACAAGACAATTTATGATAGCCCGTTAGATGCAACCATAAACCTCCAAGCCAACAAAAAACAACATTTGCAACCCTTTTTACTCTTGTAATATGATGCATTTCAATATAGGATAGGATATTCAAATGAAAGACAGCATTTGATTGGATCAGGAAAAGTGGCCTCATCAAGGCAAACGCTTAAAGGTTCATGAAACCCTTGACTACTTTTTTGGACATTTTAACTGGTTTATGTGTGTTCACACATTAAGAAAATGTTAGCTTTAATTGTGGGGAAAACTGGAACATTTTGAGCTTTTGTCATCTTCCAGGTTTAAAATCATAATGGGGTGAGATCAAATTTGGTGACATAGCACTCAACCCCTAGTGGAGTGGTGATGCGTCGGTGTCTCATTATTATTCACTGACTGAAATTTCTTATCCTATGAGAAGACCCTGCTTCTTAATTATTCACGACAGCACACACTTTCCGATGACAGACCTGCCAGGCTGGGAGACGGCAGCAGTGCACGGCACGCACACAGTAGTTGGCCATTTATGAAGGGTCGTAGGTGTACGAGTTTGTTGCATGGCTTTCCCACAATGCTGACAGGGCTAGACTCTGCCTGTGGGCTGCATTTTTGTCAAGAGAGCTACAAGAATTGGAGAATGGTGGACTTTGTCATTTATCAGCCATTTATCAGTTCATTACCATTTACATGGTGCCCATCCGTGCTACCGTGTTCACTCATGTTTAAAATCTCCCAATTACCCTGGCGTACTCCCTTCGCTACAAGCTTCTGTGTCGCTGTCCACCTTTATTATGAGTGCTCTCTGAGGGCATGTAAATCTGGGCTATTTCATTGCATTTTAACTTTGCCAAGTATAAAATCATGCGTCTTCATGTTTTTTTATTATGAATTGGTGAGTCAATTGACAGTTGCTCGCCTGCCTCTTTTTCCCCTGCTTTGCCGGTCATGCCCACTCCACTCCCTTCTGTGCCAACAAAAATGTCTGAGGTAGACTTGAACTGAAAGAGGGGGGGTTCATGAGGCTTTAAAAACAAGTTGAAAGTCTTTTCAATAATGATTTTTTTTTTCTGATTTGTCATACCACATCAGTTCTAAATATAATTTTTTTTAACCACACGACTAAATTTATATATAGCACTGAAAATACTTTTAATAAAAGAGCTATAGGAGGATCTCAGAACCAAAGAACTGCACCATTGAATCATTTTTAAAAAATAGTTAAATTTCAGATCACGATTGTCTTTTAAGACCATACAACATTGCTAATCAAACAAAATAAGAAAGTCATCTACACAAACTATGGACTACTTACTGTCAAACAACACGTGTCTTTGCTCACCTGGTCCAGCAGGTGGGGAGCTGACAGTCATACCCTGTAAGCTTCCATTCCTGAGGAGGGACGGGGACTTTTGAATCCCCAGACTACTGCTACTAGCACCCACTGTTCCTACACTTCCGGTACTGCTGACGGTGCTTGCGCGGCAGGCCATGTTGCTCATAGAAGATGGCGAAGGGGAAGTAGATGAGGGCATTGTGGATCCGTGCTCTCCCGCATCAGTGGTTTTACTGTCCTGGGTGGTGAAGCAAGGTCCATATCGGTTCCTCCAGTTCCCTCTCTTTTTCTTCTTTACACCATCCTCACCAGTAGATGAAGACGATGTTGCAGAAGAAGAAGACGAGGAGGGCTGTGGTCGTTTGTAGCCGGCTGAGGCCAGGCTGCCCAGCTCCCCAGTCGTGTGACAGTTTTCATAATGCTTGCTGGAGCTGGAGCTTTGGGGAAGAGACATCATGCTGAAGGTGTTGAGAGCAACCATGCTTTCAGAAGCTCCGCTTTCTGCACCACCCTTCATATGGCAGCGGCCAAAGGATGGAGACGTGTATGAGTCGCCAGCCCTTAGGCTGGGATCAGAGAAGCTAAGGAAATCAGACGTGGGCTGAACCACAGAGCCACTGGTGGCTGATTTGCTGCCGCTGCTGCCTAATAAAATACCTGAGAGAAAAAAAGAAAAAGCACCTTAATATTACAACTATTTTAACAAACAGATGGCATAAACCAACAGAGTGGTGGCATGGCACGTGTTTATAACAGTACAAAGTGCACTTTTTAAATACACAGAAAAAAAAAAAATAGATTGAGCACTGAACCGAACCACTTTATTAACAGGCTGCAATCCTGTACACAAACATACACCATTATCAACCTCTGTACATGTTCTGGCATACTACAATAGATAATTGAATAATTATTCATAACTGAAATGCTCAAAACCTTTGTGCTGCTAAATATTATCATGGAAACCTTTTTTTTTTTCAAGATTGTATGATGAATAAATAGTTCAAAAGATCTTTTAACAGACAATATGATTAAAAGTAAAAAGAAAACACCATGAAATCTTTCAAAACCAACATGGGTACAATCAATATATTTCTAAACAAGCCTTTTTTTTTTCTTTTTCTTTTTAAATCAAAGCCCCTTCAGTTTATCAATAAATAAACTTATTAAATTACATGAACTAAAATTATTAAAAAATTGGTTAAAATCAAAATCAACAAAGAAACCCAACCTAAAACCAGTCAGTCATCATCTTCCACTCCAAGTTGGGCCAGACAAACTTGCAGGAATCCAAACAATCAGGTATGCAAGCAGGCAAGAAGGGTGACCCAGATCTAGGTGTTCATTCAAGCCCTCCCCTCAGGGAAGGACTCGTCCTTTAACCAAAGCCAGAGAAACCATGCATGTTTTTACAGCTGTGGTAGGAGGCTGCTGAGGCTTTACTTCCCAATATTACTACATCATTTATCCTATAAGCCTCCCACTAACATTTAAACATGCACAAAGCAGAGGAGGCCAGTTAACATTTCTCAAAGATAAACAATATCTCAAAAATGACTGCTAAAGATAACTAACACATTTTGTATTCTTTCCAAAATGCATCCAGGAAGTTTGGCTACACCTTATCACTGGATCCAAGATTAAGCACCGCTGTCCATTTAATGCCTGAAGATGAGATGACTTAACTAAAAATCTTAAAACCTGCCTCAAAGAATATTACTTTTTATCTACTTTTCTTGTGTCAACAAGAAGAAGATTCACATATGCACCATTATGGAAAAAAACCCTCTACATATTCCTACCCCTCACTGTTATTGTCAAACGCAAAGGGCTCAACATAATAAAAGATTGCAATCTCTCATATACTTGGAATATTACATGGTGGCCGAACAGAACCATTGTGTGGCTCATCGACCCCGGGTCTGTGTCAGGTGCTGTCAAAACAGCCCAGACAATATGACATTCTCGCAGACTCCATAGTTAATCTTCAACATCTTTTGATCTCATTGCTGAGAAAACACGGCATTGTTTTTTTCTTCAATGGTTCCTTGAGGTTTGCATGTAACTCCAGAGAGGCCCCTGTGCACTTTGACACATTAATGATTAGTCAGAATTTTCCAGACATGACCTCTGCTTCAATCCCTCCATCACGGCTAGATATGAGAAAGGAAAGCAACATGCTTTTCTCTGACTCCCAAACCTCCCTCATCACACACATAAACACACACACAAGAGACGCCACCCAAGGCTCAGCCGACTCGGAAAGACTCGCCGATTCGCATTACAGCAGCAGCCAGCCAGACGACAGCCTTATCGCACACACACGCCAAGCTTACAACTCCTGGCTTCCATCCAGCCATGTCACAACAGACTCGCTCAAAGAGACTTGAATCTGTTCAATTTGGAAGCATGGAGAGGGTGTTTACCAATTCACTTCATCATCAATCTGAAGTGAACAGTGAAGATGGTATTTTTGGAAGCCTCACCTTGCTGAAAAGGACTGGTTGAGGAAGGGGCTGTGGATGAAGTGGCTGTGGTGACGACAGGGCCGTGGGGTTTGCTTGGCACAGATTTGCGACCCCGGGAACCCAAGCTTGAGCTAGTGCTGTGACTGGATTTCTTGCTTTTGCTGTCCGAGCTCTTGCCATCTGAGGAGCCACCATCTTTGGAGCTGGAACTGGAGTGAGGTGGAACTTCCTGGAAGTTGGCATTAGTGAAACGAGCTCCGCTGTCGTCCAGTCGCTTCTGGGTGGAGGAGATGGAGGACACAATTCCGCCACTGCTGCTGTTGTTGTAACTCTGAAACAGAAATACACACAAATTTAGAGTGCATTTTTTGAGCATTTGAAAAACTCTCAAGACCCTGTTTCCACCTGGTATTAACATGCGTTGACAGTAA
This sequence comes from Danio jaintianensis, assembly GCA_903798115.1. Taxonomy (NCBI): domain Eukaryota; kingdom Metazoa; phylum Chordata; class Actinopteri; order Cypriniformes; family Danionidae; genus Danio; species Danio jaintianensis. Next base: position 17,274,912 of record CAIGQV010000641.1, read on the forward strand.
TCCACACTAGTAGTTAACTGAGATTTGGCCACTTGTGTTTGGATTTTGTTGAAACCATTGTCTTTTATTTAGCCTGTACTACATCACTTTTGAAGGGAACGCTAAATGTGACATACAAGCACTTTTGTGTAAGATATTGATGGCAACTATAATTTTGACTGTAATTCATGCGTTTCTGTACATTGCAGCAAATTATGACTACCTCAACTCCCATAAAATTCATGTGTTGTGTCAATAATCAGAAAGCAGGTGGTATTCTCTTGTGGGTCAAATGTGTTCAACCACACTACATTATAGCAGGCTGATCAAATCCATTTTCAACTATTTCTGGAACCTGTATTTAGCATCATCCACTTGACCAAAATGTATCTTAATGGCAGGTGTAAATTGTCCTCAGGCCTCATCTACCCTTGTGTAACTCACCTTCTCACATGTCACCATCAGCGCTGGCACCATGGAAGGCGAAAGTTCCAAAGACTTTTTGTGCTTTGGTTTATGCCGATCTCTTTCTTTATGTTTCTGTCATGAAAACACAAATGAATCAATTATGAAAATGCTTCTGCTGATGCCCAAAAAAACTTGGGAAGCACTTCAGCTGTACTGTAATTTCTGAAAACAAAGAGAGAGAAAAGATGAGGAACTCAAAAAGGTGAAATAATGAATGTTAATCGTTTGCATGCATTCAAATCCGGCAAGGAGAGCCACTTGTGCTGCCTATGAAGGCCTTTACATAAAGCAAAAGAAAGTCTTTTTGTCTGGATTGGAAAGGATTCATATTGCAGGCCTGACCAGAGTCTACTGCAGCTTAATTTACACCCCGGTCTAGTGCCGCGCTCCACATAGCTCTATTTGCGCCCAAGAAACGGGAGCGCGAACAAATTTACACCTCGCACTCCAATCGAACACCTCCAACCTCTCCTTTTTTGTTCTTAAGAGTGTGGTTGTAAAAATATGCAGTGATCCTAAACCATTCAGAGAGAATATTTACACATTCCCAACTGGAGCGATATACAAACGTCTATTTATTTTTTTGACCCTTTATGTCATCTTTCAGCCATTGTCTCAGTTAGAATTGACAATTATTCTGAACATGATAACGGTTTATGCTACTTCTCAGTGCAAGTGGCGGTGACAATTCCAGAGGCCCTCAGGCTCAAGTTTTTCAATGAAAATGAAAATGAGCTTCCGCTTCCACTACACGGTTTACCATTTTCCTGCATATTCTATTTTAAATGCCATTTTCTTCAAATGGGAAACTCATACACACTTTGAAATGAGTAAGCACCCTGGGAATTTTTTTAAGTGGGTGGAAGAGATTGTTTTTGTATTGAAAACTCACTGCTATTGGTTTTAAAACCCAAAACAAATGTCACCATTTTTCTGTTATGCTCACAACTGATTTGTTGCAAATCCTGAAACATACAATCCAAGCAAATACAACAAAATGACAAGTAGATTAATAGTCAAAATAATTATAAATAACAGCAATTACTGAAATTATAAGGCTTTATAATGCCATATTGGCTCTGCAGTAGGAGTGCTCATTTCAAATGGATGCAAAGACAAGAAGACTCTTAATTAACATTGTTCCAAAAAGGTGTTGACAGGATGAGCATTGACGTGAGAAAAAAAAAAAGTCACCACTTCTCTTTGTTTATGAATGAAAAACACAACGAAGAACTTCAACCTAATTTTTTTCAAAAAGTAGATCCAAACCATCTACACAGCAGCTATGAACCGCAGTTTATGGTCTAATTAAAATTATGACATGAATGTCTTACAAGAGTTTGACATAAGACGACAGCTAACTTAATTACACTAAGATGAATAGTTCAGGCAGAGGTGACTGCAAAACAGAGGGAACAAAAAAGCCAAGACATTTATCATAATTCATCAATGCCTTCAGCAGATTAGTGAAATGTAGCAAATCTCTTTCAGGACGAACAAAGAAATGACTCCTGAGGCTTCAGGCTAAGTATTAAAATTAAACTACTGAAATGAATAAATACAATACATTTTCAAGTATGAAGAAAAATACAGAGGAAAAAAAACTAATCATCCAGAAAACAAAGCTTAAATCCTAAACAGATCAGAATTTAAGATATGTGAGACAGGAGTAGGAAGAGAGACTGAAAACATCATTTTATTCCCAGATGCCGCTCTCGACGGCCTCTCAGAGCACATCTGAACTAGCTGCAAATTGAGAAGCTTTTAGCCTCTATTGTTGTTTGGCCCTGGGGTTTGGAATTAGCTAGGTATACATCTGAGCCCCCCAACCTTTGACCTGGGAATGTGGAGTAGGGGGGAAGGGCCCCCTTTGCTAATGCAAATCAGCCGTGGTAACAATGGCCATGGTGGAGCACAGAGCACTTCACAACACGATCTTCAAGAATACAAGCTCCAACCCGAATCATTGTTCACGTTAACCCCTCTCAATGCAGAATAAGGCGAAGAAGTTAAATATCAGAATAATTTTGGGAGAAACAGCTTTAAATGGCATCTCATATTTAATCTGTCACTGACCTAGATTACACAGGCTGCACAGTCTGTCTTCGAGCAGCTTAACAGAGCACCATCCGCTCCATTTTGGTATGCATTTCCAATGCAAACTCATTCAAATCAATTCAAATAATTAGTGAAATTGTGTCAAATAACCAACAGCCTCAATGTCTGACCTCCACTCCCCACAGTAAGTGCTCATCAGTGAGCTTTCAGGTGTACGTTTAAATACATCAGTGTAATACGATTCCTAAAATGCAGTATCATTCCAATGATTATGATAATGATTGAAATGACAGGTAACACTTTTTTTTATGGTGTCCTTGTTACACATGTAGTCACTAAAGTAATAAGTACATAATTACACATTAGCTAGCCCTAAACCTCATCCTAACCCAAACCATATAGTTAGTACATGTAGTTAATTATTATTATATACTGAAATGTATAGTTACAACGCAACAAGGATATACTAAAATAGTGTACCCAAAAACATCATTTGCAAAAAAAAACTAAATATATATATTAAAAATAATAATAATAATAAAACTTAAAAAAACACACACACCTATAGAAAAAAAAACTCTGCCATTCAAAAAAAGACCACTTGAAAATTCAAACCACTTGGTCTTTTAGTTTCTGTGGATTTACATGATATATTAGGAATGAGCTCATGTAAAAAAAATTGATTTTTGCTTCATTCTATAAAGGTCTGATAATATTTGTTCAACATGTCAAATAAAAATATTGACATTTAGACCTTTTTGATTTGTCAAAAAATAGCATGGTCACAATAACAAATGTTTTTTTTTCTTATCTTTTATCCACCAGAGATAGATTTTTGCTGTCAATCAGAGAATTTGTATTATTAGAGCAACACAATTTGAATTTTTTGGGACGATATGTCATGACTAGTTAACAGAATAAAACAAACCTTACATTTTACACATACAAATTTAATCGAGAGAAACTGATAATTTTCAAGTGGCATTTCACATGGTTTTACACAATGTATTGGCAAGCTCTTAGATTAGCAAATTACACACAATTATAATGTTTCACAAGAAGTTACTTTTTTTCTCAATTACAAGAGGATAAAAAGAAAAATGTCAAACTTTCCTTTAAATATACCACAAGCAAAAATGAACTGGTAAATATCCAAAACAATAATAACAATAATAATTAATATGCGCATAACCATAAATAAAAACTCCAACCAAAAATGTCAACAAACATATGTATAAATCAACTCTAAGAGCCATTTTAATATCCAGGCTCAAAAAAAGAACAAATAAGGCAAGCTACCGCTGATTAAGATGGCTGAACAGTGGCTTGAGTGCTTAAAATATGTGGCCGGTGGGAGTTGCTAAGGACAGGCAGAAAAATTATCAATGACGATGGATAGATATGATGAGCTCCTCCACACATTTCACACTATGAGGTCTGTGGATTTCAAAAAAATCACCATTATTAGAGTAAGAAAAGAGAGAGGAAAAAAAACAGACAAAGGCACAATCAAATGATTTTTGCATGCACCGTGGAGCGTCTTCTACGTACACATTTATTGATACAGGGCCATGTTACAGGGCCTGCGCTTAATTTAATTAGATGGGAAGGCGAGCAGGGCTAATAATGCTATGTGTCTCATTCGGTATGGCTGCGTATAGAAAATTAGTGGAACAAATGACTACACTACCTATCAATACTGATTACGCATACTCTGTGGAACTAATGGCCATGACGGATGCTTTTCTATGAATACAGCACTCTTTATGTTGATAATTTGTGGCAGCACCAAAATACTAATCACTTTGAGTGATAAAAGGCACTTTTCTCCCTCCCGTGGCTTTAAAAGCTTTGTGGGATATAAAAAGTGTGGTGTGTGAGGGACGGCACGAGGGCTTGTGTAATTTCACAAAACTAATCACTGCTTGGCAAAATTCGGGACGGACTGCAGTTTTTGGTTTTCGTGCGTTTACCTCATAGTCTGAATTCGTGAGGAGGGGGGCATCAATCACACATGGCAGGAAGTGAGGTAGATCTGGAGGCTGCCTTACCTTCTTTTCCTTGTCATGGTGCTTATCCAAAGAGTGAGTAGAAGAATCACTTAAGCTTTGAGCCCTACTACCACAGCCTTTGCTCCTTCTCTAAAAGGTGAAAGAGGAACTTCGAGTTACCATTTAAAGTCTGTCCAATTACCTTCTTTTTTTTCTTCCTACTTCTCACTTCTCGCTCTTGTAGCTACAAGAAAAATAGCCCTTACTGAGACAAAGGAAACAAACAGAAGACAATTACGGAAAAAGAGGAGAGGAAAAAAGACATTGTCATTACAACCAATCAGAGTTTTTTTTTTTAGAGAAGCATTTACCATTAAAAGCAACTTGCATGAGCTCAGAGTCAACCAACGGGAATGTTTCTTACGGGAACGTTTCTTGGAAAGGCCAACATACAAGTTTAAACTTTCAATTATATTTGATTTCTCTGTTAGACATCTCAAATCAACAACTTTCTCTTTGCACCAACAGAAAGTGCTGAGGTACATGAACTTGACCTTCGAACTGACCAACCGTAGCATATTTTCTCACAGCATCATTTAGTTTGTTCTTATAATATTTTCTTCTCCAATTTTATAACATTTATTTTCAAAATCCTGACTAAAATGCCTCATGTCTTCAAAAGTCAACGGTCTCTAAAGCTGCTATTGTCAACAAATGCCACATAAAAATAAAAAAAAAAGTCAGGTCACAAAATGGTCTTTGTTTACCAGAAGCCCACTGAAACAAAGGCCTACATGGAAAAGTCAGGGGTTAGTAGCCAGCTATTGAACTATTAATCCAAGAGACTGTGCTGAGGCTGTCAGTCCATTAACATGGTGACAGGGAGACATGGTACATTCTGCTGAAACATCATGCTGTCATTTACAATAGTGCGATCACTACAACGGATGACAACCAAACAAACAAACAATGTATTGTCACTTTATTCTGACAATTTTCAGAACGGGAGATGACCAAAAAAAATAAAAATAAAAATAATAAATAAAATATATATACACATATACATGCATATATACACACACTTTATTTACATATGAAAATACACTACTGTTCAAAAGATTGGAATTGATAAGTTTAGTAAAAAAAATTTTTTTTAATTAAAATAAAATAAAGTATTTGATTAAAATAAAACAATGTGTTAAAATAGTGTTTATTTGTGTTATATTAAATACAAATAAAAATCTTCTGTAAATTTCATTAGTCACTTTTAATCAAGATAATGCAAGAACACATTTTCATTAAAAAAAAATTACTGATCACAAAAATCTGAATTGTGTATATTTATATATTTTTATGCATATCAAAAGAACAGCCTTTATTTGAAAAAGAAAACTTTAGTAACATGTCTCAACTGTGACTTAATTAATCCTTGCTATTATTAAAGAATTATTCAATTCTTATTAAAAAAAATAATCCTTGCTCAATGGAATTATTATTTTTACATACTAATAATTTACCCTAAATTTTTAACGGTATCATTACTAGTATATATTTAAATATAAAAAAATTCACATTGGGGTTATTCAAAATTAAAATATTTTGCAACATTTTATGTCTTTACTGTCACTTTTGCTCAATTGAATGAATCCTTCCTGAAAAATACACAAAAATAAATCTTTAAAATAAATCTAACTGACTCCAATTATTTGAACAGTAGTGTATATTCATATATATTTTTAAAGCATTATTTTATAAATATGTATTAATATCTGACAACAACAAAAAACTACTGCAAAAAAAACAGCAATAACTAATACCATGGCAAAAATAAATGGAGAAAAAAAAAAAACACAAACAAATCAGACTATAAATTCACCACTAACCAGAGTCATCATAAATGGCTGAATGAAAAAAAACAAAAAACAGTACACATAAATAAACATCACTATTCCTCCATCCTCAACTCATTACAATCCCCTACTACAAGAACATCACAAAGCGCTGGCCGTGCCTCCAGCCCCTCACTCAGAAGACCTGTAGAGGACTAGCAGTATCTGAGAAGCCTTTGTTGAGTGGGAGGATAGACACACATACACACGCATGCATGCACGCACGCACAAATCTGAGAAGCAGCAGGGGGCTGTGGCTCTAAAGCTCAGTGTAGCTCTAGGGCTGGAGTGAGTAAAGCCCCTTGCCACACACACACACACACACACACACACACACACACACACACACACACACACACACACACACACACACACACACACACACACACACACACACACACACACACACTAAGGCCAAAGCGAAGCTGGACGGAAAACCACAGGCCGTTATGCTGTCACCGAGAGCTGCCACTGGGCAGTCGCTGTATCTCTCTGAAACCTTAGCCCTCTGTTTCTGAGAGGGGTATTAAAGGGGGAAATGCAGGAGAGAGGTGGGGGATGATGGAAAGGAGAGGAAAGGAGAGCCACAGACAAAGGTCCAGTGAGTTGCTGTTGATTGTCAACGAGATTAAGGGGTTAAAGGGTTTGAGGGAGATTGAGGTGGGGGCGGTAGGGGCCACTCGGGGTGGATGGTGGGGGGCTTATGCCACAGCTCAGCTTTCAGCAGCTGTAATTGGACCAGGAGTGCGAGACGGTGAAGAAATGAGAGATATTCCAGATGAGGGAGTGTCTTTTTCCAAAGTGCTCACGTGCCATTCCAGAAACACGCAATAACGGCTTGAACGATGGTGGCATGGACACGAGGATGTGCTAAATGTGATTCATGTATTGGTGAATGTAAAAATCAGAAGATCAAGTATTTTGGAAAAATGCACTTGAGATATGAAGTATACCACAATATATGAAGAGCACTTATAACAAAATGCACAAACCATGCCCATTAAATACTAATTGGCTACTAAAACACATGTAACTTACAGGGAAAACAACAAAAGTCTGTGGTCAGTAATTATGTTTATAAATAGGTTTCTAATGCTCAAGAAAGCTTTATTTCAATCAAAAGTTCTGTTAATCGTGAAATATTACTACTATTTAAAATGACTGATTTCCATTTTAAAAGAATCTTTAAATTAACTTATTCATGCAATGGCCAAACGGAATGTTCACTGGCCCTTACAGTAGTCTCTTTAGAAAATCTAATATGCTGATCTGGTGTCTTTTTTACAGGCCTTTATTCAGGATACTTTGAGGGAATTTATTCTTACAAACAATTAGCACTTATTTAAAATATAAACATTATAAATATTGTTCCAGTTATTGTGGTCAACGTAATACATCCTTGTTGAAGAAAATTATTTCTTTCAAAAATAAATAAATTACTAACCCCAAGGGTCTGACTCACAGGGCATCTTTAAATATATGCAAACTATAATATTTTAAGAAACATTAACAGACACTATACACATTTTCAGCACCACAAATTAAATTAATGCTTCATTTAAGAACTTCTGTAATGTCAGTGATAAAAGGAATAAATCCTGTAGGATCCGCAGCAGCGCTGTGTGCCAGGGTGTTAAAAGTTAGTATAGTAAACAGTAGAAAAAACAGATTCTTACCAGTTTGCTGTAATGGTACTTGCAGTATCCACAGTATTTCACATTATCAGCATCTGAACCCTGTTCTTCACACAACAACCCAGCTAACTGAGCGCTACATTCATTCAAAGACAGAGAAAAAGCACCTTTCAAAAGACTGTACACAATGCATATTAAAATAAATGACATTTACACAACTTCAGTACATATAAAGAGGTTTAACTTAGGTTTACTGTATTTAATCCTGTTATCCATTTAACAAAAGGCATAATTAAAAAATATCACCCAAAAATGAGAATATTTATCTGATACCCACCCAATACTTGTTACAAACCCGTTTGTGTTTCTTTCTTTCGTTGAACACAAAAAATTGAAGATGATGCATATGTATATATATATACATATATACACTTATAATAAAAATGTAAAAA
>CAIGQV010000641.1:17297210-17314036 GCA_903798115.1 Danio jaintianensis
AACAAATAACAGACTAATGTGTCGTTAATGAATATAAATGCATTCTTCAACAAAGTTTATCATTTCACTTGATTCAGAAAGATAGATGCCCACTAGCCTATAGGCTGTAAGCAAGATCCACAGGTGCTGCGGTTCATTTGCGGGTAGGTCGCTTTTATCTGACAGACTAACTCAAACATGCAGACTCTCATTTTAAATAACGTGCATTGCGGTCAGACTCGCAGGGATAGATGCAGGGTTTCAGTTCTGTTTGCCATTAACATGGAGTTAAAATATGCTATACTTTTATTTTTGCTCATACAGTTAACAATAAGATATTATTCGAAACTATTAATATTTTACTTTTAACAAAACAATTTGTGTTTTGGCTGTGGAAAAATAACAGCATTTGTCTTGATGCACGTCCCTTCACCTCAAATGTTACTCGTTCTTTCTGTTCATTTTGTAGATAACTGAGCAACAAAAAAAATATTAAAGTTAAGATACAAATTATATCCAAACGAAATTTGTTACAAAAAGAGAATATTTCCAACAAAATTATATGAAGTGGTCAAAAATTGTTTCAGTGTTTCCTGTTGCTATTTTGAGTTTAGTCTTATCAGGTAAGAATCCAAAGTAATTCCAAATTTCAATTAGTGGGAGGTTCTTTTTAAAGGATTGTCGGGGTTGTCGTAGCTACTCAATCATATTGACAGAAACAGAAATGAACTGATTCAGATGTGTGTTCAAACTGAAGCATCAGAAAACCTGCAATACCAAACAAGGTATGAATTCTACGCAGTTTTGCAGCCTGAAAGAGCTCCACAGACTGTTAAAATTAAAATAAAATAAAGTGGTCTATTGTTTATTTGCTGGCACAACATTAACTATTGTAGAACCATTAATTATGATACTACCGATTACAAACTACAGTGGCTCCGGCAGTATTTTGGAGCCATAGTATCGCTGTACTACCGTAGTAACCCGCAAAACCATGCAACCCTAGCAGGTACACAAAGATACTTTTGCATTTGCAAAGATCCTCATTACAAACCATTGTGATATACATATCATGATATGCACGTGCAATATTTAAATTATTTCAATATATTTGGTGGCCTTACGGTCCAGTTCGTTTGCTTCAAAAGATCTTAATAAATACCATTAAAGTATATCTGTGGCTAAATGCATAAACTCATTAGTGCCTGTGAATATTAAAGAGCAGAAAGGCTGTCTAAATATGACATCAGCATGTTCTGTGCATCTGAGAATGAACAGCACAGTTTGGTTAGTATCCACATGTTTAAGAGCCAGGACACACCAAGCTGACGGTCAGCTGTTAGACTCTGTCAGTGAGCACCGGTCTGGCTAGTTGGTTTGGTGTGTTCCACGTGTCACCTTTCATCGGGTTAATGTCGGAGCACGTTGCCCTGAATCAGACCGTCGAATTGGTGTCATCCATCGGCTGAACAGACCGATCTGACTGGTTATTCAGCAACGAATCAGAGCGCGAATGTGACGTAGCAAGTAAACAATTCAAGCCAAGAAAAAACACAAAGAGGCCGGCGTAATTTTTTCTACATTTCTCAAATATTTGCAAATGATATGGATTATTAGATTATCAGACAAATTTGCAGGAGCAAATCCCTCCGTGGTGAGTGGTACTAAACGCTGCTTTGTTTACGCTTTGCATGCATGCATTGGAAGTTCTGGTTTTGCCGTTCTGAATGAGAAAACGCCCCCCACGATGGCGAAAGACACATCCTCTTGAATCAGTCGTCTTTCATCCGTTGGGTGTGTTTATGCACAGCTTTTTGGTCCTGACATGTGACAACATGAGGCGACAACACAGTTGGGTTTCGTCAGTGCTAGGTGTTTGGCATCAGCTTGGTGTGTATGGGGCTTAGAGCCAAATACCCCATTTCCACCAGCAAAAACCAGGTGATTTTCACATAAACTCACTCATGACGTGTGCATGGAAATACAATCTTCTAACCTTCAGAATTCACACCGTGTATGCTCGCCTTTACACGTATTATATGTTCACTTCAAAAATATCAATGTGAGCTAACCAAGTAAGTAGTCAACTTCACAAAAGTTTCACAAAAACACTACATTTTAAAAATGCAAAATATTTCATATCCTAATAATGGCAAAAGTACTGACGTCGGTATTGAAATTTTAAAAACATCCATGTCCACTAACATTTGAGTGCTGTTGAGCAGGTTCTTAAACATCACTGATTGGCCATTGTGTTCATATGCTCAACAGATATGACTGTGATTGGCTCCAATAAGCATCACTTGATACACAAACACTGGTCCAAACACGTCCATCAGCTGATCATATCTGATCATAGAAAGATCGTCTGACAGACACAACTTTCAAATGCTCCTGTCCACTGTCTGTATTATCTCGGAGATGAATATCAATCTAAGTCAGTACTTTTGAAATCCATATTGTATCCTACTACATAAAGAAAAACACAAAAATGAAAATTGTCTTCATTTACTCACTCTTTAATAGTTTTAAACCTGCATGACTTTTTTTTCTTCTGTTAAAAACAAAAGAAGATATTTTAAACAATGAAGCCATTGTCAATGAAAACCTGAAGCCATTGACTTCCATAGTAGCTGTTTTTCTTACGATGGAAGCCAATGGTTTCAGGATTTCAGCTTTCTTAAAAATATCTTATTTTGTGTGCAACAGAAGAAAGAAAATCATAAAGGTTTGGAACCACTTCAGTGTGAGTAAACAGAGAAAATTCTCCCTTAGGGTGAACTACCCCATTGATTGTCCAAATGCACAAAAAATAATCCATATGTGAACAAAGTAAATTATGTCATTACCATTCCATGTAATTGATGAATCTTAAAATCAGAACAAAAAGGTCAGACAAAACTTCATAAACGATGAAGTCTCTCCATGCATAGACTGAACTTAAATCAAATGAATTCAGGGGTCACTTGTGTAAAATTAACCTTTATATTAGAACTGTGTGATGTTCTGAAAGAAAACAGTCCCAACATTTTATATTAAATTAGTCCAATCTAACTTTTTATGTAACTGTTGCTAAAAAAAAATCATGACCTGTCTTGAAGAAATAATTCCATGACTAAACTACCAGAACTAGTCTAAGCAGTTTAAAGAACCACCCACTGATCTGACAGGATAAAACTAACAATTACACAGCCTTAATGTTCTTTGCCTGGCCTTCAACCATGTTTACTGTAATTTGTCCCTCATCATGCCTACCAGAAAATTAAACTTGTAAGACAGGTAACAGTTACCAGTTCATATTATCAATAATATATATCATTTGTCAAATGGAAACGGCAAATGAATCTGCAATCTATAAAAGAGGAAGGAGACGTGGACTTCAGCAAAACAGATAGCATGAAAGATTGGTATAAAGATGAGGAAACTCACCACCCTGGCAGCACGTTCCTGTGATTCACACTTCCTGCAGAACCAAGGGCCTGTGGGGACCTGGACAATTCCATAGCAGGCTGAAATAACAGAAATGAAAGACATGAGTTGATGAGACTGTCCTCCGACTACTGTAAATATGACAACTTCACTGCATCTCATCCTGTAGGTTTCATGATCTATTCATGAGACTGTTAAATAAATATATATTTTTTAAATGTGTGAATTATATTTCTAGTGCAACAACACCAGGCTTTCTAAATGAGAGTAACTTTTGTACATTTGTGGGCAACTCTTACGGTGACTGTGTAAAGAAAATCACATGCCTGTGCACATATAAAATTATAGCCAGTAACAGAAGAAAACAACTTCTCACATTCTTTTATTCTGCAAGATTCTCATGCTGCTTTTTGTTTTGTCTATGCCTCACAATATGTGTATCTTCAAGTGCATCTAAGCAGCAGCATTTCCTGTCAAACAGGAAATGCTGTAACACCACAATGTTTCACAAAAACTGCTGTAACACACGTCACATTGATGTTTGACAGGAAATGCTGTAATACGTCAAATTGATGATTGACAGGAACTGCTGCTAATATGCAACTGATAAATTATGAAAATCTAAGCTGATCAAATAAAATTGAACAAACATTGAAAAAATGTGTACAATCAATTTCATGAACAGGAAGATATTTTATATATTATGTTCTTTATTCAAGTAAAATAAAGACAAATGATCCAAAACTATCATTAACCATTCAACTTTGGTTGGACAATAAGACATTTCACAACATCAAATAATTATTTCAACAGTACTGAAATTATTGCTTTCTGGTTACTTTGTAGAAATGCAAAAGCATGTGTAATTCCGTTGATCAGAAAACATCAATAACAGATAAACTAAGCCAAGTTTGGCTCTATTTATGCCACAAAAGTTTAGCTAAGACAAAAACCATTAAAAAAACTTTGCTTATTCTTCCTCAACACTAAAATTAACACCTATAATACTATAATAATAATAATAATAATAATAATAATAATAATAATAATATGTAATACTGACATAACAAGCATAAAACAGATGATAAAGAAAGCAGTAACAGCGTTGAAACCAAGACTAGAAATTAAAACTAAAACTGCTAACTGTAGCATAATGCTAACAGAATAAAAACGTTGACAGTGGAAATAAAAATATTTCCACTGATTAATGATAAAATACTTCTTTAAATAAAATAACACCCTAAGGCAGTGGTCACCAAACTCAGTCCTGGAGGGCCGGTGTCCCTGCAGGGTTTAGCTCCAACTTGCCTCAACACACCTGCCTGGAAGTTTCTAGTATACCTAGTAAGAGCTTGATTAGCGGTTTCAGGTGTGTTTGATTAGGGTTGGAGCTAAAATCTGCAGGACACCGGCCCTCCAGGACCGAGTTTGGTGACCCCTGCCCTAAGGTTTCAATCTAAAAAATAATCCATCCATGAGAGCCTTAATAATGACAGATAAGATTTCTCTTGTAAGTTACTTATAACATAAAGATTTTTTCATTTGTTCGATTGTTTTTTTTCTCTTTACGTCTGTACTCGCTGGGTTTCCTAAAAGGATCATTTTCTTAAAACAACACATTTGTCTAAACGGTGTCATCTGAAATGACACACTACTAAACCACCACTTATGATTAATGTAAAGTTGGTTTTATATTCACACATTCGGACTTTCTCCTTAATAACATAATTTCAGAAAAGCAGCCTATTCTTTGTATATTCAAAATAGTGAAATCATATTAGCAGTCAATGACAACCAAAGTACAGCTTAGTTCACAATGAAAAAAACAGTGCTAATGTTGTTTTGATGTCATGCTTGCAAGTGATTTCAGGCCGAATATTCAAAGTACCATGGTAAACAACATAGGGAGCATGTCGCAAGTTGTCACTGAAGGAATGTGCGAATGTAAAAACAACTTTAACGTTACCTCAATCCACACATGGGAAAAACATTCAAGATCATGTGAAGTCCGAGAACCGGTTGACAGCTTTGCTGACTAGCCATAAATGCGTGTTATCAGCCTAATGTTATCTGTAATTACCTACAAAGCCTGTTTGAGTGTGACTCATCTCTGTTTCCATAGCTGTGAATTACACGTTGTTGGTACTGAGACATTGGAGATAATGAACCGTCAAGAGCGACATGCTGTTAGAAACGAATAGCGCTCATGCTAATACAACACTAGCACACCAACGGGCCTCCGTCAAACATTTGCTTCACGTCAACCAACACACTGTAAAAACATAACAAACTGACTATTCAAGCGTTTTAAATTTCCCAACTGTAATACCAATAACAGAAATGACCGCCAACGGTTAAATAGGGTCACGCTGCCTGTTCGCTTGAGCTAAGCTAGGTGAGCTATGCTAAGCTACGTTAGCTCTCTCACCACAACAGACATGAACTTTTCAAAACATCGGCCTCAAATAACCCCGTATCCCAAGAAAGATTGTGACACTTATATTTACCTTGGTGGACGGCAACGTTACAGCCGTGGCCGTCGCAGTAGACTAGGGGATTTTCGGCCCAGCCTCTCTCATCTGAGCAGACGCAGCAGCCTCCGATCATCTCCTTCATATTACTTGCCGAATCGTCGTCTTCCTCTGCCAGATACAGCTCGCTGGAGACCATCTACCATCAGCAGCGCACAAAGACCAACAAAAAGGCAGTCGGGCGTTTGTCTCACGAATCCCTATCTCCCATGAAAGCTGTATTTTATGTCCCATTTCCATTAAATTCCATATTTCAGTTACGCTGTTGTTGAACACATAAACCCCGTACTAAAGGCTCCCGGGATGTAGAGGCGCGTGTGCGCGCATGCGCGGAAAAGCAAAACCGAAGAGGCAGTGGACTGGAAAGGGCCTCGCGGGGCTTGATACACGCGGCGCCATTGAATTTTACCGGGAGCAGGGGAACGAGATACAGTGTTCTCGCGCTAAGTACCATCGTCTGGGAGTTGTGTTTTGCTCTGTAATAACGTTACTTTACAGAGTAACGTCTTTAGTTCAGGTAAATGACACTTAAAATGTGATTTTTTTTTTTTTTACAATTCTGTATTTACGCCTGATCCATTAAGGATTAATAACCAGCTAATCCTCAGAAGTTAACACCCATGTAATCTTTAGAAATATATACATTTTATGGTACAGCTTGTAGGGAAGAAAAAACACTATTACAGTGGACGTGTATGCCCCTTAAATTTAAGATTTTATCTCATTTTCTATTTTATTGAAAGTATATGATATCCCGGAGAATTTTGAAGGAGGATGGGCACATCCCATGTCGACTTTAGTTCCACACTACGGAGATTTATTGTAGTTAATACAGTTTTTTAGCGGTTTACCGCCTAAACGACGGGGCCTATAACTTCCGGTCACTTACTTTTAGTAGGGAGTTTTACAGCTTATCATCATTTACCTATAAAATAATAAACGTTTAGGTAGGTTTCCGTTTTATTGAATGTCAAGGGTGCATGGTCATGTATAGGCCTACTAATTGAGTTAAAAAACAAACAATGAAGCCTATCCGGGTTATTTGTATGCTCTTACACCGCGACTCTTATTTATGACTGATTTTTATTCTAGTGTTCTCTCAGTCAGCTGACTTCTGGCGTTTTTTAATCGTGACCGTTTTTAATTAGTTAAGTCAATAAATTCACTACACATTACATTCTTTAACACCATCAATTATTAGGGTTAACCTTAAGGCAATTTTTCTATACTGTATGTCTCACATATTGACAAGCCTGAATGAACTACCAGTTTAGACATGATCAGAATTCATTGATATGCTTGCTGTGTAGCAAATTAGGCTGTTAATATCAACGCAACCCTTTCAATGAATTGATTAATTATTTATGTTTACAGATGGGGGGGAAATGAAGAGTGTTTAACAATGCAAAACACATTATTAATTTTATATGAAAAGTTCCTTTGTAAAATCCATTTGTTGTAGGCTACAGATTTAGGCTAGTTCTGTTTCCTCTCAGTCCTTTTTTTGAGCGAGTGATCAGCAAGACTCACTGTCTGCAATTCCTTGTGGTGACTTCATCACCACTAATCCAGTCACCAGATGTTGACATAGATATGCCCAACAAACAAATTTGCATCATGGTTGTGACGTTGCCGCACACAAATATTCTATTAAACGCCATTAGACAGTATATAAAATTAGCTTTAGAACAAACGACGAGATTTATTAGCTGATATCGTTCACTCAGCTATTAGACCTAATAGTTATGTAGGCTATTTTTCATGCGAGGTTAAGCTATGTTTTTTATAGCCTGGACTATAAAGCTTATCATTAAATGTAATCAATATTATTATTATTATTATTATTATTGAAACGTTTAGGCTACGTAGACAAAGGTGTCTAGACCAGATCTATGTTCATCGGGTTTATTTATATGGAGATGCTTGTAATGTACAAATAGGGCCTACCTAATACCGCATTCAATTGATTTACGATTAATACAGAAAAAAACGCTAAGTCTGTAGCTGTTTATGCCCGAGTGTCTATGGTTACAGGAATTAGCTTTAGCCTAAAAAGTTACCTATTCTGTATGATAGTTCCCAATATTCCCATGAAAATTTCCTGCTTGTTGTCAAACCATTTCATAACTGTAACAAGAGGCAATTCAATAATAACTTTACATTAAAACAAGCTGCCATAGGATTATTTATCAACATTTGGACTTTTTTGGATTCTCAGAAGCTATGGAAATTAAAAATGTAAAACAGGAAGTACGTTAGGACCATTGTTTTTGTTTACATCCCTCAAAATGGTCTATTCAAGGATAGGTGATTTTGGCTTATTTTTCACGTGAAAGGGCACACAGGTTTTACGATTAAATTATTTTCCGTAACGGCGTTAAGGTCTGTTACAAATGTCAAACAGAGAGGGCGAAATGGACGACGTGATTTTGTTTTTTTTCTGTCAAGGACAGGGATGCTCCAGATCCTGAGTCCTAAGTAATTTGAACAGTTTGCCTGTGGCACGACTTCTCTTTTGCGCAAAGACTTGTGGGTAACTAACTCAGGGGCAGGCACATACACATGCAGATATGACACGGCAAGGTGAAAGGTTATTTCAGCCCACCCCCAACCAGCTCGTTCTGTAAATTCAGATTGCATGTACCAACTCATACGTTCTAAAAGAAGAATGTGTCTGAGAATTAACTATTTATAGCCTACAATTGAAATAATAACACTTAAATGCTTTTAATGTTTGATTTTAAAAACGTGTATTTATTTTAGTTAAACGGGGTTGTTTAGAGCGAATTCAAGCGTCTCATGATTTTTATGGGCACGATAGAAACATTGGGCTTACAGTCTTGAAAGTGTCCTGTGTGTGTAAGAGATATAGGCTATGTTAATCGCTATTTAGGTTTAAACTATTTGATGTTGACGTTGCTTCATAGGCTACATGCACTACGTCACCTTGAAAGAAGCTTATTGACAACAATAATTTATCGGAGTGTTGTGCAATGTTTTGATTGTGTTAGAACTTTTAACGGGATATTTTAACGGTGATTTTATGTAGGTTATGCCATTTTATCGTGAATTAAAATAAAAGATTGTACAAAAATGTCATGTAAAAAATGACATAATGGTATTAAATAAATACTACAATCTCATCAGAAATCGATTAAACACTTAAGCTTCCTCGTCTAAATTTACAACACAACTTTAAACCAAAAGAAATGTGTTCTTTGTTCTCCTATTGTTAGCTAAAGCGCGACGAACAAACGTCCTCTTACCTCACACTCTCTAAAGTGAGAATCTTCTTCATCAAACTTTGAGCTCGCGATCCTTTGCGAAAAGTAAGCGCACATTTGATTGCTTTAAATTGCGCTTTTATTAGTCACCGGACATCTTTCCCATGCTGTTTGAGGCTCCGCGCACGTTGTAGTGAGGTAGCCCATGCGGACCCCCACTTGGTGAGTCCGTCACGTTTGCGGATCCAGGGCCCATCCTGATTTCACTGCATAAATGAGTCCAATTTAAAACTGGCCCAGAAAGATATTAGAAGCGACCAAATAATAAAATGTAATAAATTCGTGATTACAAAAAATCACGCTCGTGAACACAACACAGTTTATTACATCGACTTATTAAAATGTAAAAAAAAAAGTCAGAAATCAGTTGCTTTGTTTAAATATCTAGGCTAGCCTACTACATACAAGCCGTATATAAATGTTTAATGCTTATTTATCACCAGAGTCACTACGTTAACTTACTGACTTCTGTCCTATTCGTCGTTTGATCAAAATGAAATTGAGTGGGTTTTGTGTTTGTTGTCAGATTAACTGGTTGAAAGTTATATGATGTAGCCATATTTTAAATAATTTACTTGCACACCATACACAATATGGCATAGCCTAAAGTAAACAGATACAAACAGGCTATAGGCCTAATTAAATGTTTTCAACGCTATTCCAGTGAATTACATTGAAAGTAATAAATGCCAAAGTTGTGCACGTTCATTCACTGATCACTGGATAATCTTAATTAACGTGAATTTTCAAAAAGTGATAAACTTTTAGATAAACAGGCTATTAAAACGGGACAGCAAAACATTTCTACAAACCCCTCAACTCTTCACCTACGACGATGGATGCACACTGGGTCGAAGATCAATCATTATCACTCATGTCACAATTGAGGGCTGTTCAAGCTGTGAGGTTTCAGAATCAAAGGACCGGGACCTGCGTGTTGTCTTTCAAATGATGTGTGCCCCTTAGAAAAAAGTTCAGCGGAGGTTAGAATAAAATTGACTGTTAATAGTGCTACGGCCGAACATTCAAATAACATGTTATATATTTGCGAGAAAAAAAACAATTATGTTACATACATTAATACTTCGCTTATTAGTGCAAGTCCAACGATTTTAGATAATTTTCCCACAGCTGAACAGCTTGTAGGCCTATAGTGCATGTCAAAACAACTGTAAAACTTCATCAAACTCTGAGCCTATAAACTGCACAAGTGAGATAATAATTATATAGCATAAATGATCATACGAATCTATAAAATTAACAGGGCTACATTTATTTTGTAGCTATGTCACGTGTATATTTGCTGGCAATATTTGCCAGCAAAAAACACAGTTGTTTAAATATTTGCTGGTATATAAACTATCTGTTTGTCCGTTTGTTTGACCAGTTGTACCAGGAGCTACACTACTCAACGCTGGAAGGATTAACAGGAGTGCAACTGCTCTGAATCAACAGGACGGAGACTCAAGGTAGCCTGGAGGATAGTGACACACTCCCTTGAAAATCTTTATGAACTCGAGTTTATTTACGTTGCCACCTCTTGCCCATCGAGTGAGGTGAGAACGTGTACATTCTTACAAATGTTGAATTTTGCACTAAATAGGCTGTGGTGATTAACACGATGCTTTTCCACCATGCGCATAGCTCTCTGCACGCAATAATCAGGTAAAGGCGGACGCAATAACGCAGCAACACTTTTAACAATGAATCATCAACTGCTTATATGACGACCCAGAGGGTTAGTATTCTGACTTCTGCTTTTTCAAAATAGGCAAGGTGTTAAGGGTGGTGCCAAGGACAAGACATTTGCATTCAAATATTGGAATATTTTAAACTGCTCAAATTGATGCATAATCTCTTTACCTTCATTGCACCATATAACAAACATATAGACAGAAAAATATCGATCGCTTTTTGAGTCTGAAAAAACGCGTGAAAAGCATGGCCTTATACACCCTTTCAGTTGCATAAAAAATATAATATTCTTTCTCAAGAGCATGCATTCTGCAATGAACACAATTTAATTGCTGAATACTCTTCCAGGAGTGTATAGTGTTTCACAACATGTTTGTAAGTTCCTTAAGTAAAAACGAGTGCACGTGCATTTAAGAATAACGTAAGAATTTTGTTTCACATAATGCAATGCCTGACAAAAATGCATTCTGTTGTAGTTTAAATTACTTTTTTGTCTATTCATTCTCTTTCCTCGCCATTGTAAAACGGCATATGTCTGTACACTGACACAAACGGGGGAGGGGGAAGTCTTTACTTGTGAAGACCCGTTATTTTCTCTTTCACGTTAATAGGAAGTGGGATGGAGGCCTGCCTGGTCTGTGAAAAAAATGCTCGACCGCAAAAAAGTCTGATTAATAATCTTTCTGACACACACACACAATCATACAGTGTATTTTTTTTATTTTATATATATTTTACCGAGTAGCGTGCTTTTTTACCTGTAGACCTACAAATCCTTTATTTCGTTTTTGTATCTTGCATTATTTGCTTATATCTTGATGCATGAGTTTTAATTTCAAAATTTAAATACGGATCAATTATCAAGTCGGAAAAAGCCATGAACATTCTCCAAACGTGGCTAAATTATTCTACACGCATTTAAGCTGCGTGCGCACACAGATTGCACACACACATTGTGGTGTAGGCTATGTCTTATTGATATATCTTATCAAAGAAATATAAAAAGAGAAAACAGTATAACCAAATGCCCTTTTATCTGAATTTAAACGAGCTTTATGTTGGTAAATTGCGACCATCGAAATTTGGATTCGAACTTGCCAACGTAAATAAACGCTTACTTCCAATTCCTGGTTTTATTTTTTTTTAGGTAGACTAAAAATGTTCTCTTAAATTGACTTACCGAACATATATATGCTGAACATATAAAGTAGGGTAAAACGCTTCTAAAAGGAAACGTGATACCGAAATCACAATGTTTAATTTGTAAAAATAAAATATATTAAGCTGCGCATATGATGAGTCAAACAAACTCATATGTCAGCATCGATAATTTCTCACAATCATAACAACACAAAATTGCTACAATACTTGAACAAAATGACTAGTATTAATTTATAAGCATAAACTTATCACGAGCAAATTATTCGCTCTAAGAGAGGTGGGATTACAACAATATGGTAATTTGCTTGGGGGTGGGGGTGGCCATGGGTGGAATATCCATTTTTATTGCATCACCTGTCAGTAACGTCCAATCAGCGTCGACTTTGGGGGCATTAATTGATGAAGGTGTCTCCGGCCTTGCTCAGTTCCCACTGTCATTTTATTTGCGACTAAACCAGCAACGGGAATAGCAGCTGCATTTTGGACTCTATTTCTCTCTCTCTCTCTCTTCCTCTCTCTCTCTCTCTCTGTCGCTCTCTCTCTCTCTCTGTCGCTCTCTCTCTCTTTTTCCCTTCCATACTCGTTTTTTATCCTTCTCACTGGCAGTGCTGTTCACCTTCCTCTTTTCCTCATGGCCAAATGGGAAGGGAGCTGAGGGAGCGCAGGTATAGGAGCTCAGACAGGCAGCAGCCAGCCTGTCGGCAACATCACACACATTCCATCGATCATGCAGTGCTCAGGTCAATGGACTGATTGTTTTAATTCAAACAGGCCATTTCGTTTTTATTTTTCTATTTAGACTAGAACTTTTTGTTCATCACGCAGTGTGGACATGTCACAGCCCATGCTGAACCGGTAAGCTGAATGCCTTGAAATAAAGAAGCAGCAGTAAAGCTTTAAGGACATACATCGCGCTAAATGTTGGAATTAATGCAATGAAGAAAATGGGGGACTTGGAATCCGGTTTTGAGGAAATGCAGGGTGTAAAGCTTGGCTATTTGGTTATCAAAGGCAAACAAATGTTTGCTCTCTCTCAAGTCTTCACCGATCTCTTGAAAAATATCCCGCGGACTACTGTACACAAACGAATGGACCATTTAAACGTGAAGAAGCATCACTGTGATCTGGAGGAACTACGGAAGCTCAAAGCAATAAATTCTATAGCTTTCCACGCAGCTAAATGCACTCTTATTTCAAGAGAGGACGTTGAGGCACTGTATATTTCTTGTAAAACTGAGCGCGTATTGAAATCAAACAAAAGAAGGGATAAGACAAAAACTTCCTCAGAGAAAATGTGCGACGGCAAAAATCACACATCTGCCAAAAGTGACTTTTGGAGAGAGAAAGTTTGGCTAAGTTTGCATGGCGTTCCACAGACTTTCTCATTCAAAAATAAAGCTGTTCGACAGGACCCGGTTCATCGTACTCACTCAAATCTACCTCAAATTTATAGTAAATCCTTCGCCCGTGACTTTCAACCGGTCGCGAAGTCGACATCTACACCCTTTAAAAACTATGAAACAGATCAAATACCTGACAACTTTGTGGCTTTTAATCAGAAACACACGTTTATTCGGCACGTTGTAAAACGGCAGCCGCTGCTCTATCAGTCCGCCATTGCAGCGCAGGCAAAGCACCAAGGCAACGCAGACCTACTTTACAAAAGGAAGAGGAAGCGCGAGAGCAGCGCGAGGCAGCTCTGGTCGAGAAGCAGACGCAGTCATCCGGTTCTGGTCGTCCCGAAGTGTTGTAAACCAAAAGTTCCTAACGGATCTTTGAGCCAGTTTCACCACCTCGAACATGGATTTTACGTCGATCCTCGGCACACTGGGCATTTTCAGGAAAGCTGTAGCAGCGACACTGAGTCTAGCACCGTCTCAGAACGGGTAAACAACGATTCGGATTTCGGGTCGAGTTTCTCTACCACCAGCAACTCCGGGACTTCAGATGAGGAGGAGGAGGATGACTCTCTGTCGGATTCTTCAGATGTCAGTAGCGATGAGGAGAGCTCCTCTCAGTCTGACTCGAGCTCTGTGTCCAGTCAAGTTTCAGTGCAGAGTATTCGTTTCAGGCGTGCGAGGTTCTCGAGTCTTAACACAAAAGCACCTCTGCTGTTACAGCCAACTTTTCACTACAGGCCTAATGTGCAGAACATACCTACTAACCAAGGTTTAAAGACTACTCTGGATTGCGAAAGAACTGGCAAAACTCAGAAATTGGACTTCAGTGACGCACACAAGGATGGTGATGCCGCAAGTAATGTGCAGAAGTTCTGCCCGGTGCGGACCTGCTTCCCAGATTTGCGAGAAAAGGGGGATTCCGAAGCACCAACACGCCTTGAATTTTCAAATGATCCAAAGACAACAGATTCTAACAAAATTAAGGAGATTGGGCTCACACCAAATACACATGGAAACAAGGCGTTTCCCCAACAAAGAATACCAGCTTCTGCAAACAAATGCTCCCAAGCCTTGATCTCCCACTGTGTTCCGGACAAAGAAATAACGGTTTGTAAGTCTTCTGACAGCAATCTTTCATTAGTAGCAAATTCCAAGAGGGAAGCAAAAACTTCCCTCAAACTGCCTTCACCTATAAAACCTATCAAAACAGAGGCCGAAGAGCCCATCAGTACCAACAATGAGGGCAACAGAGCTGTAAAAACACCACCATTTCTACTCAGCAACGTGAAGATTAAAGTCGAGGACACCTTTTACGATTATGAATATGCAAAACAGCCCCCGGAGTATAAATGTAAGGATAATGACGCTGATGGCCAGTGCATCAGTAATCCTTTCACGGAAACTGACCACTGGAAAGCCACGGAGAGCTCTGTTCAAAAACACCCTCCCTGTAACTTGGAATCAAAAAGCACTTTAAACACTCCTTGTTCTGAGGAAGGCGAATGCAAGAACGGTGCAAGGGTCCGAAAAAACTACAGGTCAATTCTTCTGGGTAAAAAAGCCGAAAGTGCGAGGACATCTGCGAAATCAGCTTCAAAAGTTGACCGGAGCCCCCGTTCTGCAGGAAAATTCGCTAGCAGTGAAATATCGAGTGAAGACTGTGCTGGCGCGAGCAAACGCAAACGAGCAAGTGCCAGTGTAGCATCTCTGAAAAAGCCCTTCAGGTTCATGGCGAATTTTCCCAGTCCACCGGCCCTTCTTATTGGCAGCGATGGAGATTTGAGTCCCGCTTACTCTTTGAACTCTTTAAAAAGTAACCAACTGCCTCATCGTTCTCACCCAGTTTGGAGATGGCAGCTCGGTCACTCAGTTGTTCCCCCCCATCCAAGCCACAAATTCAGGAAAGCCTCTGTTATCCCTTGAACTGTTGTTGTTTTTTAGCACAGGAAAATGTCTTAAAAATGTGACAAGCACTGATACCCGTTAGTTGTTTTGTTTTCACTGTTGTTGCAATGCATACGTTTCTGGCCTGTTGTTATGTAGCACACACGTCGTCTTCATATTTCGCAGGCTGGTTTTATGCATGGAGGTTTAGAACTCGGGAATATACGGAGGTATTATTAATAAGCTGGTATAGGAAAAAATACATTATTGACTGTTTTTGACCTGACTGACTAGACTCTCATAGAGCAAGTGTTGGCTCATTTTGCAGGCAGGGTTAGCCATCTCTCGTAAGGATGGAATTATTGTGATTATCAGGTCTGTCAACTAAAATGCTGATTTTTGTTTTTGAAACATCTTTGTCGGTATATTTTGGGCCAATGTTTTGTACTTCCCCTTTATGCTTCATCTACATACTGTATTTCTGAATTACTGTAGCCCGATTATCTATACCCTTCTTGTTTATTCATTTTAAGGGTGCTCCAAAATTGTTGGCGTCTGGCTGTGTCACTCACACGCAGCACACCATGACTCCCACGGTAGGCCCAATACAATGGCCCTCTAACTGACAATCAAGAGCTGTTTGATTTGCACGATGTAATAGAGGGAAAACACCAAGTCGAACTCCTTCTGTAGCACATTAGTAGCTAAAGGTATAGAACAGCTAAAGCACAAATTTACGATGCATTGCACTTTGCTAATGCCTATTAATGTGGTTTAGTGATGTGTTTTTATTTTTAGTCTTACGCAAAAGAGCCATCGCAAGTTAACCCAAAAACATTTTCAAATTAGTACAAATTAACCTGGTGCTATTTGCATTTTTTTCCTTGTTTGATTTTGAGAGTTTTTTTTGAGTCGTTATTATAAATGTTGCAGTTTAATCGCGGCGACCTTTACACCGAAAAATGCAACAACAGTGTTTTACATGCGTAACGAAATCAAAGAAAAACGACCTCGGTGCTTAATAGAATATACACACATTCTGGTCAGGGTATGCTAAGTAAATGTTTATTTCTCTTTGACTCAAGTAGCCTTGTCTTTTTCGTATGGTGTTTTGATTGTATTTTTCTTAACTAGGCCTATTTTCCAAGGACATGAATTGCCTTGGTACTCGAAAGAGTAAACTTAAAAAACATTTAAGTGCTAACTTGGTGTTCCACTAAAGTACCCTGCTCCATATAAATGCCTTGTGATGAATGTACTGTGACGTACCACATTTGTTTACTTCAGCAAAAGCAGACTGCCTCAAAAGCAGGCTTTTAAAAGCAAAATATGTTATTGGATTAGCCAGTAAACTAAATTAGTAATTTCTTATTTTATTGCCAAGGAGCGAACATGTTCAACTGCATTTTAATTTCTCACACACACACACACACACACACACACACACACACACACACACACAC
>CAIGQV010000641.1:17316840-17336422 GCA_903798115.1 Danio jaintianensis
ATGTATGTATATATATATATATATATATATATATATATATATATATATATATATATATATATAAATAAATAAATAAGTAAAGTATTATCAAACATCTAATTTAGTGACAGATAAGAACCGTATACGGCTCTTATTTAGACACGTGGTTTAACCAACAGGATAAGCGCCCTCATGGAAGCTTCTTTTGTAATGGGATCAGGACGTGGGAGGAAAATAATGCTGTTACGTGACCGGCAAAAAAACTCATCACCATGTTGTTAATCCCACAAAAACACTAGTTCGAGCTGTCGGTGTTTAATGCCTTACTCCACCGAGTTACTCAAGAACGTGTGTGTGTGAGCGAGAGAGAGAGAGGGAGAGAGAACAAAACAGACAACAGTTTTAAATCTAAAGTTGTATGTTACTGATTAATAGCACGTATTCTAAACCCGCTACAAGAATAGATTATTTAAGGGGGAACGGAATATTAAGGAAGGTGAAAACAAAATGGACAACAAACAACTAAATTTGTATAGGCATATTAAATGATTAATATCATGTATTCTAAACCAGCTATCAGAATAGTTTAGTTAAGGAGGAAACGTGATGGAGTTCAATTCAATGACATATCTGCATCACTTTTACTTTGCTTTACATAATGTTTCCAAAATGAGATTATGTCATAGAAGAACCATGGGTTCCTCAAAAAATCTTCCATTGAATCATTATTAAAAAAACTGTCTTTGTAACATTTTAATAATCTAAAGAAAATGATTCCCTTAAGAACCATGCAATTAATGGTTCTGTGGGTGTTAAATGTTCTTTGTGGAACATTCGAGGTCAATAAAGAACATTTTTAAGAGTGTAAGGTCCTCTACGGCCTCGTGGCAAGAGATTCCTACGTTATCTGCATAAACTGAATGAATATCCTGAAAGGACCTGCCCCCATACAAACTCTGAAGAAGATACTGCTTCTCTGCTTAAGACAAAATATACATTGTATTTAAACATTTTTTTGCTTGATCATCAGTCATTGTTCTCAGAAGGCACGCTGTTGAAAACATCAATCAGTTTAACCATAGAGTGAATATATGAGTGTTTTCATCAGTTTCCACGATTATCAATCGTCATCCAATTTAATTACTCAAAAAATCTTCAATGATTAATTTGCTTCTAACAATTATATATTTAGAAAAAAGAAATGACCCTCTGACCTGTGGTGTGAATCCTCAATCCACGAGTTAACGCTCCAGAAACTGGTAATTTGTAAATAATCGAATGTTTTTAAACTTTTTTTTTAATTATACTCTTAGACTTAGACTAAAAATAGGCCTACCTGCAATCTTAAAGGGTTTATATGCTCTTACGAGTTATAGAAAATTTCCATCCGAAACAGTTAGTTGAAAAGGGAAATGTAGGCCTAAAGTTTATTTCACAACATAGAAATTAAAACTAGAATTGTAATAAAAACATTGCACGTTTGATTAATTCGTTTTTTAAATAATAAATACGCTGACACATCAGAAGAGGTGACAAGGATTTCGTAATAAATATTTTAAATCTAAAATTTATTTTATTATGACTGGTAAGGTTTCTTAAAAATAGCCTAAAGTGATTAAGTCGAATATTGAGTCTTGCGTTTTAAATGGATGTAGCCTATGTTTGATGGCGATTGAGAAAGGAACTTCAATAAAACTGACAATTCACCCGAAGCAAAATCATGTTCAAAACTTTGTGTGTCCTGCCTTTTAAAGCTCTTTAACTATTTTAAGGACAATAAGTATCACAATATAGGCCTATTAAGGGGTCAATGACTTAGTGATAGTATTAGTGAAATAATTATAATAGCCTAACTTTGGCTAAAGCGAAACAAAACATTAAACCCAATTCTATCAGGAGCACCTTATCACTTTTTTCCCCAAAAAACACTTGTAAAAACAAGCCACTGATCCAAAACAACAATCTCCTAAAACATTTTCATAACATTGATGAAATATGTGCTGTGGATCAGTAATTTATTCCGCCTTTAAGCCAGGCTATCAAGATTGACCATTGGCCATACGTTAGAAGTTCACCGTCCAAAGACATCAGCAGAGAGGTTTAACCACGGTAATACATAGGCTACAACATACACTTGAATAACCGCACAACGTAATCTTACACTTGATTGTATTGCAACGTATTGCAACAAAAAGCATTTCTGTTAAAACGACCACTTTGTGAGAGACATGCATCATTTAACCGATTCCAATAAAGTGCTTAAGGAAGTGATTTTATTTTTTTTACGTTTAAAACAGAACAACCTTCCAAAATAATCACCTGTCCCCCCGTATGTCAGCAAGTCAAATCATTTTACCATTTAAACCGTCGCTCTTTGCCTGGCTCTTTAAAATCTATTGATGCAGGTGTATTTGTTGTTATCAGAAAACATCTTTGTTTTGTTTGTAAACAAAAAAATCCGTAGAAAAAAAGAAAATCCCTAGCCTACAACTATCCTGAATTGCAGCCACATGGTCGAGTCGTTTCCGCACATCAGGCTACGACAGAATAACCTTTATTCCGTTCATTTCTTTTGGTCTGTATTGTTGAGCAAATTTTAATAATGTTAATTTCTGTTTAAGGCTTGGATGTATGTTTATGCATTCACACTAATGCATAAACATACATTTGCTGTAAGGCATTTCCACGGCGGTGCGAAATATCTGGCAGAAATAATATTCAAATCATTGATATACTAATGTTGACACAAATCACAGCTTTAATAAACCCTAATGACGTCTCTTTGAACGGTGCAAAGTGAAAAACAACGAAACAATACAAATGTGCTTGTTTTTCCATTTCGCTGAGGAATTTGGGACATACCATTTGTGGTAGGCTATTTAACGATAATATTAGTATTCTTTAAGCTAACATGGGCTTTTAACTGCTCTTTATCAATACAAATTTTGACTAAAGAAGTCTTATACTGTAAACAGGTAAGAAAGATAAGTTGGAGAAAAAGTCGATGCCGAGGAGACGAAATGGTTGGTGAAGCCTATGTGAGGGTGGGAATAAGCATATAAAACAGTATACTCATACGTAAAAACTTGTCACCAACTGCATCGTGAGGTATACAAGAACTGCGTCAAGTTAAATGATGAAAAACGGCCGTGGTTCCGACATGTTTGAGTAAGAACAGAAGCGCAAGTGACAGTTCTTGAAAATGTGTCTCGTCGAGCGTCTCGTCCTTACACGTGCATTTGGCGCCCTCGCTCGGGCGGAAACCTGTGGAGAATTTTTCTCTTAAAGGGGAGGACAGAAGGATTTAAGGTGGAACGAACAATCACACCCAGCGATCTTGACCCCCGGCAAACAATGGTATTAATTAAATACTGACTGTTCATTAGGATTTTTTTATTCCCAATGTAGATTAGATTTATTTTGATGATGATGATAAAAAAAAAATTGGGCTTCATAAAACTGCGAAACATAGCTTACACTTGATTAATTCGTAAACCATAGGGGATAGAAGTCGCTCCCTTAGTCCCTTTACATGTATTGTTAGGTTATAGGCCTAAAATTTGATAAAAGTAAATGCTAGAAGGTTTACTTGAAAATGCTTAATAGCTGCATTTTTGTTTTATAAAACCTAGAATAATTAACATGATGATAGATACTTCTAAAATGAAGCAATAATTGTTGAGGGAAAAACGGTGGTTTGTCTTTTTCTATTTTAATTTTTGAAAGAATAGGGCATAACTAATAGAGTACATAACAATTGCTATCTTATTATAAATTCAATTATCTTCCATTATTCTATTAACGCATATGATTGGCCTATGGCATGTGAAATTAAAAACGCAAAGTGAATTACCCACCGATTGCAGGAGCAAAATATTGGGCTATAGATTTCTACAGAACAGTATTAAATGAGCAATATACATAGCCTTGCCTTTCTGATTCATGGCTTTTAATCTCCCTTTAGATCTTCTGGTACCTGTCAGTACTATTTTAAGATGATTTTTAAAGTCGCTCTAGAGGAATAGGAAAAATAAACCACAGTTCGTACAGAGTGAACAACATGAATGTAATATGTAAAAAAAAACTTTTTTATTTTTTAATTTGGACCTCAAAACTTAATTCTAAAAGCACGAATAACAAGGATTGAAAATGTATCTATTACTAAATATTCATAATATCTAATAGGTCTATTAAAAATAGGCTATCATTTACACAAGTTACGTGATGAGGCTTTACAGGCCTCAGTGAAACACGGTAGGCTAAATCAGCTGTTCCTACTGCGCATTGAACGAGTATGTTCAGCATTTAGAACAACTTTGTTATCTAAACGATTTTAAATATTTGACTTTTGACCCTATCACTTGAAACCCAAATAATATTCTACATGTCAGCCTATAATGTAGGCTAAGTAAATATATTACGTCTTCAATTTCTAATTTGAATATAGGCTATTACAAATAACAACCACTACAAGTTGTTTGTCAGGTGATACATTTCTGACTTTCCCTGGAAGACGAATATTGAATTTAGGACAATTCTTTTTTACCCCACTAACATCTAGCCTAAGAAGAGTTGCCATGGACGGATTTAACAATGTTTTATTTTTAAACATTGTGGTGTGTACTTCATGCTATTCCTTTAAATCAATGTTGCCAGTCCAGATTCTTAAAACTGTTTAACGTGTTTTAGTTGACATAAGATTTCTGTTTATCACCTTTTTCTTAATCCTTTACACTAGCTTCTAACAATGTCAGAAGCGTGCATTAGTAGCACTTAATTTGAGTATTGCCTGTGTAAATTCCTTGATGCCGTCCTCATTTATAGATTTGGACAAAAGCGACTGCTAAATCTACACTGAATGTAAATGTTAAATAGTTTATTATTAAAAAAAAAAGCAAAAATAATAATATCTGAATCAACAATGAGCTTTCAGCCAAGTCTGTAAAATACCCTTACAATAAACCGGCCTGTACTGGGCGCAAAAGGCTATATAAACCTCTTTCATTATAGACACCATGTGTTGTCATAAAATGATACAGATAAATCAACAAACCACTCATGTTGGACTGTCTGAAGCTACTAGATCACATCGGTTTTACTGTAAGTTTTTTCAAATTTTGACGCCTTTTTAAAATTCATTTTCAGTTTTGCTTCTTGAAGAACAGTAGGCTACTATCATTGAAGCGGACAAGACGTCTGTCCCGTGCGGCCTCTTTTTCATTCGTGAATAAATTAAACATGGCGTCTACTCTGTATAAGGTGAACTAATACTTCGGCCATATACTCTGACATTAATAAAGAAAATATAGATAACACTCTGAACACCCAAAACACACACGTATATATATATATATATATATATACACACACACACACATTTTATATAAATCGAATGGCCAAAGTAGGTAACCATATGCAGAAGGATTCATTTATCCTTCGTTTGCGTTTAGCTCATTTTTCCTATTCACTGCTGTAATTTTATTCACACAATATTATCATTATTATTATGCGCAACGGTTTATTACATAGAAGCAAATTATCTTTGTTACTCCAGATAGACATTATAAGTGATATTTAAAAGATGAGAAAACATGACACCACAAATCGCAGACAAAGTGCTTTATTGTTTTGAGCAATGCTTATGGAATGGAGTGTATATCGTTTTACATCATAACGCATGAGACAGACTCCCCTTTGGTTACTCTCAAAACAGCTTGAGTGTGACGATGCAGCGCTTTGCCTTCTCTCCTGTTACCTTCTTCACCATAAGAGTCATAAACGATGTGATTGTTCTTTATTTCTTTCGACACGCGTGTAAACCTGCATATTCAAATACAAGCCATCCGGTAGCGGAATTTGTAAATGTTTAGAAAGTAAAAATCGAATTGCTAAAAAGTACATTACATTTTTCCCAAAGCTTACGTGATGAGTAATCCATCAGTGAACACATTGAGCAAAAAAATGCTTTTGGCAAATGAAGAACATATGGGAGGGCTTTCTGAGAAGGCGTGAAGCTGTATCTTACTGTAGCACTTTTCACATTTTGTGAAATTCACATTTATATCGCTGCGTGTGGATCCAGTATCAGAAGCTGAAGCGATGCTCTGACGACACTATCAAAGTCTGACGCTAAAACAGCCTCTTTTGTCATGCCCATGTTTGTGAGATTTCGTTTTTTCCGTTGTGAATAATACAACCAAGAAGACCAGGGTTTGTTTTCTTCCCAATGAGAACAATAAAAAATGCTTCTTTTCCCACTGTGCAATGGCTTCCCAAGGGCACAAGCAGCGCTCAGTTTATTAAGAAAATGAAACACTAACCAAGGACGCCGTAACATTGGTGCCGGATAATACTTCCAGATAAAAATGCGTTGAGGAAAGCCTGAACACAATTTACAATTAACACTATAACAAGAGCCACACCTACTCATATCAACAAATTCACAATGCACACTCTTGTCCAAAAGGCTTTGCACATAGAATTAGCCAGTCAAAGATAAATTGTGACCTTTTTCAGTGTTGTGTTTTTGTGAACAGAACGTGTAATGTCTTGTGTCCATTTGAAGCAACAGCATCAGAAGAAACATCAAAACACCAGAGGAAAAAATGAAAAACACTGAAAATATCTGGATTTTTTTCAACCACCCTAAATATTAGAAAATAACATTTTACTTCTGTTTGAAAAAAAGATTAAAAAATACAGAATTAAATAATTTGGAGTAAAAAGGCACGACTCTTGCACAGTGTATACATTGAAAACACAGTATAAAGCAGGTATGGAACCATATATAAAAAAAAAATACCTGGGGTTGGGGATTAGGGCAAGGGGGGGAAGCATGGAATATAGACCATCTCTGGACACATCCAGACTGAACACTAAAATAATGCAACATGCATTTTTCCTCTTTTTGATTTTTAGACAGTACTTGTGCTGAATGAATTAAAATAGTAACATTCTTCATTTATCAGAACACTTTCAGCAAATAACAGAGTGGTGCTTTTAAAATTCGGCTTAATTAAAATTCAATGTAAAATATGTGCAAGTGATCAAAAAGTCCAAACCAACAGAAACGTGAGGCGTTTTTTTTTTCTCACTCTCTTTCAATTAGAAAAGTTAAGAAACAAATGTTAATCTCTAAGTCATATTACCTGCTTCTAATGAAATGCCATTTACAAAAGTATTCTCCTGTTACATGTATTAAATTTCCCTTGTAAATACCACTGCAGAACCAACAAATTCCATGAACATTTTGGTTCCATTCATCATGTGCAAAATGTACATCGTTTCATCTTTTGCTGCCAATTTGAACGTTCAAAAGAATTTCGAACAAAAGACACACACAGATTCAAACAAAACCAATGCTTTAAAAAGACAGAAAAAAAACATACACAAAGCACCCCTTCCCCAAACCTCAATGGAATACTGAAACACAACAAAACGGTGTGTCCTGGTACGATGCAAGAGGTAAACTATGTTTTGTCTGCTGAGAACAAGCATATGCAAGGCTGCGTTGAACAGTGTCTCATAGTGCTATCGTTGCAGCTCGTAACAGACCGAATGATCCTAAGAAAAAGTGCAACAGTTTAAGGTGCTGATGGCAACTGAATCACTAATGTAACAGAATTCACTGATGACCAAAGTGAAACCACTGATCCTGCTGCCTCAGTGTCTTCATTCTCCCTCCTGTCAAGTTGCTGCAGAACGAAACAAACAACAACAAAAAAAAAACTAAATACCTACCAGAACCTTCGCCTCAATTCTAAACGCTTTAGCCTCAGAACACTGAAGGAACATGCAAAACAGATTCATGTCTGTCCACACAAGGCAAGTGGGGGGTGATGGGTCATCCTTTTGTAAATGGCTCAAAAAGTGTTTCTGGTTACTCTGTCCAGATCAAGAAGAGAACTGTGCGAGCAAAGAAAGTTAGCAAGCGTTTGCTGTGGGTGTCAAGTGCCTCTCCACAGAATTGGTGGAAAAAAGCAAATCAGGCAGCCAAGTGTTAGAATTTGATGAACTAGGTGTGTGATGATGAAAGATTCAGCGAGAGACCAAAGTTTAGTTTTGGCCTCTCTTTTTTTTTCTTTTTTCTACCAACTGTGCCACAGACCATCACATGAGCTCTCTTTCGTCTCGTCATCCTCTTGAAATTTAAAAGGCAAGAAATATATCAAATTGGAACAAACAAAAAATGAGAATAAGGGGCATGCATATGAAAGCAGTTAAAAAAGCTCAACCCCCCCCCCAGAAAAAAAAAAAAAAAAATTCTACTGTTGTCCTTTTCCATCACTCTCATGGTCCCACAAAAACAAAGAACAAATAAATGAAAATCAAAATGTAAACAAATGGTGGTTGTAGCTGCGGTAGGGGTGCCCCCCTGTGGCAGAGCAGGTTTTCTGCACCCCTCTGCTGGCGTCCCTCTTTTCATCCCCCCCCCAGTGGACTCAGATCAGCTGTTTCAGACTAGGGCAGGATGGTAGTGATGAAATCATAGAATCTCTTCGAGTACTGCTCTGGGTTCACTGTGGAGATCTCTGCCCCGGCCTAAGATGAAAAAAGCATGAGGGTCGATGCTTCTATAAAAGCTATAAAAGGTTTCAGTCATGCATGCGTTCTGGAGCATAAATGATGAATGAGGTGCATCAGAGAAATTCTCCTGGTCAGTGGTCAAAGATGAAACGTCCTATTTTGGTGAATACATCAAATTAAATTTATGAAAGTACATTTTATATATAGCAGGTATCTTGAAAGTGTCTACTTCAATGCTACAAATAACTTTAGTGAAAATAAAATGTCAATATATCTGTGAAATAGTGTTGCACTGTCACTTAGTGTTAGATGTACATTTATGTAAAAATAAATAAATAAACAACATTTTTATTCTGACCTGGGCTTGTTAAAGCATTTAAAATAAAAAAAATTGGCTCTTATTGTAAATATGTCTCATACATAAACCGTTGTTACACTCAATGACATTTTATAGAGTTTCTTCAGTAAATCATGATAAAAAAAACCATTTTTTTTGCCCAGAATTTATTTATCAAACAAGATGTTTTTTTAAATTGTATTATATTTTTATTGTTTTGATACTTGAAACCTCTTTTCTTGTTTGATAATAAAAGTTTGATAAGGTTTCTTCTCCACATTGTACAAATGTTTATGATGTAATTTATACAAAAAAAGAATAAAAACTGTTATTTGGTTATTTTACCTTAATATATATATATATTTAGATTATATTGTCTGTTGGGTGGGCGTCACGGTGGTGCCGTGGGTAGCACGATCGCCTCACAGCAAGAAGGTTGCTGGTTCAAGCCCCGGCTGGGTCAGTTGGCGTTTCTGTGTGCTCCGGTTTCCCCCACAAAGACATGCGGTACAGGTGAACTGAAGGAGCTAAATTGGCTGTAGTGTATGAGAGTGAATGCAAGAGTGTATGGGTGTTTCCCAGTGATAGGTTGCGGCTGGAAGGGCATACGCTGCGTAGAACATATGCTGGATAAGTTGGCGGTTCATTCCGCTGTGG
The DNA here is from genome assembly GCA_903798115.1 of Danio jaintianensis. NCBI lineage: Eukaryota > Metazoa > Chordata > Actinopteri > Cypriniformes > Danionidae > Danio > Danio jaintianensis. The sequence goes on from CAIGQV010000641.1 coordinate 17,326,340, forward strand.
CAACCCCTGATTAATAAAGGGACTAAGCCGAAAAGAAAATGAATGAATGAATGTCTGTTGGGTATTTTTGGTGTAATAGCTATAAATGAGTTATGGGATTTTACAATAACATAGATCTAAATATTAAGAACAATTATATTTAAATGGAAACAATAGCACTCACCCCATGTTTTACTGTCTTGGCTGCATGGGCAGCCTTTTTCTTGGCATCATAATGCTGGAGGATGTCGATAACAGCCATAAAATAGACCTCCTTTCTTGGAGAATCTGCGGGGAGGTTTATGACAGACTTTTATCATGGGATACATGAATAGGATATTCAACAACAAAAAAGTAGATGTCTTATGTGTGAAAGCTGGCTGTTATTTAACAGAATGTTTAATTTTATTCATATTATTTTAATCATCTGACTGTCTAGATGAGGTCAGCTTATTAGATTTTGATAACAGCCTAGAGAACTTTTAGTTTAAGAATATCATGCATGGATGATGAGAAACATCATAACACTAAGAGTGGTCCACCATGACCAAAGTGTTATGTGGTAAAATACATTTTAGTATCGCTTACAGAAGTGCAACATTTGAAAATTTGGCAAAATGCACAAGGCAAATAACAGTATGAACAGTTAGTCATACAGTTAAGCATAATCTTGGCATTTACAAAAGTTGTTCGAAAATGTGTTTTAGGTAATTAAATTTGCTTTGCTTTGTCATAAATCTATGGCATATGTTTAAAAGTGTGCTCAATAAAAACAGTGGAAGGCCCCATTAAGACAACACATTTGCTCCACTCACTGTCATGGCTTTTGATGGCATAGACGTCAATACTGGGGTCGAAGTCTCCAGGTGAGAGTGGTTTAGTGCTGTCCAGAGTGTTACTGGGACTGTCAGGAGGAGTGCCGACAATCCCTCCATCACTCTCTCCTTCCTCCTCTCCCTCATTATCCTCACTCTCCACTTCCTCTTGTTCTGCCCTCTCAACGTCATGGATTCCAACCAGCAGGCTGTAGTCCATCAACTTCAACAAGGCTAGGAACTGAGCGGAGAGATGAGGGAGGAAAAATAGACAACAGTTTGAGGAAGTGACAAAGTGCGTGCACAAGACAAATGACTCATCGAGTGCAAAAGGTAACCCTTTGAAATAATTTACCTCCACGTCCTTTCGAAGCTTATCGAGGAAGATTTTCTTGCTCTCATCATCGATGTATATTTTCTGTCCGTCGTTGATGAAGTCATTGTCTTTGTACGTAGGCAGTTCTTTAGCCTGCTTGAAAAAAGGGACAATATTTAGTGTGCCGATTATGCTCGCAAACTCTTTTTAACGTTCAACGTTCAAACAAATGCAGTAACATAATGTGCCGCAGCAGGGGGTGCTCTATATTCACAAATAAGAGGCTGTTCAGCTGCATGTAGTGTCAAGAGACCCACAAACGAACAAATGAGGAAACTCTGGCTGATTTAGCTGATCTACATTTGTATATAGAGATACTCAGAATGGCCTACAAAGGAAATGAGTAGAGTTAAATGTGTATGTAACTACACATAGTGTCTCAGCTTTAAGTAAATATCACTCTCACGTAGTAAATTTTTATGGCTCAAACTATTGAAAAGGAATGCAGGCAGTTATTCCTCCTCCGTGGTGATTTAAAGATTGAACCTACTAGAGCGATTCTTTGTAATTAAATAGCTTATTTGGTACTATTACTTCAGACTCCAGTGCAAAGTTTTTAATGGACTTTAACAGCTTTAAATATTTGCAGATTTCCCAACTTTCAAGCGCAAACATACACCTATGTTGTTGTGAAATCTAGGTCACTGATAGCCAAAGTGTGTCCTGTTGGTGGGGTGAAGAGCATTAGGGGAGGGTCTGGTTGAGGAAAGTGCATTTAAAGTGACTTCCATGGGAGGGGACTGATTAAATGTTGTGAATCAACTACAGATCAACACATAGTCTTTATTTAATCTCACACCAAAAGTGATAGCTACAAAGATACTAAAACACAACAATTTTCAATGTCAACATTTAAACAAACCAAAAGGTAATACTGAGTGGGTTACATTTAAGACACAATATTGCCTTTATTTTTTTTGTTTAGCTGGGGAAAAAAAGTGTTTCAAACTAAATTAAATATTGTAAACAATCTAACTGAGCCAATGATTCAAATCATCAATTTAAAATTACTGTCACTTGCTTAGTTTCTAAATTAATCAGGCATTTTGAATGACTGATTCAATGAATCATAATGTCATATTTATCCGGGATAGACCTAACCAGCAAAGGTACACACAAAAACACTCTGCGATATATGGTTAAATTTTTTGTCAATATTACACACCTCAAGTATGAATGGGTTTTATTATGTCAGACTAGACTATTCATGCTTTTCAAGACAGAATAACTGCAACCAAAACAGCAAATAAGTCACCAAGCTCTCATTCAATATTATCTCATTTCAGCCAATACCCTCCAAAGTCATATCACAACATTTTCTCATGTCATTCATTTCCTGACAAGTCAAATCCAGAGAATATTCTGTTTCACTTAAATATATGACACATCCTAAAAATAAAGTCACATGTGAATACAACCCTAACGTACAAAGTAAATTGACCTTTTAACCAAATCACTGAATCACACATTATATGCCAACATAGTTTACCTTTAATATACCTTTAAAGTATTAATTTTAGATCCTTTAAATACAAACATACCTTTTAAAAAGGTACCACCCAAGTGAAATAGCTTGTATCTTTATTTCTTATGTGCATGTCAGCTTCTATGGCTATATTGACATTGAAAAACATTCAAACAGCAGACAAAAACTAAATAAGACACTTCAGATTTTTTTTATCATAATATATATCAAAAATAATTAGCCTTTTCTAGGGTGACTGCCAAGATAGCATGGCTTGAGAGGAGAACTATAAACCCGAAAGAGAGGATAATTTGATGTGCAATTATGGAGAAACAGCTCTAACTTTAAAAAACATTTTGAGAAAACTACTACTAAATTTGTACCAACAAGTACAGGTGCAGTTTAAAAAATAGGGTCTACCAACCAACCAAGCATGTGAAGAAAATTAAGTTTTTTTTCCTTCTACTCTTCATGACCTGGCAAGGTAACAAGCAGCTTAATGGACACAAAAACAGTGAGAAAGGGCAGAAGCCTTATATCTCACATGCAGGGCTAAAGCTTAATTTATACTTCTGTGTTGAATGATCACCGTACCCCACCTTTGCATGTAGCTGATGCCATTGTGAGCATTTATACTTCTGCGTCCCATCTTGTGTTGCTCTGCAATAACATTTACGAAACACTACTAGGCAGTGGGGATTCTATGTTCAACTGTGTTGAGTTTCTTTGATGGTGTTTTGAGTTTCCATCAGAAATGCCCACCCTTGTCACAGCTACCCAGCCGAACAATCACAGATCTTGTGCATCATCGATGTAGGTGCGGGTCAGGGTCTGTGTCAGGGTACGGCAAAGTGTATGTGACTAAGCAAAGGCTATGCTGTACCTACCATGTGAACACAATGTAGAAGAATAAATTGGCCTTAACGGTGACAGTCAGTATCTCTGTTAAGCAATGACTTTAGATTGGCAGCATTTCAACAGTCACGTAAAAAGCTGCCTTTAGCCTGTAATTTATCCATTTGAATAAATAGGTAAAACATTACGTATCTCACCTGTATAAAAATGACTATGTCTATTCCATATGGCATATGAAAGACAGAAATGTTGTATTTTGGTGTTATGTTTTAATTTAGTTGTTTGTTTTCCTTGACATTCAAAACTGAGTGATAAGACTAGTTTTCAGAAATCTATATTATTATAATATAATTTAGCTTTACAATCTTTTAATTCGTAATGATTTACTCATAATATTTCTAGATTTAAATGTAAACTTGCTGTTCAGAGTTGGTGGGACATTTTTCTGTATGTAGCCTGCAAAATTGCTTTTGGAAAACAGCTTTTACACCCAGAAAGTGTCCAAGGATATGACAGGGATTAGGGTCTATGGCCCTGTGACCGAATAAAAGGGTTAGAGTTGGAGTCGGGTAACCTCATGGCCCTCAGACCACCAGTAGGCCATCTGTTGTTCAGCTCATGAATAACTTTGACTTGGCCTAGCAGATTTACTTTCTGTACTGCACTGCAGTTAAGCATCAGATTATGCTTTTATTAGATGGAACTTTTACATGTCTTTCAAATCCAGTGTGGTTTTAACCACTGCAAATAAAAATTAATTCTTAAAGCCCTAACTGATTGTTTAGTCTACAGTGTTGAAAACGTAAAACCATTAACATCCATAGTAAGACAAACTATGGAAGTCAATGGCTACCATTTTCCAACATTCATCAGAATATCTTCTCTTATGTTTTACAGAACATATAAGAAAATCATAAAGGTTTAGAACCACTTGAGGACAAGTATATAGTGAGGAAATGTAGATATTTGGGTGAACGATCACTTCAAATCATCCTTTTTTGTTTACAGTGCCAGTGTTGATGCTACTGAAGCTTACAGACTCTTGGTTTAATCTCCATATCTTAAAAAAGCACCATGGACTCTGCTTCACCTTGACACTCTAAGTATAGGATAGATCTACATCTGTGCACCCGATAATCACACAGACGCTCTAAATTCAGCACGCCTCATACTCTTTCCCAGTAAATTAAGGTGCTCGAAGTGACAAACAATTAGCCACTACAGAATGAGCCATCTTTAACAAACACACAAGTAAAGAAAGATGGCATGCATTACATTCTATTTTTACTTATCAAAAAGTAATAGGAAAACAATAAAATGTTTGAGAATGTTTGAGGGTGAAACTGACCTTTTCTTTGTCGCTAGCCTCTCTGGCAACTGTAGAACCCTATAGGGCAGAAAAATTTAAATATCTTAAAACATACCACAATCAGTCATCAAGTGTGACTTTGCCAGCCATTTTTCACAATCCTTACCTTCAGGTCATATTTCTTATACACAGACAACCGGTGGCTGAACACATTGCGTGTGACAATCATGTAAGTCTCATCTCCATCTACAGTGAGGCGGTACATGCCTAGAAACTGTGGCAACAGTGTGGATCCATGACATTCCACAATATACTGCAATAAAGAAACATAATATAACTATGTGGCTAATGAGAGAAGGTAAATGTAAGGTAAAACAGCAATTAAATGTATATGCCATTGTAAAGGGAATATATATGAGCCTGTGTGTTCATACCTGGTGGTACTTCTTGAGGATGTTGTGCATCTCCGCCACATCCTCGCTGCTAATGGTCTTGATAACGTACCTCTTGTCGTAGGAGGTGTGAAAGCGAGCACCACTTCGGCCCTGAGCTTCACTGACGAGTGGTGCACTGCGGGTCAGAGAGTTCTAGGAAAGAGACACAATGAATACAGAAATGAATATAACTGAGAAAGAAAGAGAGAGAGAATTTGAACCCTTTTGTATTGAGTGAAAGCCCTGATATACTTGCAGCAACAATTTTTTACATTCAAAAAACAGCATTGTTGTATTAGCAAACTTCCTCTCAACATACAAATATGCAGTGCATTTTCTTCTCAGATGTTTGTCTTCTCCCAGTGTTAATAATCAATTGATTAACAATACAATTGTGGATCTAAAATGTAGCAATTGTTCACCTATTCCACCGAATGTGAGCCAGAAAATGAGGTAAACAGCCTACACCTGCCTTTTGAACCTGCTGATTTCAATCCTGGAACACTAATGTCATTATCTAGATAGCAATATAATGTTATCAGTTGGGCTTGACAAATGCAAAAAAAGAATGGATTAAAAACTACTATTTATTCTTATTAACAAAATTACATCATACATCACTGTTCAAATGTTTGGAGTTGATTTTAGACAAAGTGTTTTGTGCTCACCAAAGCTGCATTTGATCAAACATAATAATGTGAAACCTTATTACAATTTAAATTGTTTCCATTGTAATACATTTAGAAAAGGTTACTTATTCCTGTGCTCCATCTGAGTCTGCAGCACATGATCATCCAGAATCATTCTAGTAAAAATCTTTAACCAATTCATCACACACATGAGTGGGAGTGGGTGGTTTACCTGTAGGAGAGATACTCTTTCCTCTCTGTGTGCATGTGTGTGTATGTGTTCTGCTGCTTAATACTTTAGTGGAAACCATAATAGATTTTGTTCAACGTTCTTTAGGAACTTACAGTATTTCAAATAGACATTTTTTTGTAACAATGTAAAGATCTTTATTGGATGGTACACTTGCTGAATAAAAGTCTTTTTTAATCTGTGATGCACCATGTTTGTTTGGTCTGTTGAATTATATCATAGCTCAGCTGTCGAGTTGAAGGCTCTGAAGTTCAATGTCTGAAAGAGGTTCTCAGATCTCACGACTAAACACTGGCTCTCGTGGAAAAAAGGGGAAGCGAGTTTATGATGATAACATTTTGTACACAGAACATTTACAGAAATTACCCTGTCCACAAATACATGGTCACTTTGACTGTTTTCTCTATGACTGAAGTGCTCTGCCCTTGTGTATGTCCCAGTTTCAGGGAAAAAAAAAAAAAAAAAGCTCATGGTGGACACATGATGCACTTGAAAGTACTGGAAGGTCTCTGCTCGGTGAGGGTGAGTGACGGACACAGCTGTTCAGTGCAGCTCTATATCCATTGCCAAATGTCTGCTAGCTCAAACATCTACACAATCCACACATACTCCCATTACCTCCCTCTATGAGTATTCAATAATTTTTTTCCAATTAAAGTTTTTTTATTTACATTTATTGCTTTACATGACGATGTTTATTTGCCAATTATTATTTTTTACTATGCCAAGTAATGTCCACATAGCAGTAATGCACAGTTCTGTGAAGATACAATTACACATTATTTTCTGTGATCATGATTGCATTGTATCAGTGTGTCTCTCTTCCTCTAATCTTTGTGCTTGGATTTCCTCATTGACACATACACCATATTCATCAAGTACGCTTATTAAACGCAATGCAGAAAGCAGGATATGAGATTCCGCAAGGCTTCCCGAGCTGAGTCATGCGGGTTAAGGCCTGTAGCTGTTTAGCTGACGGTTTGATCTGCAGGGAAGACTGTGCAAAGATGGGCTGAAAATAGTGATGATGATGAGACAGGCGACTGTCAGAGGACACAGGCCGGACTGAGAAACTACACCATTAGGAAGTCATGACAGGATTACTCTAGATCTGTTACAAAACAGCTTTGTTATCATGCAGGCAGTCTCGCATAGCCAGACTTTTGACTTGCGGCATAATGTCTGGTCCAAAGTGCCGCCCACTTATGAACGACATGAAAAGCTGACCTACACTAGGCTAATTTTATAGGGATGAGGTTCTCCAAGGCACTCCATTGTACATAATAATGTACAATGGTTCCTCTAGTATTTTGTTATTTACTGAATAAAGATCTGATTTTTAAGGACTTTTAAATTAATTCACACAACTTTGCCAGTGCTAGAAAATGCTTTTTTTTTAATTATGCCAATATATGCAGGTTTTTCAAGCAACTTAGACTAAGTAATACCTTGATTTGTAGCTGTTTTTGTTTGTTTCAGTGTTCATTCTTTTTTTAATTTTTAATTTTATTTTAAGTCATCTTGAGGTCATCTTTTGGGTTTTGCCTTTTGGTTGAAAACTGATTTGAAGTTATTATTCTATCCCAGATGTGATCAATATCCAAGTAAAACAGCTTCTTGAACAATACAAAAAAAATTCAGGGTGGGATTTGATTTTCATGGTTGTGGTTTGCTATTGGTCAATTCCTTGACAGGTTGTTCCGCCGTCATGCTTAAAAACATATCAATGATGCCATCACTTCTATGTTGCATTTTATGGAGTTTTAGGTTGATCCACCATGTCTTCCTTTGTTTTGTTCTTGTTTCCTGAGTTTCTCCCATTTTCAGTTTCACGGTTATTAATTATGTTGCATACCTGCTTGTAGTTTTATTCTCATTAGGGATGCATCAAAATGGAAAATTTTTCACTGATATGGATAACTCGTTAAATTTAAAAGCTGATAACTGATATATAGGCTGATAAATGCAAATCGTGCTATACACTATTCTGAGCCTGATTTACTAAAACAAAACAAACTAGAATAAATCTTAAAATCTTAACTACAGAAAACTGCAAAGAAACATCTAGATATTTCTTTTCCCAAAATCATTTACAAATTGCAATTCAAAAAAAAAAAAAAAAAAGAAATCTAATTAGAAACTCTACACTGCCAACATCTTTAGCATAAAATTCACATCTGCCATGTGATGTCTAATCACCAATGTATTTGCTTTTATGTGTTTCTCTTGCATTTACCATTATAGCCTTTCGTGGATATATTTTGTTTTTTAAATAAAAGGTTTAAATATTTTAGACCTCCTGTCCTCGTTTTTGCATACATGCAGTGACAGCGTAAAAATGATATGCAGATCTACACACGTCTACATGTGCTCATCTTGGTGAAATAAAGGTTTTATTCTTCTCTGATGTACAACACAGGAAGCCTAGACAACGGTAAACCAAGTAAACCGCTCACACTGAACGTTTTTAACCCTTGTGTATTGTTCAAATTTTCTCAGCTTTCGCTAGGTTAGAGCCCCATTGACTTGCATTATAACGACATTTTTTGATTGCAAAGCCATGACACCATATAATTATGCATTCTTGATTGCAGGTTTCCCTGTTGGGAAGAGGTAAAATTTGTAATTTTTACCGTTGATAATCAGTTGCACCATTAACCCTGTGGATAAGCCAGAGCAAAACAAAAATGGATTTTATATGGAGGTCTATGGAGTAAAATTATAGTGTGCATGCATAAATACACGCTACTATGTTCTGAGAGCTTTTTTTTTTTTTTTTCAAACATAATAAAATATGTAAAGGTCTCTCTTAAACTCACTCTCACACACTCTCTATTTCTCTCCCTCACACACACACACACGCACGCACACACACACTATACTAAACTAAATATAAAAGCCAGAATGTATGCTTTTTTTTGCAAAAAATGTTGTTATAATGCAAGTCAATGGGGCAAAAACAGCCACTAACATAATGAAAGGGTAGTAAATTTTCCCAGAGTGTATTGTTGAGTTTTTTTGAAAAATTCCATAGCATTTTCCCAAAATGTGTCAAAATAAGATGCGTCACCAAAAACACAGAGAACGTTGTGGCCAAATTAAGCCTTAAAAATCAGCCCAAAGTGGATGAAAACATCCCCAACAGCACACAAGGGTTAATCAAGACCGTAAAATAAGCAGCAGATTCTGGGAAGCTGATGTTTTTTTGTGTATGTCTCAGCATTACAGTCAGAATGTGATGCCTTTTAAACCCACACAAGCAGACAAGAAGCTCTAACCAAGACCCTGAGCTACTGATTACAGTGAAGAGCAAAGGCCCATCTTGCTCATTAGCCCAAATTAGAAATGTTGAGGAAAGGCTTTCCACCTAATGTACACTGATTGCGACTATTCTTGCTTAAAAAGGTATTTTTGTCTATGAAAGGGATATATGGAAAGGAATATGAGGCCAATTAGGAACGTTTGTACGTGGGAGGCTGAAGGACAGCTCTGACATTACTGTGTTATTATAGGGAATAATGGTCTTCATTACGACAGCCAATTGAGTGGTTAACGACTAAATTACCTCTTGGTAATCATGGGCTTTTCTCACAGAGACTTGAATATATTTTGCATTGTTTAGTGGTAAGTACACTGGTGTCTTGTGTTGTTCAACTGCAGTTTTACACTGAAGTTTTAAGATGCACTGAATGTGACACCTTGGATCTCTTATTCGCAGAGCCTACCTGGAAGTCCTGATCATCGATGACGAACCTCTCTCTCAAATTACGAAAAACAAGAGGGCAATACTCCTTGAACTTAAAATGGCTTGGCATATTCTCTCTGAAAACAAAAAGAAGAAAATCATAAAATAAATGAATGAATACATTTTAATTGAAATCAACATGATAATTTTTTTTGCATATATTTATTTTATTATTTCTGATCTATTAATGCCCTCTTGTATTTCGTAATTTGAGAGAGAGGTTCGT
>CAIGQV010000641.1:17336822-17357512 GCA_903798115.1 Danio jaintianensis
TATATATATATATATAGATCAGAAATAATAAAATAAATATATGCATTATTTAATATAATTCATTCATTTGAACAGGTTCACAAGACAAAAAAAGGTTCAAAACATTTGAGAACTGTCAAAAGTCTCAGAAGAACTCACTTGTTGAATAGGTGATTGTCCACCTTAATCTTCGAGTAGGCTTTGAAGTCATCAGGCATAAGCATGATGGGGATCTGAACATGGCTCAACTCGTTTATCTGGAGAAAAGGAGGAGAGAGATAGAGAGAGATAAAATAAATACATGAAGTAACAGAAGTAAATAAATAAATACATGTAACAATAGAAAAAAATAAATATATGACTTAAAATGGACATCAGGGCTCCAGACTAAACACTCACATAAAATATTGCAAAAAAAAAACACTGCAAAAAAATATTTTGGATGCTGGAAATATTTTGTATTATTTTTGTAAATTTTGCAAAATTATTGTATAATTTAAAAACAATGAGCAAGCGTTTACATTAAAGGCTCATCCAATCACTCGCTGCTTTCACTTCCCCTCCATTTTATTGTCCTCAGGTAAACACACTCACTCAAAGCATGGTAAAATGCTTGTCTGCAACCATTACATGTACATTTGTTTTGCTATTCTGATTAAAATTATTCCGATTAAAAGATTTGGTGGACTGTGAACATTCTGATGAAACTCCTTATGACGTGATCCCATTGAGAAACGATGTGTGGAACACACCAAATAAACTAAACTAGGCCTGTCACGATATCTATTTTTTGTTGTACGATATATTGCATCAAAATATATTGTGATAAACGATATTATATAACTAACAGAGGCTGCGATATCTGGTACCAGATGTATTTTCAGTTGTCAGACAGAGACCCACATGAAAATATACTTAAGTAATTTATAATAAATACTATAGTGTTTTTTAACCATACTAACACCCCCATTAGAGATGTTGCAATCAACTAAAATGTTGCTAGAATTGTTTTTTATGTATGGGCGAAATATATTGCATCACCAAAAATGATTGAGGTCATGTCCATGTGTTGTGCAGTAAGTCGATATATTGATTATTGTGACAGCCCTAGGCGCTCACTGAAAGCCTGAAGTTGCCCAATGGCCAACCACTGGCTTGGTGTGTCCAGGCCTCAAGTCTTCTAAAGAGACTCAATCACTTAATTAGATTTGATTTAGCTTTTTATTAACAAATAAAAGGTTGATCATCAATCTACAACATTTCAAGTTGGTCATGGGAGCTGAAGCATTCACTGAACAAAATGATTCATTGGATTTAGTAATTTAAGGTAAGTGGTTGTAAACAATTAATATGGCTTGAATTTAGACAAACAAATTAAATTTAGTAATGTTCAATTTAATGTGTTTGTTTAAATTTAGCTTACATAAATTATTTGCAACAATTTGCAAGAAACAGTGATGCTTTTTCTCATGTGTATGCGTGAGGTTCTGTTGACTGCTCAATAATTATGTGGAAATAAAAAGCTAAATTAAAGAAGTGATCGTGTCTATTCAGAAGCCTTGGATTAAATCAGTTTATTCACGTGGATTTTCTTTATGTCTTCAAGAAAATTTTGAAGCATTATTCAGAGTTCTGGGTAAATAGATTTCTCAGATTTGTTTAAAAAGATCTTCTTTTTTTATGAAGATAAACGGAAGTCTTTTGGGTCTGTAATGACAAGAGGGTGAATAAATGATGCCACAATCTTCATTTTAGACTGAACCAACCCATTAATATAATTAGTCATGTGACAGCGAATCAATCAATGCAGACAAACAGCAGGTGCTGAGATGTGCTGGTACAGTTTGAGTGATGTGTTGTGCTCATCAGAGGGCGATATCTCTGTAACACAATGCACTCCTTTACACTGCTCAGGATCTGAAACAATGTGCTACATTCAACAGTCTTCGGTTCCTGCTGTGCACAGTTTGCTCTTGTGAAAACAACACTAAAACGATCTTGTATTAAAACCGTAATAACGGAAATGGCTGCTGTTCTGTGAAAAGTAGGAATTTAAAACTGCTGTGCGCCATGTTCATTCCGACAAAGAGAGCTGGTGACTCATAGGTTCTTTCCTTCTATTAAAAAATAAATAAATAAATAACAATAGCACTAAGAAAACTCTAGAGGACTGCAGAAGGCTTTAATTACTGTGATATATTTGTTTGTTTGAGGATGTGCATGCACCGGGATAATTATAAGTAATCAAATAGGCATGAAGCATCATGGGAGATTGAAGATTTTGTGTTTGACACTTTCGGCAGTGACAGACAGTCAGCAAAACAGTTAATAATAAATTCATAAACCGTCTAAAAAGTAATGGGGGCAGCAATATAACAATTATGGCCTACAATGTTTTTTTGGCTTATATTAAAAACTGAAGATAGTCTGCTAAATTAATTAAAAATAAAATTCAAAATCAACTGCTGCCTGTAAGTGAATTTGATAACGGTCTTATTTGTTTGTTTAATAATTACTTTGCGTCATGTCAGCAGCAGTTGCTATGTTCATGGCAAAGACAAATTCAAATTCACCATTCAAACAGTATCATTTCAATAAGATATTATTAAAATTCAACCCGATGGAGCTTGAGAGGCCCTGCAAAGAAAAATAGGGAAATTTTCCCCCCAAAAAGGTGAACCAAAGTTGTAGGATTTTACTCAAAACAATTTGAGGATGTAATTGGTCCCAAAGGTGCTTCAACCAAGTATTGAGAAAAGGCTGTGAATACTTCAGTACATGCAATTAAAACAAATCTTTGTGGTCAATTTTAGTTATGAGGTGTTGATTGTAAACTTTTGGGGGAAATAATGAATTTCCAAATGTGGAAAGTGTGAAAAAGTGTTTTATCATTTAACAGATACAAAATTGCATGTCTGTTGATAACATAGCAACAATAATATTGTGCATCACTATATGCAATGTAAATCAAGTAAATTAAATAAGCCAGAAAATAAACAAACAAGCAAACATAGAAATGCAACCGAAGAGCTATAACATTTGACATTTACAAAAAAGAAAAAAGTCATGCATTTAGCATCTCACATAAATCTAATCAAAAGCTTTCAATTAAGGTGTGCACTGCAGATATTTGCTCAGAAATGCATACTACTAACAACCAAAGGTAAAAGTTGCATTACGGGGCTGCCTGCCTGCCAGTCAAACCCTTTAACTGAGTTTTCTCATAGGCAAGTTAGAGACAGGTTGTCTTCCAAGACTTGGAGGAGAAATTGCATCAACCCGCTGTGATGTGACCTCTCAGATAATGGAGAGCATTGAGGTCCCTCGAGACTTCCCTATTGGCTGGTAAAATGCCAGGCCTCTGGATTTTGAAGGGTGTCTCTGAGCTCTGCACTGTGGGTGAGCAGTGCTACCTACAGTATAGGAGGCAGATTATCTTTTTTCTTGTCTTTCCAAATGTGATTATTATACCTCATTTGTTCTGCGTGTCAATTTTGCAAACAGCCAGACATCCAAGAGTCAGTTATTCAGCTTTCCTTCTGGATTTTTAGCTTAGTATAGGAAAAATAAACGCTTTTCTATCAGTGATGTAGATGACTACAATGATTATTTTTTTAAATAAAATGCACTGACATAAAATTTTAAATGCTAAAGTTTAGGCTGAATGTATGTAATGAATGTTAATTAGAGAGTATGCCAAATGCTCTTTTTATTCCAGAAAAAAAACACTTTAACAAAACACTGTAACATTTTTACAATGTTTTACAGAAGATGCCATAATAAAAGTATTAAAATACTAATTCATTTTAACTTTAATCCTTTATACATTTATACTCTCCTTCAAATCCATTTGTCAGCAAAATGTTTTTAATCACTGATAATATAAATCAATTTAGTATGATCACTTAATCTTTTTTTATATTTTAATAAGTGCAGGTAAGAGTAAGAGCACCGCGTACACCATCACAAAAGGGCTGGCTTGCATTCACGATCTAATTCAAGATTAAACTAATATCGCAGCTCACGAAAAGACCGTTATTGCAATTAGCATGACGCATGCAAACAACAACAATGCCAATATCAACGGTGCAATATCAGACACCACATGTGAGAAACAGCACAGTTAAATTAGTATTAGCTCAGTTCATTTGTCAAGCAGTGTGTGCAGGGCGGTGGCCGCACGCAGATTTTTTTGATCATAGATTGTAAAAAGGTTGGATTAGTGCTGATTTCAAATGCAATAAATCTGTTAATATAAAATTTGTAGTATTACAATTTTGTCTAGTCCTCCTAAAGTTTTGAAGTTTTGAAGCACCAGTGCTACCAAGAAAAAAAAAGTTAATTTCGAGCCCTGATAATCACATAATATTTTCTATATTTTAATAAGTACAGTCAGAATAAGTTTGTGGTTCATATTTTTACATGTATATATGTTATTTTGAAGGCCAGCAGAACATTACTTCACGAATATTTTATTTTCGCAAAATGTATAATTTGCTGTCGACACAAAAAATTGATTGAGTGAGGGTAACTAAAATAATTTTTTTTAAATGTTGGTAAGATTGTTGTTTTAAGGCTACCAGTAGCCCATTTATTTTGATTATTTCTGAATGAAATTATAGTGTTTAACTACTGCAACATATTGGTGTGTTTTTTGCTCTCTTAACAATTGATGGAACTTATAGTCATCTAGAAAATTCAAATTAGCTAACAGTAGCAATTTAGCAAAAGCTAAATTTATTGGTAAAATTAATTTATTAGTAAGAATTTATTGGTATGTCTTCTGCATCAAATCAGGGTGTACATTTACTACAGGCAATAGGACGCTTGCATGTTGTGCTGCTGACTCTAATGGCAATCATCCCTAAAGTAAACACGTACCCTGACACGAGAGAAGATATAAGATATAGTTTTTTTATTATTTTATTTGTGCATCTGTGCAAACTGATGTCGAGCTGTGAATAATTACATTTGACCCTCTGAAGTCACATTGAATGTTTTGACAATGTTTTTGGTTTCTTTTCTGGACTTTGAATGTATCTGAACTGGTCTCTTGGAGGAAGAAGGAGCTCTCAGATTTCATCTAAATATCTTTGTTCTGAAGATGCACAAAGTTCTCAGGGGACTGATGAGCAAAGACAATTAAAATAATATTAATATTGACAAATTCTTCGCAGTTTCTTCAATTCGTTGAATTAGCCCTGCAGTGTTCCTTTGCATTCGACCTTATTAATAAAAATAACTGACTTGTTATTTTCCAGGTTTTCCATTCATTTTTGTCAAAGAGGACATGGGTAGGCTTCTCATACGTCCAAGGGGAAACCTGTGGGCTGATCCTGAGGCTTTGGGTTACCGAAGCCCTTTACGAGAATGCAAATTGCGAAAGGAAGTCAGGCATTTTAAACAAGGTCACTTGAAACCCTTTAAAACACCTCACTCCTGACACAAGCAAGCGTAAAGAGGCTGTAATGCATGCTGTGGTTACTGCTCAGCGAGTTCAGCTCATCTTTCAGACTGTGGTCAGAGATTAGTCTATGTTGAGCGCTAGGTATGAAGAGCAAATTATTATCTGCACCTCCAAATCTAGTTAGTCATCAGAGAAATGACAACAAAAAAATTATTCATTAGGATTTTTCAAGGATATGAAATAAAATGAGTCAGTAATTTGGTTTTCCTTGCAAATATTTAACTTGAGATAGCCTAATAAAGCATCAAACTTGGATAAATATAAATCCAGGAATCACATCCTATTTGAATTACAGACTGATTCAATTGAAATTTCTTCACCACCTCTATCACCCCATCTAAATTTGATACAGTGAGCCCAATATATCTATGATTATCTGAGATTAATTATTCTATATCTTAAGAAAAGCTAACATATTGGTTAAGAAATAAAAGTAAAAAAATCATAGAGTTTGACAACCCCTGCTTGTGTATAGGGAAAATACACCAGAGTGAAATTACTCTTGAATAAGATGTTACAATGTATTGTAACAATGTATCACTTCATTCAGTTTGTTCAATGTAGTGTAACTACAATGTAATACTTTATTCAATTTGTATCTCATATATATCCTGTGTCAACTCACTTTGTATTGACCCTATTCTGCAATGCTTTAGTAAGCTCTTTTCTGCGATTGTTTTATAACTTCCGATTCATTTGTATAAGGGGAAACAAACAGTTGTGTTTATGGCGATGAATAAAAATGTAAATAATATAATAAGAAAATACAAGTTTTCAACATAAAGCAGCATATTGAACTGTTGTTTTACGGATAAAAATAAACAGAAGTGAATGAGACTGGAAGTCTCATTCAAGCCAGTAAGCCTCCAATGGCTTCGCCAAAGAATAAGGTCAATAGAAAAATAAATGATGACTGTTAATTATAATTTACCCTTTTTATAATAATTATAATTTATGTATTATTATGATTCATATATTTATCAATGATGTGTAGTTATTTCCACTAGAATGATTAATAATTGTATGTAGAATTAGTTTATTTAGAAATCACAGCATTATAATGTACAGCATGAACAATGAATATATACAGATTACTGTATATAATCGTAAATACATCTTTTGGACAATGGTAAAAAATTAGGCAATTTTTAATAGCTATTAGGAATCTTATGACAAAATTAATTTATTTGGACTGCTAATGTCACAACAAACAGTCAGAAATATGAACAAAGGAGGCAAATTTCATGAGTTTATTTCAAGTTTATGCCCACTCATCACTAAAACTGAAACTTTCTTTGGATTGTGCTGACATAAACATGTTCATCCTTTTTATAGAACAGATGAGCTCTCTTAACCAAAAGAAACATAACTGCTCTTTGGGCCTCCGCCAGGCTGTTGTATGCACTATTTATTATAAGATCAAGCGAGGCACAGGCTGCAGACGAAATGCAAGTAGCCACATACCAGAGAACATGACACTAAATCACCCACAAACCAAAAAAAGTGCTAACCAAAAGCAGAGGGGACCAAAATCTCCATCTTTACACCTTTCTCTGCTGATGTTTTGCTGTTAGTGGCATGCAGTAGTTTGTTTTCATGCAGGATAGGATTAATGCAGTGTGTATTTGAAATGCAATTAAAGCTAAGCGGTGATGTGAGGGGTTAAGAGGCAATAGGCGCTTGCAGAAACATGTGCAAGCAGGATGAGGTATGAACTGTGCTTTCATAAAAAGTCTTTCTGCTGGCAATGGTGAAGAAACGGCTCCCTGCGACCCCTGTCAGCTACGGCAGGGGGTCTTCTCAGTCTCTCTCTCAGTAGCTACAGCTTATTTTGGAGACCAAATCTATGCCTTTTAAGGGCTTGGTATCACGTGGAGAAATAGGGAACTATAGGTTCCTTTTCTGTGAAACATGCCGTATGTCAGACACGTGCATGTGAATAACAAAGGGCAAAGGCAAAAACGACACTGAAAGCGACAAAAATGCCACAGATACTTGTGTGTATTTTGTGGTTGGCTAAAGGTTCCACAGTGTAATCTTTTGGATCTTACCATAAACATTTGAACCATTTTAGCATAAATACACACAGCATTTAGTAGAAAAAATTACAAACAATGGACATTTAGTTTCTTTTTTTTTGAGTATTAATCAAGATTAGATCAATTCAAAAATTCTAATCAATTCTAGGAAAAAGGTTCTTAAATTTAAAAGTGAGCCAAGTCATTCTAAAGGTGCTTCCAATTATTCACTAGTATTTTTATTATTATTTAAAATAGGGCTGGCCTGGGAGGTATGACTGTATGACTGTATATCGTTACCATAGAATAAATTGAGAATTTATTATTTTTATTTATTTTTTTATTCTGTATATATGTGACATGTAAATAAGTGGGAGTGGCTAACTCATGTGCAGTGTGACTAAGCAAGACTGAGTCATGCTGCTCATGAGACTGAGTGAAATGCTGACTGTAGTAAGATCAGGTCAGCAATCTGGTGAAATTTGACGTGATTTAGATGAACTGTTTTGTATTATGGACTTGAAACTGTGAATGTGAGTACAGAATCTCTTTGTGTACAATATCCTTCAGTAAGTTAAACAGTCCGTTGTGTAGTGCTACAGCCTCTGCTGACTAACAGCCTCTCCCAGGTCCTAATGCTGGCCCAGTAACATGACTGATTCACATGAGAGCGCAGCAAAATTAGACTAGGATAATTTAAGTAAAATACACAAATAATATGATGTTATGTCATGACATGCTTAGTCTTGTTTGATATATTGGTCAGCAGAATATATGAAAAAAAAAGAACTGAATTATGAACTATGACACCAATCATAAAGAGCTTAATTCAGTATCTGCTCTGTTAATGCCTTTTCTTTTACAATATTGCTCCCAAGCAGCCCCCGGTTCTAGTGAGTTCCCCATGAGAAATTTATTCAGGGGCTACTGCGTTACACTACAATTTTCCAAATATTTTTTAGAGATGCATCTATTGACCGGACAGGGACTGTAATCATCTGATTTTCATGATCGGTGACCAGCTGGTCTTCTGGCTGATTCCAGGCCAGCCCGTAAGACAAAAAAGTTACAGTGTTTTTAATGCAGTTTGAGTTAGGGCTGGGCGATAAGACGATATAATATATCGTTGTCTATCGGTGTCTAAGGAGCATGCCGATATCAATTATGACATTGAATTATCAGGCAATAATCAACATTATGGAGAAAAAATAAACATGATACATGATTACAAAGTAAATGTAGGCTTGATATTTTATTGTATTTTAATTGGCCTAGTAATTGCTCTTACCTTTAAATTTGTGATGAATGTGTATGGTAGCGTATATTTTAATAAAGAACATTATTTTAGAAATGCACTGTTGCCTAAATTTTTTTTTAATTTAGACCTATAAATACAAAAATTATATAGTATTTTTTTGTATAAAGTAAATTTAATTTAACAAAATGACGTGTATCAGGCACAGGTATCTTTTGTAATCAACTTATAATGCGCACAAAAAATTTTTTCCCGCACCTGCTGTATCTAAAGCATTTTCCCAATTCAAAACTAGATTTAGCCTGCCACAATATAACCAGCTAAAAAAGGCAAAAACTATCAACTTTATTATTTATGTTGAACCTAAACATTCTTAAACATCACAAAACAATGCAGGTTTCATGACAGGATAACAAACACACTTCTCCGAAGCTAAAGCATTACGACAGTGCAAACCCTTTCCGAAGGACTGTGTACAAAACAATTTTCGGCTTACAAGGAAATATTTTTCCTCATATCATCCTGGGCCGACGAGAGCAGCTATAGGAAAATTAATCAGGTGGAGTCAATACAGAAAATGAAGAGTGATTTAATTCATTATTATTATTAGTTTGAAATTATGTGGTCATATTAACAAGTCATCAGCACTGTAATTCGAAATGAGCTTTATTTTATCTGCCAGGTGCTCCATCTCACCAGCATGCACAGGCTGACACACATCTAAAATGTCTTCAAAACAAACAAAAAAATTCAAAACAAAACAAAACATCCAGACATCTAAATGAAAGATTGTGTATTTTGCTTATGATGCTGATATGAGTTTTAAATCCTAATATGCGCTTCGGAAAGGAATGTATGAGTAAAAGACAAGCAGATGAGAAATCATGAGATGCAGGGTCAACATATTATGCACATATTTGTTTGCACCACAGTCTATACAGTATCTATATAGGCTATACTTAATATTTAGGATACTACTTATGCAAACGTTTTAATAGCTAATGCAGAGATGCCCAAACTAGGGCCCGCAGGCCAAAGTTGGCCCATGGTGAACCTTTGATTTGGCCCGCCATCCTATGTGAGAAGGGAGGAGGAACGATGGGGATGGTTTAGAGATTATCATTTCAACTCTAATGTAACCTTTTGTTTGTTTGTTTTATTGTTAAAAGCTGACTGAAATTAAATGTTTCAATTAAATATTGTAAATTAATCAGATTTAGTTTAAATGTACATACTGTCACCTGATGGATAGAAGACAATGCAGAGACTTTGGTGAGCAAATCAAGGCAAAGGCAGATTCTGCTTAACTAGTGTATTCAGCATTGAACTCCACTGTTATGTTTTTATTGCAATAAGTTATCATTTTAGAAGTTATGCTGCATTAGTTATGCTGCACTTTTTTAGTTTTAAATATTAGGAAATATATTATGACATTACCCATGGCAACTTTAATGTAATATAGTTTGGTATATTTACCTTCAGCCCACAGCTCATAATGATATTTGGTTTTTGGCCCTTTACATGAAAAAGTTTGGGCACCCCGAGCTAATGAAATGCATCTTAATGATCGTGTGATGTAGGGGTGGATAAGAGTGTTCTCTGTTCAGCTGCACTGAGTCGGTGTATAGTCTAACACAGTGCCTAATCTGCATAAATCAAATATCTTATCAGGAAGGTACTAGAGTCTAAGAGAGGGTGTGATAATGTAAATAATAATTTAAAAAAAAAATCAATAGAGTAGATTCTAAATTATGTATGATTCTACTGTCCTTATTCTTTCACTGAAGAGTGGGTACAACCATTGGAACCCAATTGTCTCGAGACTTATGGTCTCATTCCTTTTTACTGAATTTTATCCAAAAAACTGCTTGTTATGCTGCTTGATGTTGCAATTTGGAATTTTCTTATTATATTATTTTTATTTTATTTTTATCTATCATCAAAAATACCCTTGTTTGTCAATACACTAGTTTGACTATTTACTGCTGTTATTTCCCCTTAGAGAGTCCAAAAACAATCACAGAATAAAGGTTGCTTCTGCTTAGAATAAGGTGAATATGACAGGTTTGGAATTTGTGAGCCTCCTATAATTCATCAAAGGTTTTGACCATCATTAAATCAAACGTGCAAATTTATGAAACCATTCAACAACTTTTGTGTATTTTAATTCAATTTGCTTGTAATTTACCAGTCTAACTTTCAGCACCATGTAAATAAATCAAACATCTTATTCAGTGGGCACGAGGACATGTTGGAAGCTTTTAGAGCTGCTGATGTAGCCACCGGTGACTGTTAGCAAATAGCTTACTGAATATCATACACAGGACAAGTCATTCTGTACTCTCATTCTCAATTTCAAGGCAGCAATCAGAAACGGTGCTTCTAAATCACCATACACAAGGAAAAGTTCACTTCCAGAATGATCTTTTTGCTGGGACTCTGCACACAAGTTATAGCACGTGCATAATCATCACATCATCTTATTGCCACTGCTTATCAGCATAATTTTCCAAATATGACCGATGCTTATATTTCAAGTCATTATCTGTCTATACTTATTGAAAATTCATTCATTCGTTTTCCTTCGGCTTAGTCCTTGTTTTATCAGGGATTGCTATAGTGGAATGAACCGCCAACTACTCTGGCATATGTTTTACACAGTGGGTGCCCATTCAGCCGCAACCCAGCACCGTGCTGGGAAACACCCATACATTCGCACATACTCATACTCTACGGTCACTTTAGTTCATCCAATTCACCTATACCATGTCTTTAGACTGTGAGCATCCAGAGGAAATCCATGTGAACACAGGGAGAACATGCAAACTCCACACAGAAATGACAAATGGTCCAGCCGGGATTTGAACCAGCGACCTTCTTGCTGTGAGACGACAGTGCTAACGTAACCATTGAGCCTACTTAACACCTACTTCTTGGACATTTATGATAATATTGTTTTTGGCCCATCCAATAGAAGTCAATGGTAAACAAGACTGTTTGATTACAAACATTCTTCAATATACCCTCTTTTGTGTTCCACATAAGAGAGTGAGATATGAATGTTTGTAAAAAAAAGTGGAAAAAAGTGAGAAAAGAATAACGTTGTAATTGAAGTCAAACTATACATTTAACTCAGTAATTCTGAAACGGTTCATTCTAGATTCTTCTCTATATTTAGCTAATTCAACTACTGCGTCGTTACACAGCAAGCAGATACATGTGAGTGAACAAGGTTTAAAACTAATGTGTCTTTAGCTGCCTAAAAACCAGTTAACCGTTGGAGCTTGCAACCTTGATCCAATAAAACTCTACTCAGTGAGCCGGCGATGGGGCATGAGCAGTTTTAGAGACGTTGCACTGCACAAGATTAGAAACTGTGAGAAACTGGAGTAGACAACATACTCCACTGTCCCACTTTCCACCAACATGCTAGATCCTTTGAGGATCCAGGAATAGTGGCCTAACATTTTCAACAAAGCCTGGAGCAGCTGCACAGGATCTCCTGGACCAGCTCCCTCATACTTCAAACAGAAATACCTCACAGCTTCAGACTCGCCATCGCCTGAGGGCACGTTATAGGTGTTTTACAAGCCCGCAGCAAAGGTTTCATTTGATCAAGAACTAAGCGTTTATCTCAGTGCAACCATCTCATCAGCCAAGTTTCACACTACCACTTCCTGTTTGTCTCCATGGTAGCAAAGTCAGGTTTTCCGCTACAGAGCTGACAAGTTTGCACTCCATCAGTGCAGGAAGCCTAGTTCAGAGAATGCTCATCCTCCTACCAGATGTTTATAAAGCTCTTTGTTTCTTAGCAGTGCAGTCATTACTAGCTGTCGTAGTGGGGTGTTTGGTATTTCAGCCTCTTGACGTCAACAATGCCTTCATTTATTACATACGGGCCCATGAGTGTAAAAACAAAAGCAACAATCAGATTTGATGCAGGCTGAGATTGTGTTGTGACAAATTAAATAGTAAAGTGCTGATTTATTTCCCTCAAAGGGAGAGTTCACTCAATAATGACATATCTTGTCATTAGGTCTGGTACATGAGGCTTACTAAATAATAACAAAATTACAAAAATCCATTTAGAGGGATTTTCATAAAATCTTTTGACATACAAGAGGTTAGAATATTTATAAACAAAAACAGATTTTACTGAAAACAAGGATCCAAATAGTTTGTTTCAAATTTAGGGTGTGTTCACACTTGGTTCCTTTGCTGGACCAAAAAAAAAAATATATACATTTAGTCATTGTTTGCTTAGTGTTCAGCTGTTATTATTAAGACTGAAAAACAGGCATGTCTGAGCATTCTGCCCTTTTTGGGTCACATCTTGTGACCTCATGTCCTGTTATTAGCTTGGTTTTGACGTCTTTTGTCCCTGATGCGTTCAGTCAAATTCAGTCAAACCACACCATTCCAGTTCATCTGGAACAGGCTTGAGACCAATCTTTTCAGAGGTCTCGGTCTGCCTATTTAGCGTACACCAAGGTTTCACACCAGTTTGTTTCAACTTAACCAAACCTGTCAAGTATTAACAGCACAGAAATGTAACAATGTTTTTACCATGTTAAATGTCGTTTTATCAGTGGCTATACTGTTTTCATAGTACACAACAAAGTCCATTGTTTATTTTAATGGTCCAAACTATTACCCAATCATAGGCCTGATATATAATCGAAGTTGATCGAAGGCTGTGTAATCAGTAGTGAATCTCAAACACCTGCTTTCAAATGGAGCAGCCTTTACTACAGAGACCTAGCTAACTGACAAGCCCTGCAAAAAATCATAAATCATTTAATCAGCACAATCCAGAAATCAAGGAGAATCATTCTGTGATTTGAATCGTTTCCAGGTGAACTATGGCTCCGTGTTGCTGCTAACTTTACCTGAAAGCATGTGAAAATACCACATTTAATAGCATGTTTTTACTTCAAACTCATAACCTCAGTCAAGAGTTTGAAATAAATCATTATTTTACCATACTTGTGCTTATTAGTCAAGTTAAATCAATAAAAGCTGTTAAATCATCTACGCCGTTTGATTTCCATGGCTCTTTATAGTTTCCATGTTAGAGAGAGTGCCCTCTGGCTTTCGGAGGAGACAAAACACTTTCATTCTCTTATAATATGCATTTATTTTTACCTAATTATCCCAATGACTGCCATAAGATTTGTTCAGCGATTAATTTTTTCCAAACCTACACTTTGTGTGACATGAATCTGTCTGACCCAGTCTGGTCTACTGCGTGCAGCGCATGTCAGAAGCAGAAAGACCGTCATGGTTTTCAAGATAGTGTTGAAGCAACAAGCAGCTACAGAGTATGTGTGAGCCCAATGTAGGAACATATTGATAAAGCACTGAAGATGGTACATAGCATATTGCTCTATTCTTCATCATATCTCCACGTAATAACAATGACAATGGCAATGTTTCGTTCAGACATCAAGACAAACAACTCTGTTAACAACTCTGAGTCAACTCTTTCTTTTTTTGAGTCAATAACTTTATAAACAGTGCACTTTCAGATGTAAACCTCAGCTGGATGTCGTAATTGATGTAGAGGTGTGTTCCACACTGCATCAAAGGTAAATTAAAAAAATCCATAATAGGGGCACTTTCATACAAAAAGTGTAGTGAAAAACAGGAAGGAACTTTTTATCTAACCAAAAGGCTTATTCAAAATCTTGTGGACGGCTAAAAAAAGTGCTAAGGTTCACATATGTGGTTATTCATAGTCCGCATGCATTAAAACCTCAGATCTAAGTTTCACTAGACTATCTAAAACAAGAGTTCATCATCTGAGAATGCAAATACTGGTTTAAAAAAAGACCAGTTATTTGCTCACAGCCTCATACACATTTTGTTAAAGCATAGCAACAGCAACAAGAATAATTGTTGGAAAAAAAACTTCTGAAGTGTTTAAATGCGGAAGTCATCTGTTGCAATCTATGAGTTTGTTTGGAAGATAGCAGTTAGGATGTGCGTGATCAAATAGGAGCTAAATGTTGATCTTCTACAACTCAAAGTTGAAGCAAATCTGTTATCCAGGTCATTTACCTGCGCTGCCCCCTCACGAATAACAAACTTGGGCACTAAATTTGTGTAAAGGTCCAAATAAAGAACAGAATGAACTGATAGTTTTGGTTTATCTTCTCTTACTAGTAAGGGTCCACAGATAAGAATTGGCAAATTTCTTTTAGTTGAACCTGATACGTCTACAGCAAAGAAAATCGCAAATAGCGTCCCACAAGCAGTTGAGTAAAAATGCATATTACTGAGAAATTTAAAAAAAAAAACATTAAATCAAAGCGTTCTGATTTGAGCTTTAAAGACTTTGAAGACGATCAGCATTTGCCTTAGGCAGTGTAAAAATAAAATAGTTTGTCTATTTTCCCAGTGCCACAGATCGGCTGCTGTATCTTAAGTATTTTTAGAAACTCCTTATGCAATCCAGACATAGACAGAGCAACTCTTGGTCAGGGAGGGAGAGTCTGGGAAGCTTGGAAGGCTTAACAAAGAGAAAAGTAAGAGATAAAGAGATTAAGAGAGCGTAAAGACCTGCACTGAGTAAGCAGAAAGGGGAGGGTAATGCAACAGCCATGAGTGAATAAAACAACCACTTCCCACTGCCTGTTTGCCTTCATAATCATGTCAGTATCCTCTTTATTAGCATTAATTCTCATATCAATTTCAATGCATACACAAATTAGACAGACAAAAGCGGAGATGCTCCATAATACGAGATTGAATAAGGTTACATTATATTCCCCATTCACTGGTTTGCTAATCAAATTCAAGCATTGTGGTCCTTAGTGGTCAAGAGCTGCTGCTTTTCTGTTTAGTAGTCTGAGCTCAGCGAGGGCCTGCAGCTGCATGCATGATTCATTAGCAGAGTAAGCACCAGAGAGCTGCACCAACTACTCCACGCTCAACTTTCTTGACCACATGAGTTGCTTGATATCTAAAATTTCCAGTACTAGGTTTCAAGGCCCCTTTGCAGCCCTCAGAAATGTAGTAGCGTCATTAGCTCTGGTCAGAGGCAGTCAATGTTTTTAACTGATGGGGCTGTCACAGATAAGAAGGGATCTGTTCTCTGCTTGCCTCTTGTGATTTTTGGCCTCCCCCTCTTTCCAATTCCATTCCAGTCCTGCAAGACCAAGAACTGACCTCCGCTATGACCCATGGCACAAAGCACCACAGCTCTCTGTTGATGTTTATATCATGCAAAACAACCTAACAAGCCGCTGTGGTTTAACACTTTTACATAATGCAAAGCTTATGTTCAGCTGGAAATGGAAATTCACCATTTCATTTAAATGCCTGTTATCGTGAAAGATTCATCCATGCATTTTGTTTACATTTTAAATGTATGTTTTACATATCAAACTTAATTAAATGTTTTTATTTGTTTGTTTGACTTTAATCAAAATGTAATAATGAAATATTTTAAATTTAAATAGCTAGATGTTTCCTAAAAGTAACATCTTTTTTAATAATCCATTAAAATAGTTGACAAAACATAAGAAATCTGTCTCTATAAGCATTCTTCATTATCACGTTTTTTAAGCCATGAAAAATGGCATTCAAATAAACAATAGTTTGTGTACTAAAAATCTTGTCTGGATTATTTAGAATTACTTATTGACATATTAAAAGACTAATATGATATAATATAGAGGTAAAACCATCTGATCTTATACAGCAAATAAATTAATATTTAATGATAGAATAAAATGTTATATTATCAAGAATAAGTATATTTCATTTTTACATACCTGTGCACAGAATGATGATGAAGAATTTTACCCTTACTTTCCTACATTTGTT
Source organism: Danio jaintianensis (assembly GCA_903798115.1). Lineage (NCBI taxonomy): Eukaryota > Metazoa > Chordata > Actinopteri > Cypriniformes > Danionidae > Danio > Danio jaintianensis. The sequence goes on from CAIGQV010000641.1 coordinate 17,353,372, forward strand.
TTTCTTAGTAAGGATACGCTTTCACAAGAGGCCTTAAGTATAATACAAATAGTCATGTTATTTTCATGCCTTGTCTGTTGGAACATTTTCTTAAATGTCAACCATCCATGTAGGCTACATTTATCCTCTGTAAATATACAAATAAAGCAGAAAATGACCCTTAACAATGGTATGTGTGACTGGAAAATAACAAAATTTAATGTCTCAGACAACTAAACACTTGGAAAATGTCACCAGACAGTGTAGAAAAAGTACAAAACTGAAAACAAGATGCAACTCTAAAGATGTCTAAAGAATGACATTTAAAGAAAGCTTTATGTTGAACACTAAAATAATGCAGTATGATTGGTTTGTGACAGCTCATTCAGAGCAACATCAGAAACAGCAGGAGGAGAAGACCGTCCGTCACACCAAATGTATATGGACTATCTGAAGGTTTCTGATCTCTGTATGCATCACCTCAAAGCACAGGCCCCCGACAAATGTAATACTTTAAAACTGTATACCCAAATGAAATGTGTAGGACAAAAAGACAAATATATGAGCAAGGGTTTTTTCCTTTAAAGACAGCTAAATGTTGCAACCAGTAAAACAGTCAGTAGTCAGCTGAGATGAGTCTTGCTTCAGCAAACCTCTAAGCTTATCATCTTGCAACCAAAACTTCCAACAGGAAATGATTACTCACCCACAACTCCACTACTGATACAGATATTATTTTGCATCTTCTTTGCATGCACATAAAAGGACATAGAAACCTTACAAATGAGATTCATTAGACCAAATATGAAGGCTTTAAACTTGTTTCCAATAAAATTGGTCATGTAGGAAGATGTCATTTGACAGGCAGTAAAGCCTTAAAGGGATATATCATCCAAAATTGAAACTTTGCAGATCCAAGATGTATGTGACTTTTTTCTTTGGAAAAACATTTAAAGAATATTTTAGCTGAAAACTGTGGTTCTTGGTGATTCATAAAACTCAAGTCAATGGTTAAAAGTAAAGAAAAAAACAACACTTGTTGCTCACTACTAAATATTATTTGCAACATTAACCTTCATTCAGTTTTGGAAAACAATCCTGACTGAGTCCATTTACGACAATCTAGGGAATAAGCTTCTTGGCGCATAATGATGTATGTGCAGGTGCAAATTCACACAGGAGTTTACAACAGTTTATCTACAACGGATATTTAGGATGGGTGTGTTGTATTGTTCATCAAAAGGGTACTTGCATGCACTTATCCTGGATGCTGCAACCTATATAAAAAAGATGTAAACAAACAGTGCAAGCTCAGGTGTGAGTTTGTGCACTCTCACACACACACATCATTGTGTGACAAAGTTTCTAACACACTTGTCAAAATATTAATGACATTAAAAATAATGTTTGGTTTCTTGCACCAACAGTTTCACTTCCTAAGTCTTCCATGCACTGAGGTATTAATTTTGTTTTGCATATATATATATATATATATATATATATATATATATATATATATATATTACCCAAAAAGTGACAGTAGTTGTTGACTTGCAATCTTCTTTAATGTTCTACTTAAAAATAAATAATTAAGTCATCATAGATAGCTGGAGAGGAGTAAATTAATAACAAAACCTCATTTTCCAATAATTTTATAACCATTGAACTTCCTATAAAAACATAGGAATATGCAACTGTTTTAAGGAGCAAAACAAAACGTGATCCATTAAACTGAAGGTTAAGCAACAGAAAAGAATCAAAGCAGCCCTCTGATCATAATGAAGTACATGCACCAAACAGATGGTGCCAATTGTGGGTTAAAAGACACCCTGAACTTCTTTTTCCTTCCTAACTCTAATGCACTGGTCAATAACGGACGCAAACACAAAGAAAAAGACTGAAGATTTCACTCACCGAATGATTAATTCCCCACATGAGAACACTGAGCAGAGGGTCGCTGGCACGAAACAGCTTCACTTTCTGAGCCACGAAGTGTTTCTTCTTCGTTTTTGTTTTGCTCGCAAACGATGAGACAGTGTTACTAGCCGAGGCCATTGTTTGTTGTATAACAATAAATTAACTATCACACAGTGACAAGTGCTTTAATTAAGCTAGTGGTGTCCTAACTGTCTCTTAGTAAAATATAATTTGGCATAACGTTCAGTTAGCTAACCGCAGCCAGCTAGCTGTACCAACTCAACTATGAGCTCTCTAGACAGAAGAATAACTCGCCAAACGCGCTAAAACAGTCTGCTGTTACATATACCATGAACGTTAAGAACAAAACGCGGTGTTATTTGTACGTTCTCATCCGTAAAAAACAAAATCTCCTTAAGACTTCACCAGTAAGCCTTCCTTACTTGCTAACTAGCTAGCCTCCCAAGCCAGCCCCCCTTAACACCCCGTTTAAGGTAAATTAGAGAAAATACTGACGGAAACCGCTGGAAACGAATAAAAAAATGTAATTTGAACGGCGTCAGTGTAATTTGAGGAAAAAACAGCGGGTGGAGAGGCATCCACTGCGGCGCTGCTCCATTAGCATGCTAGCTCGCCCCAGTCAGGCTAAGCCTACAACCCTTCAAATATGTCTCAAGCAAAATCCCACTCCCACTTTCTTTCTCTGCCGCTTGTCTGCCCCGAAAAGGTGTTTATTTTTAGACGAAGCCAGTATTCCGAGTGTAGAAGGTGTCCGAGTCTGAAATCTGTGTGAATTTTGTCTGCAATATTGCTTGAAGTTGGCGTATCCGGCTCATCCGCACTGCCCTACTGACGGACTGACAGCTACACACACACACACACACACACACACACACACACACGAGCGCGCGCGCGCACATACGCACACTGACACACGCACACACAGACACATTTGAAGTAATAAATAAAAAAATAAAGTATAAATGGCTGCAATTAATTAAAAAAAATATTAGATTTCTCGTTTAAAATAACACTTTTTTAATAAAACAAAAAAAATATAAATAAAATTGAAGTTAATAACAAAACGTGGATTTTCATATTTGGGGGTCTATAACACCCTTTGAAAACCCCTGGCTCTGCTTATGGTGTCTCTATGTGCTGCAATTTTATAGCAGAAATTACTGTGGTGCTCCCTGTTCCACCCAGCATGGATCACCCACTGCTGAACATGCTTCTCATTCCAGCAATGTTGTGGAGTGGGAGGAAAAGCTGCTGTTGTGCACGAGCCTGGGCATGATCCTCATCCAGAGCGTCCAGGTCTCCTCCACTGACAACAGCTTTTTAAATAAGTTTACAGATCAAGTACATTTGAGAGCAATTACTGATTAATAGCTACCTGCTATAGAAAATCTTATTTGTTTTGTTGTTGTTATTTTATTGGATTGATTTGGTATTAGAATTTCTCCCTCTTTTGTTAATTTAATTATTTTGTGCATAATTTAATCACTTTAATAAACCCCTCTGGACACATAACAGTTCATGAGAACATTTTATAAACAAACTAGGCAACAAATAAATAGAAATGAAATGGTAAATAACACTTAAATTATATTACAATAATCTCGAATTGCAAAAAAACAAACAAACATAAATAGTCACAAAGAAAATATAAAATTGCATGCTTGCATGATTTATGAAGGTGGCGCTGATTTCACAGCAGTTGTTAGTAATTGATGTGCTATAAAACGTCTGTCGTTTTTTAATATTCCTCATGTTTATTAATTTAATATTGTATTTTGTATATAATTGTTTTAATTATTTCATCAAACCCAATGTTCATGGCTTAAATAAATGAACAGACAGATTATTTGAATTAGGCTCTTAGCTAATATAGGCTAGGCTAGTACAAAAATATAGTCCAAAACTTTAAGACTATTTATTCTAGAACCTCAAGTAAGACATTTAAATTACTGATATATCACATGGAAACAATATTTTATTTATATTATTTTATTCATGTTCAACGGGGTGGTATTATCAACAGTAGTATTTTTTATTTAAAACAAAACTTTTTTTTAAAATGTTTTTTTCATACTTTCTCATCATTTCAATCATTTTATTGTGTATAATTAAGTATTACGTCAGAGCCACCTAACGGTCCGTGACCGGCATATTTTAAACAAAAAAGTAAATAAATAAATAAATAAATAAATAAATAAATAAATAAATAAATAAATAAATAAAT
>CAIGQV010000641.1:17357522-17426145 GCA_903798115.1 Danio jaintianensis
AATAAATAAATAAATAAATAAATAAATAAATAAATAAATAAATAAATGGAAAAGTATGAATCAAGTGATTCTTGCCCCACCTACAGGTGACGGGGGAAATTAAACATGTCACCTAGCAACAGCAGCAAGCTAAACAGAAACACTCTTTGTAGAAAACTTTCGTTGTAGCTGGTAACGTAAATTTTGTAGAAGTGCTTATACATTTTTATATAATTTTTTATTATTATCATCTTGTTGGGAGATGGTCTTTCTTCGTTTCTGATACATTGTACTTTCTGGCGTGTAGTTTGCAGTGTTCGTCTTCTAGATGGGGAAGAAAGTCAAAAAAGAGGCTGAGACATGCCCTAAAGATGTGGTGAGAGCGTATTTCTTCACCCTTGAGATTTTGCAGGGTTTCCTCACTATGGCAGACCGTTTTAGCATTTAATCAATAAAATGTATTAGTGCTAATTTTTATGGTACTAGTACTTATTTTAAGATGCAATTATCCTTTCCGAGAAGTGGTACTAGTAAAGTTAGGCCTACGTATTCATTTTCTAACAGTGTTTTATTCTTTAGATTATTGTACTAAATGAAATTCTTAGTAACTTGTTACGTTACTTAGGCAATAGTACCTTTTCATTAACGTTAGATGCTAGAACATATTCTTTAGAGACCAGTACTTATTCTTGGATACTACTACATTTTTTAAATATACCAGCATATTACATTATAGTTGCCTACTACCTTTTATTTGGTGCTAGTATTTAATCATTATATACTTGTATTATACACTCACCGGCCACTTTATTAGGTACGTTTGCTCATTAATGCAAATTTCTAATCAGCCAGTCACATGGCAGCAACTCAATGCATTAAGGCATGTAGACATGGTCAAGATGATCTGCTGCAGTTTAAACCAAGCATCAGAATGGGGAAGAAAGGTGATTTAAGTGACTTTGAACGTGGCATGGTTGTTGGTGGCAGACGGGCTGGTCTGAGTATTTCAGAACCTGCTGAACTGCCCGCACAACCATCTCTAGGGTTTACAGAGAATGGTCCGAAAAAGAGAAAATATCCAGTGAGCGGCAGTTCTGTGGGCGCAAATGCCTTGTTGATGCTAGAGGTCAGAGGAGAATGGCCAGACTGGTTCAAGCAGATAGAAATGCAACAGTAACTCAAATAACCACTCGTTACAACCGAGGTATGCAGAAGAGCATCTCTGAATGCTCAACACGTCAAACCTTGAGGTGGATGGGCTACAGGAGCAGAAGACCACACCGGGTGCCACTCCTGTCAGCTAAGAACAGGAAACTGAGGCTACAATTCGCACAGGCTCACCAAAATTAGACAATAGAAGATTGGAGAAATGTTGCCTGGTCTGATGAGTCTCGATTTCTGCTGTGACATTCAGATGGTTGGGTCAGAATTTGGTGTCAACAACATGAAAGCATGGATCCATCCTGCCTTGTATCAACGGTTCAGGCTGGTGGTGGTGTAATGGTGTGGGGGATATTTTCTTGGCACACTTTGGGCCCATTAGTACCAATTAAACATCGTGTCAACTCCACAGCCTACCTGTGTATTGTTGCTGACCATGTCAATCCCTTTATGAACACAGTGTACCCATCTTCTAATGGCTATCTAATGCATATCTAATCATCTCAGACTGGTTTCTTGAACATGACAATGAGTTCACTGTACTCAAATGGCTTCCACAGTCACCAGATCTCAATCCAATAGAGCACCTTTGGGATGTGGTGGGACAGGAGATTTGCATCATGGATGTGCAGCCCACAAATCTGCAGCAACTGCGTGACGCTATCATATCAATTGACCCTTTTCACAAGACTGTTATGACGCGTTTAACAGTCATCATAATATTAAATCCTTGAAAATTTATGATATTTTGATTTTAAAAACAAAGTATGTACATTTATATGTATTTATGTATGTATTATATCATTTTTGCGTCAAATTACAAAAAACTAATAACCGCTTGTGTGAGGTATTTCTAATGCAGCGTCTCTGGGATGGGACAGTAAATTTGACTTTATTCTCTCCTCTGACTGCCGTCATCAGTCTCACACAACTTATTTCCTTTTTCTGAAAGTATTGATAACACCATTGCGTTTTCAGCATCGTTTTTCTTTTAAAATAGGATTGTAAAAAAACATTTGTTGTACCCTCCCATTCACTGCTTACTAAGTTTACTCAACTATGACGATTTCTGCTGCGAAGAAAATGTGAAAAGGGTCTATATGGACCAAAATTTCTGAGGAATATTTCCAGTACCTTGTTGAACCTATGCCACGAAGGATTAAGGCAGTTCTGAAGGCAAAACCTAATAAAGTGGCCAGTGAGTGTATACTACTAATTTATTGGATACCTTATAAAATATATGCTAGTTTTTAATTTTTGCATACTAGTAATTATTAGTACTAGGTACTAGTTCTATTCTAGTACTTAATCATTTTGTACTCTTAAAGACATATTAGGAATAATTCATTTGATATGTTTTGGAATTACTACAAAGAACAACTCTTATTGGGTAGCACGTTCGCCTCACAGCAAGAAGGTCGCTGGTTCGAGCCTCGGCTGGGTCAGTTGGCATTTCTGTGTGGAGTTTGCATGTTCTCCCCGTGTTTGCGTGGGTTTCCTCCGGGTGCTCCGGTTTCCCCCACAAGTCCAAAGACATGCAGTACAGGTGAATTGGGTAAGCTAAAATTGTCCGTAGTGTATGTGTGTGAATGAGTGTGTATGAATGTTTCCCAGTGATGGGTTGCAGCTGGAAGGGCATCCGCAGCGTAAAACATATGCTGGATAAATTGGCGGTTCATCCCGCTGTGGCGACCCCAGATTAATAAAGGGACTAAGCCGAAAAGAAAATGAATGAATGAATGAATGAACAACTCTTATTTTTAAGTACCTTTTTAAGTAACTAAATATTTGTTAGTGACAAGTAACAACAGAATAGCTACTAGTTACTACAGAAATAAGTACTAGTAGTAATAAGTACTAACAGGTTCTATATTTTGTGATTCATTTTTTTTTCCATTTATCTACAGTTATGAATTGCATTATGGGACCTTTATCTCTGCTCTGTTGACTTTATTTGTTAAAAACTCACCTGTGCAGTTTAACAAATAGACTTTGATTGAGATTTTAGTAGTTAGAACAATTTCAAATAATGTATAGGGAATTAAGTCTGTAAAATAACAGAAAAATACTGCCAATTTATTACCAGTTTTTTGTACTGTTACTAACAACAACACCACTACAGAATATGTATGACTTCAAATTATTAATAATGTAAATAAAAGCCACTTTTTCAAACTTTTCAACATCAATAGTTGTTTGAGGAAAAATCAAGGTCCCATAATGCAATTCAAAAGCATAAATGAAAAAAAGCATTGCAAATTATGGAAAGCGGTAATTTATGGAGGGTTGCGGTTGGAAGAGCATTGGGTGCATAAAACATATACGAGAGTAATTGGCAGTTCATTCCGTTGTGGCAACCCCTGATAAATCAAGAACTCAGCCGAAGGATAGTGAGTAGTTTATGGATATTTTTTAGTGTATCTAAAGTAGGACTACTGAGCTGACTAATGAATAAATACCAGTACTTCACGAAATACGTTCTAAGATCTAGGTAGTTTTATGAAAATAAGACTTCATATCCTATATTCCAACATTTGAATACAATTCACATATAATCCTTCTAGTTCGACCCTTTACCTATCGAGAGCAAAACTGCAGCAACAGCAGTTCTGATGCTCAGCTCACCTGAAGAAGAAGTGCTGGCCAAAGCTTGCGAGGCCATCCACAAATTTGCAGAAAAAGGTAACAGTATCATCTAGTCTTACAATCTGAGGTCATTGAGAATTTTGCAGAGGTAAGTGTCCACTATGTTCCCTCGTGTGGCTTTACTTCATTGATTTCTATCTGTGTGTTTTTGCTGTCTGATGCTATTTTTAGGTGATGAGAATAAGACTTGTTTGATGTGTTTGGGAGCTATTGAACCTCTTTCTCATCTTATATCTCATGAAGACAAGATTGTGCGAAGGAATGCTGTCATGGCTTTGGGCATCATGACTTCTAACAGTACGTAGGATATAAAAATAGGCACAGCAAGTAAATCAAAAGATGTTTAGCAACATAGTTTTCATTGTAGTTGTCACATTTGAACAGATGAAGTTAAAAAGCACTTGAAGTCTCTGGATGTGATACCTGCAGTAATCAGCAAACTGTCTCCTGAAGGTACTGCTAGCTTTTTTTTTCTTTTTTGTTTTAATTGAGTGTGCATTTATCCATCCACCCTTCGATCTATAAATTAAAGATTACCCTGTATATATTTATCTTTCCTATCCTAGTTAAAATAATAAATATTATAACTCAAACTATTCATATTATATTTTAAAAATTGTATACAACAGCAGTAACTGCAACAACAACAAGCACTACATAATAACTATAATAATAATACATTACACCTCTTTTTTTATTTTGTAAAACTATAATTCTTAAATGTTTTACATACATCCATCCACCTATAAATAAAACTAATAATAATAATAATTTATCAAGGTATTTTTTAAATATATACCTTGAATATAAGTAGTTATTCATATCTGAATAATAATAATACTTATTATTATATCTGTCTGTATTATTATTCATTCATTCATTCATTTTCCTTCGGCTTAGTCCCTTTATTCATCAGGGGCCAATTTAGTTTATTCAGTTCACTTATACCTCATGTCTTTGGACTGTGGGGGAAACCGGAGCACCCGGAGGAAACCCACGCGAACACGGGGAGAACATGCAAACTCCACACAGAAATGCCAACTGACCCAGCCGAGGCTTGAACCAGCGACCTTCTTGCTGTGAGGCGAGAGCGCTACTCACTGTGCCACTGTGCTGCCCTATTATCATTATTATTAATATTATTATTATTATTATATCTGATTTTCGTCTATCAATCTATAAATTAAATAGAGATAATAATATTTCTTATCTTACAGGCAAATTAATATTATGAAATATAAACATTTATTTCTTGTATTGTCTTGTAAAAAAGGTATATTTATACTTATAATAATAATAATAATTACTGTTATGATTATACACTAATATAATCATATAATAGTATATATATTAAAATATATGATAATTATTATTGTTATCATTTATTATTAATATTATTATTCTAATAATTTTTTTTATTTAAATAAGACAAAATTATATCACACTTCAGAAAAAGTATTTAACCTTGTAAAAAGTATTTAACAAGTTTACCTTGCATTAATTATTTGTGTGTAACTGTTTGATTTCTTTTACACACACTTAACTTGCCACCATCTGCTCCTCAGAGAATGTTATGGTCCATGAATTTGCCACATTGTGTTTGACATCATTGTCAGTGGACTTCTCCTACAAGATCCAGATATTTGACCACAATGGACTTGAACCTCTTATTCAACTCTTGTCCAGCCCAGATCCAGATGTGAAGAAAAACTCTGTGGAGTGCATCTTTAATCTAGTGCAAGTAAGACAGAGTCAGTTAGAAAGGCTGCTGTGATTTTAGACTAAAAGGCATTATTCAGGATGATTTTCAAATCGGTTGTATTTTAAATGACATCATAGATATTTGATCAGCTTTAAAGGGATAGTTTATGCAAAAATGGAAATTCTTTTACTCACCTTATGTTTGGGACCCTCCATTTTGACTCACCCTCTTGTTTGAGATTCGTTCTTCTGTTGAACACAAAATAAGGATTTTTTTGAAGAATGTTAGAAGCTGATAATATTTTTTCCTTACTATGGATGTCAGTGGTTACCAGTTTCTAACATTGTTCAATTTGTGCAACAAATAAAGTTCGGAACCACTTGAGGGTGAGTAAATCTTTTTTTTTCAATTCATGTTTATTTATATAGCGCTTTTTACAATGTAGATTGTGTCAAAGCAGCTTAACATAGTTCTAGTAAAGTCCAGATTTTTGGGTGAACTTAAAAGCATAACCCATTGTATTCCAGGAGGACACAGTTAAAATCAATTATTTGTGCTCTCTGCTGCTCTGTGCAAACTCAGGACGTCCAGAATAAAGGGGCTGTGCAGCGTCTGAATGGACTCCCTCCACTTCTGGATTTGCTGCGCTCAGAGTTTCCAGTCATTCAGCAACTCGCACTGCGCACTATAGAGAAAATCACCACTGACACTGAAACCTGTGTGGCCTTCGGGAATGTACAGGGCTTTGAGAGAATCCTGGAGGTTGTGGCGATGAAAGTAGGCTAATTATACTCATCTGAATTATTCATATAACCACTTAGCCATTTCAAATCAGCCCTTAGTCGCATTCATTATAGTAAAATCATACGTCTGCATGCAGGTTAAGGACAATTTAAGCAATTCAGTGGAAATCATGAAGCATGTGATTGGCAGTTGTGTTTTTTCTCTCCCGACAGGAGTTTAGTGACCTGCATGAAGGAGCTCTCAGGGTTATCTTGAACTGTCTGGAGGACAGTGAGTCCATGCAGATTTTTCAGACGATGGGGGGCCTGAAACAGCTACTGCAGTGTGTTGGCACATCCACAGTGGCTGAAGTGCAGGCGAATGCAGTGAAAGCCATAGCCAAGATGGCACAGAGCAGTATGTCAACAGAAAAATCTTTTTTAGCAAATGCCAGTTTGTGCCTTATACACTGTCACCCCAAAAAATCTGTCATATTTAACCTATACCAATATATATAGGTAATTATTTTTTAAATAATTATTATAAGATAAAATGATTAGGCATCCTGTTAGTTTAAATTCCCCAAGTGCTTTTTAATAGAGAGAAAATTTTTCAACACATTTTTAAACATATTGCTATTTTGTCTTTGATATTAGTATAACAGCTTAAAGTGCAATTTAAAGGCTTAACTAGGTTAATTAGATTCACTAGGCACAACAGTATTCTGTAGCCAATTAAAAAAGGTTTTGCTGTCTTGGTAATGTCAAGTTGTCATGACAAAGACAAAAACAGGTTGTGATGTATTATTTTATGTCAAGTTGTCATAAAAACAATGTAATCTTTGCCTTTAAAATGACATAACTGAGCAAATGACACATAATAACAGTTGTCATAAGCATGCATAAAATCTCATTCACATTCGTGACGTGACATGTCATTTTACTTTTATATTGAAAATGTATATATTTTTTTCTGTCATAAAGGTGAGAACAGAACAATTCTGCATGAGCGGAATATAGAAAAAACTCTCACTGACCTTCTCACGCAGGAGAATGAAAGTGTACGCACTGCTGTATGCCAGGCTGTGGCAACAGTGAGCCAAAACCTCTCCAGCAAGGACATGTTCAGATGTCTAGGTAATTGCATTTACATCAAGTATCCAGACCTGTTTTATTTCCCCTTTCAATTCAGTTAACATTATCACTCTTTTTGTATCATTCAATTGCTTATATTTTTTTATGCATTTCAGATGCCATCAGACCCATAGTGCAGCTTCTGAACAGTGAAGGAAGTGAATTAAGAACGGCCGCAGCAGAGGCCTTGTCCAGCCTGACCAACAGCAACAATCTCAATGCTTAGTGAGTCATTATTAAGCCCACACGCAATCTGTGCCTGTAGAAAAGGAGTTTTGAGACGTACATCCCCGGTTACATGCTATTAATACAGTCGTGGCCAAAAGTTTTGAGAATGACACACATATAAGTTTTCACAAAGTTTGCTGCTAAACTGCTTTTTAGATCTTTGTTTCAGTTGTTTCTTTGATGTACTGAAATATAATTACAAGCACTTCATACGTTTCAAAGGCTTTTATCGACAATTACATGACATTTATGCAAAGAGTTGGTATTTGCAGTGTTGGCCCTTTTGGACCTCTGCAATTCGACTGGGCATGCTCTCAATCAACTTCTGGGCCAAATCCTGACTGATAGCAACCCATTCTTTCATAATCACTTCTTGGAGTTTGTCAGAATTAATGGGTTTTTGTTTGTCCACCCGCCTCTTGAGGATTGACCACAAGTTCTCAATGGGATTACAATCTGGGCAGTTGTCCAGGCCATGGACCCAAAATTTCAACGTTTTGGTCTCCGAGCCACTTAGATATCACTTTTGCCTTATGGCACGGTGCTCCATCGTGCTGGAAAATGCATTGTTCTTCACCAAACTGTTGTTGGATTGTTGGAAGAAGTTGCTGTTGGAGGGTGTTTTGGTACCATTCTTTATTCATGGCTGTGTTTTTGGGCAAAATGTGAGTGAGCCCACTCCCTTGGATGAGAAGCAACCCCACACATGAATGGTCTCAGCATGCTTTACTGTTGGCATGACACAGGACTGATGGTAGCGCTCACCTTTTCTTCTCTGGACAAGCCTTTCTCCAGATGCCCCAAACAATCGGAAAGGGGCTTCATCTGAGAATATGACTTTACCCCAGTCCTCAGCAGTCCATTCGCCATACTTTTTGCAGAAGATCAATCTGTCCCTGATGGTTTTTTTTGGAGAGAAGTGGCTTCTTTGCTGCCCTTCTTGACACCAGGCCATCTTCCAAAAGTCTTCGCCTCACTGTGCGTGCAGATGCGCTCACACCTGCCTGCTGCCATTCCTGAGCAAGCTCTGCACTGGTGGCACTCTGATCCCGCAGCTGAATCCTCTTTAGGAGACGATCCTGGCACTTGCTGGACTTTCTTGGATGCCCTGAAGCCTTCTTAACAGGAATTGAACCTCTTTCCTTGAAGTTCTTGATGATCCTATAAATGGTTGATTTAGGTGCAATCTTAGTAGCCACAATATCCTTGCCTGTGAAGCCATTTTTATGCAACGCAATGATGGCTGCACGCGTTTCTTTGCAGGTCACCATAGTTAACAATGGAAAAACAATGATTTCAAGCATCACCCTCCTTTTAACATGTCAAGTCTGCCATTCTAACCCAATCAGCCTGACATAATGATCTCCAGCCTTGTGCTCCTCAACATTCTCACCTGAGTTAACAAGACGATTACTAAAATGATCTCAGCAGGTCCTTTAATGACAGCAATGAAATGCAGTGGAACGTTTTTTTTTTTCAGGATTAAGTTAATTTTCATGGCAAAGAAGGACTCTGCAATTCATCTGATCACTCTTCATAACATTCTGGAGTATATGCAAATTGCTATTATAAAAACTTAAGCAGCAACTTTTCCAATTTCCAATATTTATGTCATTCTCAAAACTTTTGGCCACGACTGTATATTGTCTGCACATTTGTCTTAAAGGGATAGTTCACCCAAAAATTGTAATTCTGTTATTAATTACTAACCCCCATGTCTTTCCAATCCCCTGAGATGTTCATCTTCAGAGCACAAATGAGGTAATTTTAGATGAAATCTGAGAGCTCCCTCATCCTTCATGGACAGTAATAGTCTTGACTCGTTCAAAATCCAGAAAGGTACCAAAAACATCTTTAAAACAGTCTATGTGTCTTCAGTGGTTCATTCAGAATATTATGAAGCTGCATGGTAAAGAGCTCTGCACACTGGGAAGTGAATTAAGAACGGCTGCAGCAGAGGCCTTGTTTAGCCTGACCAACAGCATCAATCTTAATGCTTAATAAGTCATTATTAGGCCGACATGGAATTTGTGCCTGCAGTAATCCGCAGATTTTCAGCTCATAATTGAGTCTATTTATTTACTTATGTAAATATGTCTAAATATATATTTATTCACTTTTTCTATTGATTTCAGCAATATTATTGAATTATGGACCCTTTTCACATTTCCGGGTTTCTCATGAGCAGCAGTCATCATAGTTGGGCAAACTTAGAGCACAGTGAATGGGAGAGTACAACGAATAATTTTTTACAAGCTTATTTGCTGAAATAATAAAAGAAAAACTCCACGATGGTGTTATCAAGACTTTCAGAAAAAGGAAAATAAAATTGTGTGAGACAGATAACGGTAGTCAGAGGAGAGAACAATGTGAAACTTACTTTCCTACCCATACTCTCTGCATTACAAACGCCTCACACAAGGGGTGATTCGTTTTTTTGTAATTTAATGCAAATGTGATATAATACATACATAAATAAATGCATATAAATGCTCATACATTTAAAAAAAATGTAAATATTAAAAACTGTCAAAGATTTAAGATGCTGATGAGCCTTAAATACATAACAGTCTTGTGAAATGGTCCATATGCAGATTTACAATTCAGTTTATAAAGTAATACTTTCTGTCTTTTAGTAGATATCTTATATAAGAGACTTCCTGTAGCTTTGTTTACCAAAAAAGTGGTTCTAATTGGATTTGCATGGTAAACCTTAAACATATATTTTTAATTTAATGTGTTAAGTTTTGGCGGCGCAGTGGTGCAGTGGGTAGCGCTGTCGCCTCACAGCAAGAAGGTCGCTGGTTCGAGCCTTGGCTGGGTCAGTTGGCATATCTGTGTGAAGTTTGCATGTTCTCCCTGTGTTCGCGTGGGTGCTCCGGTTTCCCCCACAAGTCCAAAGACATGCACTATAGGTGAATTGGGTAAGCTAAATTGTCCGTAGTGTGAATGGGAGTGTATGGGTGTTTCCCAGTGATGGGTTGCGGCTGGAAGGGCATCCGCTGCGTAAAACATATGCTGGATAAATTGGTGGTTCTTTCCTCTGTGGCAACCCCAGATAAATAAAGGGACTAAGCTGAAAAGAAAATGAATTAATGAATGAATGTGCTAAGTTTTTAGTCACTATACTCTCAAAATCTTTCTGCATAAATCTTTTTTCCTAAATTCTGTGCAGAAATGGCCAAAAAGTCTGCAGATTCTGTCTGGCCCTGGTCAAGAATATATAGTCCAGAATGACACTTTTCACCTTTCTTTGTCCCCGTTTTCAGTGCTATACATGATGCAGAAGGAGACAGGCTGTTGGTGCGACAGCTGCAAGACAGCTGCACCGGAGCAGCTGTGTATGCAGCATCGGTCTTGACAAACATGGCATCGCAGGAGGAGCTGCGGAAAAGCATTCTGGCCCATGAAGCCATGCCAGCATTGGTGGAGTTGCTTCACTCCACTGATAACAACATTCTCATCAGTGCAACGCAGGCTCTGGCTTCACTGACCTGTGATGCAGAGGCCAGGCAGGAGGTAACAAGCAGAGCACTGCACAAAAGAGTCCATTTCAAAGGTCTACACAATCACCACAGCTTATCAGCTAACTGAGTGCTGGACAAACAAACTTTTTTTCTGGGTCAGGGGTGTGAAGGGCGTAAATGGATATTGTTGTGCAGCGCATTATGTGTCATTTCTGGTGATTGTTTTTCTGTTTTCTTTACATGCAGCTGAGAAATGTTGGAGGGCTGTCGGCTTTAGTTCAGCTGCTCAAATCGATCAATGCTGAAATTCGCAGAAATGCTTCCTGGGCAATTAGTGTGTGTGCAAATGATGAAATAACAGCCCTAGAATTGTGCAATGTTGGGTAAGTATGTTATGCATTACACACAAAAATGTTTCAGGTAAATATCAGTAAAATCTTCAGGCTTTCTCATTCTGATGCTTGATTTAATAGGATAGTTCATCCAAAAAGGAAAATTCTGTCAACATTCACTCACCCTATACTTGTTCCAAACCTTTATGAGTTTCTTTCCTTTTAAAGAAAGCTGGAAACTTTTATAGTTTTTGTTTTTTATACTATGGTAGTCAGTGGTTAAAGGCTTCCAGCTTTCTTCAGATATCTTCTTTTGTGTTCAAGAGAATAAAGAAACTAAAAAAGGTTTGGAACCACTTGAGGGTGAGTAAAGAGTGAGTAAATTTTCATTTATGGGTGAACTATCCCTTTAAACTTCAGCAGATAATGTTGAACATGAAGTGCTACCATGTGATGATTAGAATCCTTAACAAGCATTAAATGTACCTAAAAAATGACCACTGTATAACCCTTAAGGTGCAGGTGCATCAGCCTTTTATTTGAACATTAAGAAAGGATTTTACCAGGACTTTTTATGTTGACAACATTTGGAGAATGAACTGTGAAATTAAAACCAGAAGATGGCAGCAGATCACAAGTGCCAAATATGTAGAACAAAATGAAGCCTATTTTGAAATTTGAGACATTGCATTTATAACTATTAAAAACGTCATGCATTCTTTCATACTGTCCTCTCATTCTTGTGCATCTTACATATTTGACATTATTCTCTTAGCCATTTTCATTATAATCTAATCACAGTAATTCTTTTTGTTGTATTTAATTGAATATTATTATTTTTTTAGCTTTTTACCTATTCTTGTGAAATTGTAGCATCTGTTGTACTGCTATTGATTTCTAATTCATTTAAAAAAAATCAAAACCAATAAAACAAATACCAGCATGATATAAGAATTGTTTACAATTAAAATAATAATTTTTTTATTTCATATTACTTTATTTCATATTTCATATTTATTTCATATTACTGTAAATGACAACTGGGAGATGGATTACTATTAAATGGAAATATAATTATACTACTACTAATAAAGTTATTTATTTTAGTCTCTCTCTTTTGGGGGATTTATATTCCTGACAGTTTTTGAGAGATTCATTCTTTTAGGTGTTACAGCACTAAGGGTCAGCTCATTGATTGATCAGTCATTTGGCTTTGTTCTCATTAATCTTACAGAGCTTTAGAGATCCTCCAGGAAATCAGCCTGTCATCACATCGTAGCAACAAATTCAGTCAGCTGGCACTACAGAAGCTTCTGGACAGCAATCTATCGTTGAAGTATAGTTTGACTGGACACCTGTCATCCAGCGATATTACCACTGATGGCTTCTACGACCCTGGACAGGTCTGAACGCGAACGTGTCTCAAGAGCAAAACTAAATCTTTAACTTCAGAGGCTGCACAAATCAATCAATCTCCCTCTTTTTTCGTTTTGTCTTCCTCCTGTAGATAAGAATGGGTCGTCAGTTTCCTACCTTAGAGGATATATCAAAACAAGTGGTCAACCAGCATCGAGCCACCATTGGGGTTAATGGGAAAACTCAGAATCAGTATGTTAAGGCCAAGGGTCCAAAACTACTTTATCACACAAAACTTGCTCAAACATTGCACCAAACAACTTCTCAAATATGATCCTGGACCACAAAACTAGTCTTGTTTTTGCCAAAAGCCTAAAATACTATATGTATGGGTCCAAATAGATTTTTCTTTTATGCCAAAAATCATTCAAATATTACTGTTTTATTAAAAATTTTTAGACATGTCCTACTGTTATTATATATATATAAAATTCTGATTAATAATGTGCATTGATAAGCATTTCATTTAAAAGGCGATTTTCTCAGTATTTTTTTTTTTTTTTTACACTCATATTCCATATACTAAAATAGTGGTATCTTTTCCGAGTTGTATTTTTAAAATTAGCTAATTTGTTCAGATTTCAGGTGATGTAGAAGTCTCATTTTTTCAAAAAAATTTACATTATGTACACTGGCTTTGTGATCCAGGGTCAAAAATAGTGCTGATTTTGTGTATTTCAAGTAATTTTTGAGCCACTTTTTATCAAACATTTATTTTCACCAGTATTTAGATCTCTGCTCTAATCTCACTTTAGAGAGAAAACAAGTTCTTTGTGGAGAATAAAGGCTCAGAGGCCGTCCTATTCCACACCATTAGTTCTCCAGCAGCACACTTGAATATTAAATACCTCTGTTGCACAACAGATAGATGTAGATAGATGGATTTCCCCCCTGAGGGAGGGAAATTCTTTTGCCTGCATTGGCTCGGGAATCTTGCCTAGAGCTTCCACAGGAGAATTGTGAATTCTGCCACTGAGGCTCAAGCAACACAATTTATGCTTAGTACAAGTTAATTGCATTTAAAGATTCTTAATTACAAACAGAACATTACTTGACCACTTTTATATTTTTGTGCTTGTTCTGATTTTGGCGTTTGTGGACAGAGATCTACACTTGAATGCCAAGTGAACACTAAGGACATTTGATTCAGAGCTCTAGGAAATGTTTGTGAAGGAGTTAACTTTTTGTCCATAGTGGAAGTTAAAGGAAAAGCTCACAAAATTATGTATTCACCCCCTCTAGGCCATCCAATATGTATCTGACTGAATGGAAATGAAGATCTCGGAGGATTTTTTCTCCATCTAATGCAAGCGTGTGGAGCTTTGTTGTTTTTTTATTGGTTTTGATGGTCCAAAATCCAGACTACATATGGAAAGTTTTGAGCTAAAATAGTTTATGTGTAAAGAATTTGTATTACTTTTTTTTTCTTTCTGAAAACGAAGCCTATTTGTTCGCTGGGTTTGAGTGAATTATTTTTAAGTGGTGTAAATGTGCGATCACATTCAAGAAATTACGGTCAATTGTCATAGTGATTGAATCTCACTGATTGCACAAATTCCTCATATTTGTTTTCTATAAATTAGACAGATAGTATAACCCAAGAAGACTACTATCAAAAGTTGAGCCCCAATTCCTTGCATCAGATGGACACAAATCCTGGAATGTTTCCCTCCAAAACCTTCATTTATGTTAAATAACATAACTAATAAGTTAATTTTTATTTTTCTGTTTAATACTTTTAAGTATTAAAAGGCCTCATTCTTCTACTTTAGATTCATTACCAAAGGACCAGAGGAAGTTAAGCAAGACAGTCCAACAGAAACTACCGCCTCATTTGTTTTGAGCAGCAAAAGAAGCAGCAAAACCCCAAGGTTTGTGTGTGTGAGTTGTGTATATTTATAAATGGGTTTCCTGTAAACCATTTTTTCTGGTGTCATCTCTCTTTTTTCAAGTAAAACGAAGGGAAGGGGTCACAAAGAGGAGGACGAGAAAAAGAAAGAAGAGGATGAGTGTAAGCCACAGCAGGAGATGATGGTGGAAGAAACATGGAGTTTGCCGTATGACGCTGCATTTCACAACCTTGTCAAAGAGGCTGCCGAATCCATTTTGCCACTTCAGGATGAGGTCAAAATGTATACGGCTTTGGCCATGTGAGTTTTTCCATCATCATCATCATCATCATCATCATCATCATCCCATATTTAACATCCACATGGCTGAAATATGAAAAATTATGTGAGTTTCTCTTAGGTTAGTATGTGATGCAATGGGTGGTCAGGTTGAGCCCGAGAAGCTTCATGACTTTCTGTGGGAGCTCCACATTAGCGAGCTGAAGTTTGAAGCCTGTTCCAACATCATTCTCATTGGAAAGATTAAAAAGGGCATATACTTTCACAGAGCATTACTTTTTAAGGTAATTCATACATCCTTGTGGGCTATTTGGCAGGATCTTTCTGCTTGACTGTCTGTAAAACTGTGGACAGTGACTTCAAGACTTTTAAATTTAAATTTGAACTACAAGTCTCCATAAACATCTGTGGTGGTTGAAAAACAAATACAGCCTCAATTACAACAAATGACTTTAGCCAGTTGTTTTAACAGATTAATTTCAATTCATTTTAGGTACTTGCAGACCGAATTGGGCTAAGCTGCACTCTCATCAGAGGAGAATACAACCGTGCCTGGAATGAAATTCTCATTATGGGTCCAAAGAAAGCTTATGGTTACTCTCAGCCTGAAAGCTACATCATAGACCTCATGCATCAACCTGGAAACCTCATGAAAAGCAGCTCACCAGCCGCCCTAACATATCAGACCATTTAATACCAATATGTGTGTGTGTGTGTGTGTATCTAGGGAAACAATATGGTGGGTGGGAAAAAGTCAATAATACAATAATTTGACAATATATAAATTATACTCTATAAAACGAAATGTGAATTAAATCCTAATAAAGTAGTATCTTGATATAAAACGCAGTGAGATAAAAAATAATAATAATAATAAATACTGTGAATTGTGGTCAGAGTTGTGTTTTATGAAGTTCAAAGTCTACGTTGATGATAAAAGCGAAGGCATACCGACAGAAAACAAGGAACCCCAAAATCAAATAAGTAAAAACTTCGACGTTCAGGAGCGGTTAGTCCATTGACAAAAGGTGCAAAGTTTGATCAGTTTCAGTTGCTAGTCGACCGTGACCCATAAAGCTGTGAGTTGTGACCGGTTTCCGCTGTGAGGGGTGGAAATAAGACAACTGAGCTCAGTTCTTTTCAGTCTATTGGGTTGCCCATCTTAACTGATAGTGGAGAAAGTCCCGCCAGTGCATGAAAAAGTATGTCGAGAAGCATGTCACGGTTTCTAATTCGCCTCTCCACTATCGTTTCCAACGGAGCGGCTGGCAAATCAGTTTTACCTCAGAAGAGGATCTTCGCTGGGATTCGATTGATTTCTTCATCTACGGGTAGGGGTTTATTTCCATTTAAATTTTGTTTTAAAATTGTATTACCATAATGCAGTCTTTCTGTTGTTTTTGTTCTGATTGTGGAATTTACGTTTTGCAATTAGATTTCGTTATCTAGTGAGTCGGTGCAAAGTGCAGTACTCTAGTCATGTTACTTAGAACATGCATGACCTGAATACACAAATGCAGTGCACAAGGCCTGTAAAATAAACCGTTTGAAATGTATCTATCTATCTATCTATCTATCTATCTATCTATCTATCTATCTATCTATCTATCTATCTATCTATCTATCTATCTATCTATCTATCTATCTATCTATCTATCCAGCTATTTCACAAATTAAGAGAAAATCAGGGTTATTCCACCAAATATGAATTTCTTATCTCATTTGAAGTTAGCAAATTAATATTTTCTTGTTTAAAAATTATTACAAACATGTCTTATTTTAGTCATAGTTTTAATCTCTAAATGACAGCATTTTTATTTTAAATTTGAAAGAAATGACATAAGTAGTTTACAGAATAAAACAAATATTTTAGGTTTTACTTAAACTATAAATCATAAATTTAGGGAAACATTTTCAAGAGGTTTCATAATTTAAAAAAAATTATTAATATAATTGTGACGCTTTCCAGAGTATGATGTCATTAAAGATTACAATTGTTTTATACACTATGAATAATTAAAGATGCTATGTAAAATCAACATCAAAGGGGAGGAAAGTTTAAACTGTTGCTATTAAAACAATATTCTCAAGACAACATAATGAGTTTGAAACATTTTCATTATTGAAAATTAGGAAAGATTTGGATAACTTGAAATTGCAACAAAGTTTTACAAATCATAAGCATCATATTAATTATGAGGCGCAGTGGGTAGTGCTGTCGCCTCATAGCAAGAAGGTCGCTGGTTCGAGCCTTGGCTGGGTCAGTTGGCATTTCTGTGTGGAGTTTGCATGTTTTCCCCGTGTTCCTGTGGGTTTTCTCTGGGTGCTCCAGTTTCCCCACAAGTCCAAAGACATGCGCTATAGGTGAATTGGGTAAGCTAAATTGGCCGTAGTGTATGTGTGTGAATGAGAGTGTATGGGTGTTTTCCAGTGATGGGTTGCAGCTGGAAGGACATCTGCTGCGTAAAACATATGCTGGATAAGTTGGCGGTTCGTTCCGCTGTGGCGACCCCTGATTAATAAAAGGACTAAGCCAAAAAGAAAATGAATGAATGAAATATATGATTATTTGCTGCATTTATGACTCTTGGCTGTTCGTACAGGTTTGCAGTCATTGACACGTTATGACCAGTCCACAGACTGGCAGAGAAAACTATCTCCAGAACAGTATGTTGTTACAAGAGAAAAAGGCACAGAGGTGGTAAGTTAAACATTGTATAGCTCAAATATGTTCTGGATACTTTCATCTCTTTGAGTAAGTACATCTTTATTTTTAGCCGTTCAGTGGCATCTACTTGAATCACAATGAGGTGGGCATGTATCACTGTGTTTGCTGTGACGCGCCTCTTTTTAGGTAAGTTTTTTTAAACCTCAAAATCTAAATGAAATTCAAATTGTGCAATTCCCCTTCAAAGACACTATGAAATATTTAAACAGATAATAACAGTAAGCACCATGAAGTCTGTTACTGAATATGTTGAATACCCATGAAAGATACATTATATATATACAATATATATATATATATATATATATATATATATATATAAATAAATCCTAATTCATTTTGAACTATGGTGGCTGTATGATTTTCATCAAATGGTTGCACTTGGTGAGCTACTGGTGCTAAGTGTAGCTTAATGCAACACAACTCAGAATACTTATACAATGCCTCATTGTGCAGCTTTTGGTTGTAGTTTTCAGCTGAATGGCAACAAAAGAAGCAATGTAAGTCTTCAATACTGTCTATTTTCCATCACAAGTAATCTAAAAGCCCAAGGATATCGAGCAACATCCATTGTGAGAAGTAAAGTTTATTTATAAACTAATTTCAAGAGGATAACGTGCTTATGATTGACACGGCTGGTCCAGCATTAGCTAACGTATGATTCACCAATCAGACGATTCCTAATTTTGTATAAATAACCAAAGTGTCTTACCTTAGTCATCTTCGTCTTAAAGAATCCCCCCTTCCACCCCCTCTTTTTCCTTTATAGGGCAGCACGGCGGCCCAGTGGTTAGCACTGTTGCCTCACAGCAAGAATGTCTCTGGTTCGGCTCATTACCCGGCCAGTTGACATTTCTGTGCGAAGCTCATGTTCTCCCCGTGCTCGCATGGGTTTCCCCCTGGTTCTCCTGTTTCCTACCACAGCCGAAACATGAGACATAAGTTTATAAATTGACTAAACCAAATCACCACCATATACGAATTCCTACCAGCACCATATAGTCATAGCAATCCTTAATCAACGGAGGGGGGTTCTCGAGATCTACCTGAGCTCAAACTCCCCTCTCGCCCCGCAAACGGGAGGGAGCCCCGGGCTCGAGGATCTTATGAGCTCAGAGCTCTCTCCCGGGACAGCATCTTTGGAGAATGAGGGAGCTCTTGGATCTAAAATATCTTGATTTGTGTTCACAAGATGAATGAAGGTCTATATAAGAACATACATTTTATTTTTGGGTGAACTAACCCTCTAAGAACATGTGGTGCAACTGAAGTAAGTTTAATTTTATTTACAAACTAGCTAACAGTGGATTTTACATTGCAGTTTATGCAATAATTTCTGAGCAGCAAAAGCAACCCTATTCTTATCACCAGGAAAGACTTACAGTACATGTTTGATGTAATTTTCATTTACCAGATGTTCGCTGCAAAATGTCCTTGAGTTCTGGAAATGCGGTATGTAAATGAAACCTATTGTTATTGCTTCTTTTGTTCTCTTTTGACTGAAAATTACAAACAAAACCAAGTTGCGGAGTCATAAATATAGCAGCAGAAAGCAACCAGTAGTTAAGAGCATTAAGAGCAACCATTTGACCTCAAGTACTGCACACCAAAATAATGGCACCACCGAATATTTTTTTAAATAATGTGAAACTTTTTTTTACTTCTTATTTCAGTAATCGATATTAATTGCACTGTATTTAACCATAAAAGTCTTGAAACCAGGCTTACTTTTTCATTGAGTGGACTGAAATAGGTTTCATCTCAGTGCCTTATTGAGTTTAGTTTCAGATTAAAATGACATTATTGGTTTTTAGTGGAAAGAAGAAAAAAAAAAGTTAAAAATATGAACTGAAATAAAAATGTGACCAGTTATGCTGAATTCACAGCAAACACTGAATTAATTATTTGCATGAGTAAATTACATTCAAAGTCAATGCAAATGCGTGATTAAATGGCAAATTACAATAGTGGAAAACATCCTGTGAGTAAATTGGAGCAAGTGACGCATTTTGAGTGAACCCAGCAAAAGAATGATCAATACTTGTACAGCATTTATTATTCATAGTTCAACATTTACTAATTCATTATTACCATCCAAAGTTGTGCTTGTTAACATTAGTGTGAGTTAACACAAACAATGAACAACTTTATTTTAATTAACTACAGTTAACAAAGGTGATTAAATACTGTAATAATGGTATTGTTCGTTATTTATTAATGTTAGTAAATACATTAACATTAATGGAACCCTAATGTAAAGTGTGACTGCATGACTGCGTAGCATAATAAATCAAAGCTATAATATAAAATATGATTCTGCCTTTGACTCTGACAGCTCAGAAGCGAAATATGATGCAGGAACTGGCTGGCCGTCATTCTGTGAGGCTCATGGCACTTGGGAAAAAGACGAGAGTCATGCCAACATCGTGCGCCGCCCTGATAACTCACTTGGCAGCACAGGAACTGAGGTCATCTGCAAACATGTGAGTCTCATTTGTATAAATTATATAATCAGTTTGTTAATGTTTTAATATTCCCAGAATAGCATTTGATTGTGTTTTATAGTGTGATGCCCACCTTGGACATGTCTTTGAGGATGGTCCCGATCCGACCGGACAGCGATTCTGCATCAACAGTGTAGCACTAAACTTTAAACCCAGAGAAAAGTAATGCTAACAAATCCAGTAGTGCAAATAACGAAAACAAATAGCATTGGAATAACAAATGTCCATTGTTCTGTGCTAGGAGTCGAGCCTGTTCACTCCAAAAACAATAACTATAACAATAACTATATTCGCATCCACACCAACAAACCGTAGAGTTTAAATTGACTGCCCACATTTTCTGCAACATTGGTTTCCATATTTATTTTTCCCATTCATTGGAAAATTTATTTGTCTTTTATCAAAATATAAAATGTTGATATTATCATTGCTGCAAAAAAAGGTTACTTTAACGTCTACAATTACAAAAAGAACTCTTTGTTTTTGTGTATGGCTTAGAGTAAACAAATGCTTTAAAATATAAATTGTTAAAGGATTTAAAAGTATAATAGGTAACACTTTACAGTGTGTTCTCAATAGTAAACGTTAGTTAATTAGTTAACATAAATAGTCAAAAAGAGCCACATTCTTCACAGAATATCTCAGACATGTCGCAAATCAGATTAACATATGAAATTGTTTATGTTTGAAAATAAATAACCTATTAAGTCTTGAACTCCACTGCCAATACAACACTCTGAATATTCTGAAAAGGCATGCGAACGGTTTATAAAGTTAAATAATTATTCACTGTATTTTGAAGTGCTCATGATAACAATTTTATGCATGTTCATTATCATTATAAATTGTATATATTTGCTTATTTATAATTAAGTCTTTGCTTATTATTAGCCATAAACCAAACTAACCAGCTATGAGGAGAATCACAGCATTCAAACACAAGCAAAGAAGAATTGGAAAATCGGAAGAAAAAAAAACTGCTTAACAGCTTTACTGAGAAAAGTAATTACAGTCCCATTCATTCATTCATTCATTTTCTTTTCGGCTTTGTCCCTTTATTAATCAGGGGTCGCCACAGCGGAATGAACCACCAACTTATCCAGCATATGTTATTACACAGCGGATGCCCTTCCAGCCGCAACCCAGCACTGGGAAACACCCATACACTCTCATTCACACACATACACTACAGCCAATTTAGCTTATTCAATTCACCTATACTGCATGTCTTTGGACTTGTGGGAAAACCGGAGCACCCGGAGGAAACCCACGCCAACACGGGGAGGACATGCAAACTCCACACAGAAATGCCAACTGACCCAGCCGGGACTTGAACCAGCGACCTTCTTGCTGTGAGGCAATCGTGCTACCCACTGCACCACTGTGACGCCCTAATTACAGTCCCATAAAGCATAAATAACAAAGTTTAATAAAAAATGACAATGAAATTAAAATTGGTTAAAAATCACAGTGTGCTGCAGTTTTGTCATTTGATTTTTATATGCTTCAACTCTTTAAAGCAGGGTGGATTCTGATTGTGGCTGTCAATGTTTTATCATTTATTAACTGAAAAAATCTCTGAAAGTGATTTAAGTTATTCCAAGTTGAGGTGTGTAGATTTATGAAACTATATTGTTGTTATAGTTATCATCTTTGGTCTGACCGTGCATTTAGTTTACAATGTTTACTTATATCAAATATATATATTTGCAGGCTGTTTGTTTGTGAAAATGTTTAATTAAACATCCCTCATGTACCACTTCAAAAAGGCGTGATTATTTATTGCATAATATATTTTGTGTTTGAGTGGCACTGGACATTAATTGCTAAGACATTACAAATTTTAGAAAGCACATGACAAAAAGTAAGTGTGTAAATGATATGTATGGTTATATTAAAATAATAATAATTTTTATAAAATGTTATAACTTATATATTATAGTTATTAGTATTATTATTAAGTTATAATGTTATAACTAATATTACAACTATAAGCGCATAATGTATTTATGTATAAACAAATAATATAAGAAAATTATTTATAAAAAAAATTATATTTTTATCACTATAAATATTAATATATATATTGAACAAAACCAATTCCCAGTTTCTCTGAATTTACTATGTAGGTTTGAGCAAAATGTGAATATTTATTTTATTCTTTAAAGGTTTTTTTTTTTCTCTGACAATGACAATTGGTCAGAATAAAAAACGTTTTTCTAATATGGCTTTCTTAAATCTCCTGAAGTTAAAATATAGATATTGTGCTGTCTTAAAAAATAATATAAACATATCTGAAGTTTTTGTTATTTTAATGCAAAAAAAGGGTGTAAATGACAAAGTTATGTGTTTGTGTATACATATTTTTGTTTTATTCTGTAAACTTGATGAAATTTCTTCCTAATTCAAATATATTTTATTATAATGTATTTTATATATAATTAAGCATAAGGTACACACTTTATGAAAAAACTAAACTGTAAATAAATTAATAAAATAAACATTGCCATAAATCTACCAGTATGTGTGCTATTTGTTTGGGTTTGTTGACGAGTTAATGATAAACCTGAGCTGAGGGTCATCATCCTATTCTGTGTGTGGAAACTGGATAGTTGACTGACACTTATAAGCAAACCTCTACGCAAAGGAAATTATTTCTAAGTAAAGCAACGAATTTAAAAAAGATTGCTCTGATGATTCGCTTCTGGCTGTATTTGTTCTTTGTGCTCGCGTGTCTCAGTTTCTGGGAGCCTGCAGAGACACGAAAAATGCGATATAAACCAACACCTCCGAAGCCAAAAAAAACCGAGACACAGAAAGCTATCGAAACACTGGCTCCAGGTCAGAACATCAACATTGATCAGGTAATTTTGACATTCTTCATGACACGGCAATCAAGTTAATTCGTTCTGGCACCCTGAATTAAATGAACGATATTCACATTTATAGCCCTGTGGCAAGCCAGTTTAACGTTTAGGTGTAGATTTCATGCTACTTGTACTTATTTTTAAAGTCAACATGAAATAAAATTTTACAATGTATATTTTGCTTGAGCACATTGTTAGTCTTAAAGTGAACAATTACTCCACTGGGAAAAAACTGTTTGTTTTGGTCCGTTTTTTTTTGTCAAAATATAACCATTTGCTTCCACTCTTGAATGGCAGTTCTTCTCTGGTGACATCAGTTTGAACTATACTTAGCCACGCCCCTCCAGTCATTAAAATGCTCAGTAGTGATAAGAAGTTCGGATCATTGTACTGACTCGGACCTTGGAGTCTCGTTAAGCGAGGTGAACAAATCTTTTTTCGAGTCAATTCGTTCAATTTGCCTAAAATTAAATTAAAATGTTACGAGTTGCTTTCAAACTCATCTACAACTACCAAAGGTTGATCACACTACAAACAAGTCACAACTAGAATGCTATAAGAAAGAGAAAATAATCATTTATTGTTTACCTGGTCTTTTGTCTATGATTATGTCAGCTCACCTCTTCTGACAAGTCTTCAAATTTAAGTGGTTTGTTCACATCACACAGACAGTCCTATATAAGCTTAACCAATGCACACAGTCCTAGCCGAAAGAAGCCATGATTAGTTCACCTTTCGAGTCTTCTGGTTTTTGAGTCGTTTGTTCATCACGTGACAGCATGTAAAGAGAGATGACTCAAACTGAGGACTCGAGAAATGAACGGATCAAATCTTTTTCCAGCTCTTAATGCATATGATTGGCTTCTGTCTTTCACGTGATGAAAAAACGACTGAGAAGACTCATAGTTCTCTAGTTAAAGGGCACCTAGTTTACCCCTTTTTCCATATTTAATATAAGTCTTTTGTGTCTCCAGAATATGTCTGTAAAGTTTCAGCTCAAAACACCCATCAGATTATTTATTATACCTTTTAGAAGTTTGTCATTTTTAGCTCTTAGCATCTTGTAGCTGTTTTTGTGGACTGTGCCTTTAATGCTAGTCCTCCCCGCCCACCATTCCCACATGCCTGTCAGTGTCCCTCAATCTCCGCCCTCGGCTGCCTCAGATAACAGACAGACATGAAGGAAGCAGATCTCACGTAACGTTTGTGAGAAATATTACAGTAAGAACTTTCCCAATGATTATTTGATGTATTTGTTGTGGAGTTGCAACAATGAGTCACGCACAAAGTTCACAAACACACACAAGTTACAAAGTTCACACACACATATCGCACACACACACAGACAGCACGCGCGTTTAGATTTGCACTGTTTTTGGATGGCAAATGTGACAGGATACACATTAATATCCACTGCTGTATGGATATCCGTTATGTTAATGTACAAAATAAATCTGTTTCAACGTCCACAACCTGGGATTGAATGTTTGATCGTCATGTGATTAATGTAGACTCAAATAGACAATCTTATTTTTGGAAACTTCGTACCTTTCAAAAGTGCAAAACCAGACGGTAATTTGTATTAATTAGTGAGAGGCTCCATGAGCCACCATTGCTGCTGAAAAAAACATTGTATTGGATTCAGTGTAGTTGTTGAAGTTCATAGTTGCCATTTTCCTTTTAGAAGTAATTTTCTAAATGTTATCCATGTTTAACTTCTCAAATACACGCAAGCAAACAACCAAATAAAAGATTAGTATTAGTGTTTGTAATAATTTTGTCTTTAACTGTATATATTTAGGCTGCACGGTGGCGCAGTGGGTAGCACGTTCGCCTCACAGCAAGAAGGTTGCTGGTTCGAGCCTCGGCTGGGTCAGTTGGCGTTTCTGTGTGGAGTTTGCATGTTCTCCCCGTGTTCGCGTGGGTTTCCTCCGGGTGCTCCGGTTTCCCCCACAAGTCCAAAGACATGTGGTATAGGTGAATTGGGGAGGCTAAATTGTCCGTAGTGTATGTGTGTGAATGAGTGTGTATGGATGTTTCCCAGTGATGGGTTGCAGCTGGAAGGGCATCCGCTGTGTAAAACATATGCTGGATAAGTTGGCGGTTCATTCCGCTGTGGCGACCCCAGATTAATAAAGGGACTAAGCCGAAAAGAAAATGAATGAATGAATGTATATATTTATACAACATTTCTGTCTGGTTCTTGAATCTGATTAGCTGATAGCCGTGTGATATTCTGCAATAACATCACTCGTACAGCCTCTTCACCCTTGTGTATTACTCCGCCCACATACAGCGACAAGCAGAGGACACTCTGCAGTTTGACAAATATTGTCAACATAATGTACTTTTGAGACTTTTTTAGTCGAGAATGGAGTTGTTTAGATTGCAACTATGCAGTTTATTTATAAGGATAGTGCCTATTTTAAAATATTTATAATTTCTGAGATTCAGTGCATCAGCCGCCATCAGCCTGTCTGAGCAGACCAAAGAAAGTGACAGAGACCGCATAATAAGTCCTTAGAGGGAGAAAAACTCAGCGTTTTTTCAACGTAAGTTTCAAACTACAGCTGAACAAATCATTATAAATCTTGTAAGTGACATTCTAAGTCGATCTCTCTCTTTTGTATTTTGTAGTACTGTATTTATACCACAGAAACTGGGAGTGTTTCCTTTGCTTTGGCTTTTTCAGGGTTAATTATTGTGATCTCCCAATTGCAACAGAGAAATACTGGGAAATCTCTGTAGACTGATAGCATTTCATGCCGTTCAGCCTTATAATATTAAAATGTGAGCAAACATTACCTGTTTTGTCATCACTTTAGATATTAAGCTTGTGAATTAGTATTGACGTTTGTGAATTAGCAATGGTTTCTGCTGTTCTGACGGTCAGCTGCAGATGTGAATGAATGGCGGAAGAAAGTAATTCCTCGTACAAAAGGGTTTTTGAGACTCTCCGTGTTTGATTTTCTTTTTCATACATACGATTATGCCATTGAACGGTTGCATAAACACAATATCACACTCGTAGCAGTGCAATATGGCTGTACATCGTCACTGTGTGGGGCACTAAGGCACTCGGCCTGCAGCCTCGAGCCAACGCACGCCTCCCACCAGAGCCGATATACAGCCATATTGCACTGCTACTCGTGTGATATTGCTCACATATATATATATATATATATACTTACTTACTCCCAGGGACATTTGTATCGATGTTTCCTAACATCTAGCTTTTATGAGGTAGGTTGTTGGCCCGACACTCAACCCCCAACCTGGAGGACCAGGACATACACACATACACCATCATATAGGACGTTCCAACCTGATCTCACAAGAAAACGTAAGTATTTTACGTTTTGTCAGTTTAGTGGCTAATTCAGTCGTACAAAATTGTAAAATTTTAAAAAGGAGGTGTGACACCCAACCTCACCCTAAACCCAACCGTCATTGGGTGATGAGCAAATCGTACTAAATTGTACGAATTAGCCACTAAATCAAAAAGTTACGAATTGCCGTGAGATTGCGTTGGACGTTCATATAGAACACTATTAACAACGCTACATGCATAAAACCATTTAGAAACATTTGTGTACAATGTAACATATCTTGACAACTCATACATCATACGCATATGCTATATACATTTCAGGTGTGAAGTCTTTTTTCTTCTTTCACAAAGTGAGGTGACATTTGACGAGTTAAATGTAAAAACCGGCTTGCCAGAATAGGTCGTTATTCTTGCCCGGTGTTGTTTCAAAATAGGGCATTTATACTTCTTCGTACGCACGCACAGTTTATGACAAAATGATTTACACATGTCGGTATGTTTGATTAAAATCTCGCTCTTAGATGAGTGGCAAGTGGTACCTGCTCACTGTGGCCTCGCGGTGTAAGAATCTTCTGGAGAGCGGCTTTAAACTGGAGAGCACGAGCGTCACCTGGACCATCACTGGGGAAACTATCACTTTGAGCTCCCTGAGGAAACTGTGAGTCCTGCTTCAGTCACCAGGGGGAGCGCTTTACTCACTGCGAGATGATGGTGTAGTTCCTTTTATTTTAAACAAAATAGTTCGATTTCTCCAAACATCGGCCCTATATTACACCTTGGTTATGAGAGCTAACATAATCAAGATTTTAGCTGTTTAAAAATAAATAAATACCATATAACAAATAATATTTCAAATAATCAATATAATATAAAAATATGATGACTGTGCATCAAACTAGGAGTTCTAAATTGCACAAGTAGACCATGAATTCTTACACAACCTCAAAAAAGTTCCCTTTGGCAACTGCTGCAGACTATCATATCATTACAGCTGACGCAAGCAAAAGCACCAGAGAGTCAAGATACAACTTGCTTTGTCAGACTTATTTGACATGCCATTTTTAAATGCTTGGAAATATATCAAACAAAAAACAAATGCTAACAAATATATAAAGTGGCTAACATATATTTTAATTGTATTATTTCTATAAATCATCTGCAATATTATTATTATTTGACACAATCTGTTTTTAATTTAAATTAATATGAATAAAATAAGATACATGATTATGTAATTATACATGATGCATGTAAAACAATCTATATATTTTTTGAGTTGATTTGTCAAATTAATCATACATGGACGTTATTCTTAATTATTTATATAAATATTACATTATTCTTCCTTATGTTAGACTCTGTGCTTTTTAATTGTTGTAACATAAAACATTTTGTCATGATTTAGAAATTAAAATATCATTCACTGTTATAATAGTTATAGTTAGTTATAATAGTAATACACCAATACATCTTATCAGGCATATTTAGAACAAATAATTTGAGAACATTTTACTGTATTGATAGCATATTACTCCATTGATTAATCATAACAACTTGATACTTTGCCACTTTTCTTCGAGACATTTTATATAATTTAACATCTAATAACATTAAGTATGGGGCGACGCGGTGGCGAAGTGGGTAGCACGTTCGCCTCACAGCAAGAAGGTCGCTGGTTCGAGCCTCGGCTGGGTCAGTTGGCATTTCTGTGTGGAGTTTGCATGTTCTCCCCGTGTTCGCGTGGGTTTCCTCCGGGTGCTCCGGTTTCCCCCACAAGTCCAAAGACATGCGGTATAGGTGAATTGGGTAAGCTAAAATTGTCCGTAGTGTATGTGTGTGAATGAGTGTGTATGAATGTTTCCCAGTGATGGGTTGCAGCTGGAAGGGCATCCGCTGCGTAAAACATATGCTGGATAAGTTGGCGGTTCATCCCGCTGTGGCGACCCCAGATTAATAAAGGGACTAAGCCGAAAAGAAAATGAATGAATTAAGTATGACTATTTATTCTTTCACATATTTTCATAGTTACAGCTCTGAACAAATATATTGTATCAATTTTAACATTGGTAACATATGCATATTCTCCATCTGTTCATTGTGCTCTTTCCAAATGTTAGCAATTTTGAGTGCTGGGAGATCAAGCAGAACTACATAAAAACAAAAACCCCTGGGCAGCTCTTCCTCAAAGGTAGGTGCAGACGAAGTCCCAACAAATCTACGGGTCTTCTTGGTTAAGAAAGATTTTCTAACCTGGAATGTAACACACAGTATATGTACACTCTCTGAATAAAAGAGCAAAATTAGTTAGTCAAAACGTCTACTTTTGCACTTCAATCTGTAGCTTTAAGGAGCCAGTTTGGATCCAAATTGGGCATAAATGTGAACTTTTTGAAAAGGTGCAATCCCAGGGGAAGCTTTTGCACCTTTATTTTTGAGAGTGTGTTTAGCAATAATAAATTAATGAATGAATAAATAAATACATATATACAGTTGAAGTCAAAATTATCAGCCCTCCTTTGAAATTTGTATTCTTTTTTCAAAGTGCTGTTTAACAGAGCAAGGAAATTTTCACTGTATTTCCTAATAATTTCCTGGAATAAAAGCAGTTTAAAATATATAAGAATTTTATATATATATATTAAATATCTCTTAAGATTTTTTTTTTCGATTGCAAACAGAACAAACCCATTTTCCATCTTGCCTAATTATCCCAACTTGTCAACATAATAACCAAGTTACACCTTTAAATCGCAATTTAAGCTAAATAGTATCTTGCAAAAGAAGTAGAAAAATAGTATGCACTGCACAATGGCAAAATAAATTTGTTATTATTTTTATTATTATGTTTAAAAAAAGATTCTCCGTTAACAACACTTGGGAAATATTTTTAAAAGAATTACAATTTCAAAAAAGAGCTAATAATTTTTACTTTAAATATATATGGTTTGGTGGTTTGGTTTAATGAAAATTGCTTGTAAGATTTTCTAGTAAGGTAATAAATCAAGGAACATTTTCCAGTACATTTCCAGTATGTATCTGATATGATGGCTTCTGTACATGTCTTTTCATTCTGTCCTTATGCAGGCAAGAGACAGTCTGACAATGTGGACATAATGGTGCTCGAGACGGACTACAGATCCTATGCTATGCTGGTTTTTAAGAGAGCAGAGAAAATTACTATGAAACTGTATGGTAGGTGTTTTGTCTATTTTAAACTTTTTTACTCGTGCTGTCATAACTGCATCTATTGGGTTTCCAATAAACACATATAAAAAGCCTAAAGTGTAAGCCTAAAGCATAAAGTGTAAGTGAATTGATTAATGTAAATACTTTCTGTTGAAAGGTCGGTCCAGTGAAGTACCTGATAATATAGTGGATAAATTTGAGGATCGGGCGAAGACATTCAATTTGGGATTGGACGTAGTTTTCCAGTTTCCTGACTACGGTGAGGCGCTTGACAATTAACAAATTATATATAAAAATAGTTAATGAACACTTTTGACTCTAGATTGCTTTTATGCAGGTTTCTGCGAGTCCGCAGAAAAAGTTCTAGGTAAGACCTTTATTTTATCTCCGATAAATAAGTGGCAGGTGATCATTTGTTTCAAGAACGACTTGAAAACGATGAAGTAAATTAATAGCTGTTAACCTTGTGTAGTAAGAATCGGCGAATTTATCGTTATATTGTAGCAATTCTTTAAAACGATTCAAATGAACCGATTCGTCTCGCGTATGCAAATATTTGAGAATAATGCAGAACATTATACAATATACAAAGACTATAAATAGATACATTGTTTAATTGAACATTTATTTGACTACTTGACTCTTCAACGATATGTACATTCCCGCGCGAGGAGTTCTGTCAAATGATTCAAATGAATCATATAAGCGAACCGATTCATTAAATGAATCCGATTTCTCAACAGCATTTTCTGTCCCCTCGGTGTCAGCAACATTTACTGATTGGCTGAAAGAACTTTTACATCCTGTAAAAAGAGCCAATCAAACCACGTCTGATTCACGTTATCTTTCATAAAGGCACGTGTTGCAAAACTTGCACAACCTCAAATTTGGTTTTGTAACAGAACAGTATAATTTTGCATAATGTCTATTTTTGCCTAACAACTCTATAATTGCTTTGTCCACCAGATCTTACCTAAGACTGATTGACCAACATCTTTGATAGATGAGCAATGTGAGAAAGCAGCCTGCCAAGAATACAAAAATAAAATTATTTTGTAATGTCATTGTTTTGTGTGTTTTTCACTAATTCGCTAGGTGCATCTCTATAATCTTTGATATGGTTACATCCTTGGTAAAGCATGGAAAGTTGTGTTTATCCTCAAGCCATTTTTATGGAACAAAACAGTGCTTATATAAAACAAGGCAAAGGCATCCTGGTAAAATTGGTGTGGTTTGTGATGTAACTGTCAGAACAGGACTCTGCCTGCCCACCCGTTCAGAGTTACACAACACAAAGGGGTAAACATGATGCAGATCCAACATTCCAAAAAAAAAAAAGTATCTCAAGGAAAACATTTTCTTATGGAAAAATATCAAAAACAGAACAACTCTGTTGAACTCGAAATCATTTTTGCAGCACCAAATTTGTGCTGAACTGTACAAAAACTACAATAGTCTGAGGTGAAAATAAAAGGCTATAAGATAAGATATAAGAAGTGCATGTTTATATACATTGAGACTGATTCCCATACATTAGAGGCCATTTAATTTGCTGTAGATTTCTTAAGCATTAAAGTGCATGTAGTAAGCATTAACTTTTTCACATTAAACGTAACCTATTATGAAGGCCAAATAGGGACATCATTATGAGGGTCATAAAAACCATCAGACACACATATTTACCTGGAAAAATCCACACGTGCGTGTTGGCAGTTGTGTAACGACTGTAATTATCATTCCTGCTGGGTCTGCAAGTTGGGAGGGACTCGGCTTTGGGGGCTCAAACTGAGAATAAAACAGGGGCTGCCATTCGTCTCCTTCACACACCCAGCTCTGCCTTGTGAACTGCAAACAGAGAGAGAAGCAACACTTCTGCAACCATGACGAGTGTCGTAGTGAAGATGCTGTGCCTTCTGCTTTGTGCAGTTTTCGCCTCGGCCGATGTCATGCCTATGACTGACTTCGACCTGCAAAAGGTAAATTATTCAAATATACAAGCATTTATACCATGCATTTAACTAAAGAGATCTAAATGAGTGGGTTAATTGTGCTAAAATATTTTTTTCAGATGGAAGGAAAGTGGTATCTGGTTGGCTTTGCTACAAACGCAAAATGGTTTGTCAGTCATAAGGATGACATGAAGATGGGAACTGCCATGCTGGTGCCCACTCAGGAGGGAGACCTTGACCTCAGTTACTCTAACCTGAAGTAAGCCTAAATTAGCTTCATTAGTGTCAAAGGGGAAGAGTTTTGATAAAATAATAATTGTTTCATTTGTTTGTTAGGAGTGATGGTTCCTGCTGGAGGATGACGTACCTCGCCAAGAAAACCGAGACTCCTGGAAGATTTGTTTTCTACAGCCAGCGTAAGGACTGAAAAAAATTTGGTTAGATTGCTTTACTGTATTTCCGTTAATTTAGCTAAAATGTGGATTACATTTATTAGGTTGGGGAAATGACAATGACATGCGGGTGGTTGACGCCAAATTTGACGAGTACGCTGTTTTCCATACCATCAAGACCAAAGGAGGAGTATCTGAGATCCTCAACAAACTCTACAGTAAGGACATTTTTGTAACAATAGATTAACCTTCTAACTTAGATTGTTATAAGTAATTAAAGCTTTCCATTACGAAAACTTACCATGGTTTAACTAAAAATAAAACAAAAATATGTTGTTGTTTTTTTGTTGTTATACATCATGTAGCATAACCACAAATCAACGTGCATGGTTTTGCTGCAATTTGCTGCAATGGATGTTTATCCATGGTATTTGTTGCACAACTGTGGTTATACAACAAAAATATTGCTATAAAATCAAAGCCATGCATCTAACCAATTTATAGTCCAAATTAGAAATTTGGAGTTAGTCTATACCAAACATATCCACCAGGTGACACCCAAAACTCCATCATAGTACATACTTTCTCTCACAAAACAGTCACCAAACACTGAACTTGAACTGTTAGACGTTTCCTGATCTGTTGGAACGATTTTGTCAAGAAAATTAAATCTAATGTATACCTACAGTAAAATTCATGTGAAACTTATATAGTCCACTAGAGGGCGGAGCTCGCTAATTGTTTTTTTTTTTAAAGTAGCCTTTCCACGCCAAGCCACATTTTAAAACGACCTTTTGAGGTTTAAGCTTTCAAACGAAATCAACGAATACTAGAAAAATATATGATGGGGAAAATCACCAATTAGCAAAAAAGAATGCCAAATAAGCCACCTGTGCGCTGAGCAGGAAAGTGAAAGGGTAAAATGTTTTCAATGCTAAACAGACTTTGAATGTGTCGCAGGTCGCACTCCAGAAATGGTTGAGGACTTGAAGGAGAAGTTCAGGCAGTTTTGTATGGACACTGGCATCCTTGAGGAAAACATTGTCATGCTACCACAAAATGGTACATTTTAAAAAGATTTTAATCATAAAGTTGTTTGTAATGTATATGTATTTTTAAACAAACAAAAAAATCATGATTTCTATATAATTCATTAATGGACTGTAAACTTGTGTTCTACAGGAGAATGCTCAGTTGCTGCATAAGCGCCTCATCAAGCGAAGACAAAGACAGCTTCAGCCGGTCCAATCATTTCATCTGAAAAACAAATCTGAATTTATTGTCTGCTTGGTTTTGGTCTCTTTCACTTTGTATGGAACCATTCTTTGTGCCTTGAATACAGTCATGGTGTGCTCATATTGATAGACCAGTTTGCAACTACAGAGTAATCAAAAGCAGAGGGGAGAGAATGGCAAAGTATTTCCTTACCAAAATGATGTGTTTTGAACTCAATTTTTTATGTTTTAGATTGATGTGTAATTTTTTTTAAAAGTGCCAATGTTAGCTAACGTGTCTGATAACCATTATGGCACACCACCTGTAAG
Organism: Danio jaintianensis; assembly: GCA_903798115.1. NCBI lineage: Eukaryota > Metazoa > Chordata > Actinopteri > Cypriniformes > Danionidae > Danio > Danio jaintianensis. The sequence continues at coordinate 17,390,940 of CAIGQV010000641.1, forward strand.
AATTTTATAAGCAGTGCTTCATTTTATCTTTGATGGTTTTGTTTACTGCTGATTGAGTAAATTGGTTTACTAAAGTCTAATGTTGGTGTGATTCTTTCCAATTCTCCATTTCATAATGTTGTGAATAAATACTGTTTATTATTTCTGTATGTACAAATATTTCATATACACATAACATAACTTCTTTTAGAATCTGTTTATTTCAAATTACACATTTTCAGTATCTGTTTAAAAACCATAAATTTACCTTCAATTTCTCAATAATAATAATTATGTGAGTTTTACGATAAACAGACCACTTTACAACAAACTATGAATAAAGCATTAGCGCGATGTATTCAAGCCCAAAACTTGGACTTGTAAACGCATGTGCTTTCTCAATGTAAGGGGGAGTAAATGTTCCATTTTGAGTGAAATATCCATTTAAAAATAAAGCCTACTATTTCACTATACTACACAATCTAAACAATAAAAACTATACTATTGCAAAATATTATTTATGATGCTTTCCATTTTAACAATTAAAAATGTAATTTATTTGAAGGCAAAGATGAATTTTCAGATAGCATTATGCCAGTTTTTAGTCTCATATGATCACAAGTGTTTTCAACATTGTTAATAAAATTCAGTTGTCATCACAGGAATTACCTTTTTAAAGTGTTTTACTGCATTTCATTCATTTTCTTTTTCAGCTTAGTCCCTTTATTCATCAGGGGTCACCACAGTGGGAGGAACCGCCAATTTATCCAGCATATGTTTTACGCAGCGGATGCACTTCCAGCCGCAACCCAACACTGGGAAACACCCACTTACTCTTGCATTCACACTCATACTCTACGCCCAATTTAGCTTATTCAATTCACCTGGTACCGCATATCTTTGGACTGTGGGGGAAACCGGAGGAAAACGGGGAATAACATGCAAACTCCAAGCTGGGGCTCAAATCAGCGACCTTTTTGCTGTGAGGCGATCGTGCTACCCACTGTGCCACCGTGACGCAGTTTTACTGCATTTATATCAGTTAAATGTAAATACATGTATGAAAAGGCCAAAAACTCCAAAAGGGCTCCAGTCAGGATGAACAACAGGTGTTGTGCCGAGAAACGCACCCCTGCCATAAAATGCACCCCCTTCAGAGACTTTCATTAAAATTCTCAGACTACATTTAAAAAATAAATAAAACTAAAGGCCATAATTGATTAAAACGTAGCATGATTATTATTTTGATGGAAAAAGCAAGAACTAAAATTAAGCTTTTTGGTGGGTTTTAAACATAAAATTGTTGTTTTCAACTAAACTACACATTAAACTATTCACTTCACTTAATCTCATCGGTATTGTATTTAAAGTCAATCAATTTATTTATTTAAATATATATCTTCTCCTGGAGCGACGCGGTGGTGCAGTGGGTAGCACAATCGCCTCACAGCAAGAAGGTCGCTACTTTGAGCCTCGGCTGGGTCAGTTGGCATTTCTATGTGGAGTTTGCATGTTCTCCCCGTGTTCGCGTGGGTTTCCTCCGGGTGCTCCGGTTTCCCCCACAAGTCCAAAGACATGCGATATAGGTGAATTGGGTAAGATAAATTGTCCATAGTGTGTGTATGGATGTTTCCCAGTGATGGGTTGCGGCTGGAAGGGCATCTGCTGCGTAAAACATATCCTGGATAAGTTGGCGGTTTATTCCGCTGTGGGGACCCCTGATTAATAAAGGGACTAAGCTGAAAAGAAAATGAATGAATATCTTCTCCTGTAAGGGAAGGATTCCATTCATGAAACTCACCTCAGTCACTCTCATTAACTGTCAAAACTATTTTATCAATAATTTCATCATATCAATAAGTATCAATAAGTTAATAAATGCACATTTCAGCATGTGCATTTTACGGCAGGGGTGCGTGCTCGAAATGCTACATGCTGTGAGCTTTTTTAAGTGAATAAATTTGATACTTTTGGAGCTTTTGATGTTGTCTTTTGAAATATATTTGGTATTTTTTGTTTGGCTGAGCACCCAGTTGAGATTGAAGTGCATGCTTTTGTTAAATTATTTTTGACTATCAAATAACTGTAACCAGAGTGAACACAAGAGACTTATTAAACATGTATTATGAAGGTCAAATATGGATATTTAAAGCATAAAAAGCACCCACATACAGCATATCTGGAAAAATCCACACGTGCGTGTTGGCAGTTGTGTAACGACTGTAATTATCATTCCTGCTTGGTCTGCAAGTAGGGAGGGACTTGGCTTTGGGGGCTCAAACAGAGAATAAAACAGGGGCTGCCATTCGTCTCCTTCACACACCCAGCTCTGCCTTGTGAACTGCAAACAGAGAGAGAAGCAACACTTCTGCAACCATGACGAGTGTCGTAGTGAAGATGCTGTGCCTTCTGCTTTGTGCAGTTTTCGCCTCGGCCGATGTCATGCCTATGACTGACTTCGACCTGCAAAAGGTAAATTATTCAAATATACAAGCATTTGTGGATTTAAATGAAGGAATAAGTGAGCTCTCGGGTTAATTGTGATAATTCTTCAGATGGGAGGAAAGTGGTATCTTGCTGGCTTCGCTACAAACGCAAAATGGTTTGCAAGTAAAAAGGTTGACATGAAGATGGGAACTGCCATGGTGGTGCCCACCGAGGAGGGAGACCTTGAACTCAATTGCTCTAAACCAAAGTAAGCCTAAATTAGCATCATTACTGTCAAAGGAAATAGTTTTGATGAAATAATACCTTTGTTAATGTGTTTGTTAGGAGTGATGGTACCTGCTGGACAATGACACACCTCGCCAAGAAAACTGAGACTCCTGGAAGATTTGTCTTCTACAGCCAGCGTAAGTCTTCAAGATTTTGTTTTTCATTTTATAGTTAACCTGCTTTATTTGGGCTAAAATATGAATGCAATTTTTTCAGGTTGGAAAAATGACAATGATATGCGCGTAGTTGATGCCAAATTTGACAAGTACGCTGTTGTTCATACCCTCAAGACCAAAGAAGGAGTATCTGATGTCCTCAACAAACTCTACAGTAAGGACATCTTTTAAACAATATAAGTAGTATCTTAACTTCAATGGTTGTAATTCATTAATGTTTTCCCTTATGAAAATTAATCATGGTTTTTACAAATAAAGTTTGTCTATAGTAAAACCATGGTAACCAAAATCAATCATGGTAGTGCTACCATAATTTAAAATAAAAAAGTTTGTTTGGTTATAAATGGTTATATAATGCTTCTGAAATCAAAGACATGCTTCTAACCAAGTTATTTTCCAAATTTGAAGATGGTTTTACAAAAACTGAGATTCCTATGGGATTTTTGTCACAGGTCGCACTCCAGAAATTGCTGATGACTTGAAGGAGAAGTTCAGGCAGTTCTGTCGGGACACTGGCATCCTTGACGAAAACATTCTCATTCTTCCACCAGGCGGTATGTTTTACAATTTTCATTATACGTTTAAGGAAAAAAATATGATTTGCCAAAATTCCCTTGCTAATTCCCTTTCTACGGTAAACTTGTGTTCTACAGGAGAATGCTCAGTTGCCGCATAAGTGCCTCATCAAGCGAAGACAAAGACAGCTTCAGCCGGTTCAATCATTTCACCTGAAAAACAGATCTGAATTTACTGTCTGCTTGGTTTTGGTCTCTTTCACTTTATATTGTTTTTCTTTGTGCCTTAAACAGACTGCAGAAAAATCTCAAACAGAGGGAAGAGAATGCCAATGTTAGCTAACACGTCGATCACCATTATGACACACCACCTATAAGAATTTTGTAAGAAGCCACCTGTAAGAAGCAGAGCTTCTTTTTTTCTCTCTCTTTGGTGGTTTTGTTTACTGCTGATGGATTAAATTGGTTTGCAAAAAACTAATGTTGGTGTGATTCATTTCAATACTCAATTTGGTAATGAAATATGGAGCCAGATCAGTCTCAATAATAATACATTTGCATTCATAAAATTCATAAATCCACAAGTCCAATTAATAAATTCACAACACAATTCATAAATTCAAAAGTAAAAATCTAAAATATTTCCCAAATGCGCACACATATGCATCTTACAAAAATACATTTAAAATGTTTACACAATTATGTATATATGAAGTTCTTGGATGACTTTCCTCATGCATTTATGAATTATGTAAGATGTATTTATGAACCACTGAATGTGCATTTGAAAACGCTTACACGAGCATGGAGTCCTTTGGATTTGTGTGCGGTATTTTTGAGACCTTCCTGGCAGGACTCGTACACATCTTTTTTTGGAGGATATTCTGTTTAGCCAATCGCGGTGAGTTTTTAATCCACCAATCAAAACACTCCTTACTGAACAAACTCAAGAAGCTCCACCATTTAATTATTATTATTTTATATAAAATAAAATAAAAAAAAATTGCAGTATTATTAGACATTTATCAAAAATTAAATGAGCTGAGTAACGTTATATATCAGTAATATTGAGTACGATGATCTTGTGTCATTCGCGAACGGCTGGATTCAATGCATTCAGTAGCAAATCTTACTGAACGAATAACTGATTCAAATGAATCGGTTAAATAAAAGACTCGTTTAGCAATACAATCACTTGCTGCCACCTGCTGGCATTTTCAGAATATCATTTTGCCGAGCTCCTTTGTGATCAGAATATATGTTTGACTTGAATTCCATGAAATAAATGCATTTATTATCTAATTCACTTTTAGATGCAGATACTTTTTACCACTTATGCAGCACAATAATGTTATAGAAGTCACTTGTTAAATGCTATCAGCCTATATTATTCTGATTAAATTGCTAAATTTAGCTTTAAAGATATCATTCTTCTTAGAGTCACGGGAAAAAATCTGAACTCTTAATTGTTCTGGCTTTATTATTCCAAGTGTTATTTCAGGGATTTTGAGAGAGCACTTCCTATTTTATGTCATAATGGCTATTAAACATACCCGTAGGTTGGTTATGCTGCATGCTACTTTTTCTAGTTTGGTAAAGTTGTTGTCAGTACTGTCAGTCATTTGCAGAGTACAATATGTAAGGTCAAACAATGAGATACCTAGTTCTTACTTCATGACCATTTCATGTGACAATATTTTGCAAAATGACATGTCAAATGAGTACCAGTATATCCTGCATTTCAGAATAACCAAAAGATACACCAATGTATTAATAAATTACATAAGATAAACAACTAGAACAATTAGAATTTTTTCCCTTGACTCTAAGAAGAATGATATCTTTAAAGCTAAATTTAGCAATTTAATCAGAATAATATAAGCTGATAGCAATAAAATAATAATAATTAAATGGTGGAGCTTCTTGAGTTTGTTCAGTAAGGAGTGTTTTGATTGGTGGATTAAAAACTCACCGCGATTGGCTAAACAGAATATCCTCCAAAAAAAGATGTGTACGAGTCCTGCCAAGAAGGTCTCAAAAATACCGCACACAAATCCAAAGGACTCCATGCTCGTGTGAGCATTTTCAAATGCACATTCAGTGGTTCATAAATACATCTTACATAATTCATAAATGCATGAGGAAAGTCATCCAAGAACTTCATATATACATAATTGTGTAAACATTTTAAATGTATTTTTGTAAGATGCATATGTGTGCGCATTTGGGAAATATTTTAGATTTTTACTTTTGAATTTATGAATTGTGTTGTGGATTTATGAATTGGAGTTGTGGATTTATGAATTGTGTTGTGGATTTACGAATTGTGCTGTGCATTTATGAATTTTATGAATGCAAATGTATTATTATTGAGACTGATCTGGCTCCATAATGAAAAACAAAGATTTTGGACACAAAATACTGTTTATTACTTCTGTATTTACAAATATTTCATATACACATAACATAACTTCTTTTAGAATCTGTTTATTCCAAATGATACATTTTCCGTATCGGTGTAAAAAATAAAATTTACCCTAAATTTCTTGATAATAACAATAATAATAATTATTTGAGGGTGAGTTTTACAACAAACAGACCAAAAGCCAAATGGCCACATTCGAGAAATACACAAACATACAAGCGTCTAAATTAAAACAAATTTAGATTTCAGCCTGATTTAATGACGGCACACTCTGATCAAAGCTCAAGATCTCTTCTATGTTGAGTACTTGTACATATTACCAAGAAAACCTAAATTACATTCAAGTCATGACAGCTGTTATTGGTAAATTAATGTGGCGACACAGTTTGGTTGTAGAACCAAAATTAAAGCCCATATCAGCCATTTGCTCTCAAGTTACAACACTTTTCCAGCAGCCAGAGTATGAGGTGATTACTTCTAATTAATTTTCATTAGACATTCTGCTCATTTGAAGCTAAGTGTAAAGCATTAGCACCGTCGTTTAACGACAATAGACTTTTTTCAAGCCCATTCTCAAAACTTGTACTAGTAAACGCATGTGCACATTCACGCCACAATCTTCATAGCTGTTCAAACACAGTTTGTGTAACATGCAATACAGGAGTCATAATTCAAACATATCACCAGATGCTCAATATAAACTTTAACATCGTGTCCGTCTTCCACACTTGATTTAATATGCAAGATTATCTAGTTTTGCTTTTACCCTACAGCTGGTCAGAACAATGGTTAGCTTTTTCTTCTTCAGGATCTAAAGAAAGGTCGATGAATATTCAAAACATTCACTTAACATTATAGAGGGTGTAATCAGACACATTAGATGGTCCATTTACTCCCGCTTCCATTCTTTTTATACCATCTGCAATCTGAAAAAGCTCAATCAGACTTAGCTTTTAGCCAAAAAGGCCACAGCTATATCAGAATGGACCATTTCCTGATTGGAGTTGGTATGGCAGGTCACATGGTAGGCATTAGGTCTTTATGATGCCTCATAATGTGCTGATTCTTCTCAGATGGTCTTCTGAAACCTTTCGAGCAGAAGTCACAACGGTGAGGATAGTCTTTGGTGTGAATGGAGATCACGTGCCTTTTGAAACCAGACGCGTCGCCTGTGCTGTAGTCACAATACTGGCACTGATACACTCTCCGCTCCCTGTGACCCTTCGACAAACCGGCGCCACCCAATATTTTCTTACCTCCATGAGCTCCGAGTCCAAACGTCTTCTTAAGACCCTTTTTATCAGGAAACGCCTGTTGCTCCTTGGTGTGTACTGACAAAATATGCCGACTGAGAACAAACGGATCTGCGATCTTGAAATTGCAATGCCTGCATTGGTGCAACTTCTTAGCCTTGTGGGCGGCCGAGTGTTTCTTGAGCTCGGATGGCCGGTGGAAACCTTTGCCACAGACTTCACATTTATGTGGATAGTCTTTGGTGTGAACTGAAATAATGTGGCGCTTCAGGTCACTGGAGTTCGAGCTTTTATGGTCACAGTGGGTGCACTGGTGCGTTTTGGCTTCCTCGTGCGTCAAGCTGTGTTGTAGAAGCTCCTCGGGTTCAGCGAACGTCTGGAAACATCGGTCACACTTGTAGGGCATTTCTTTGCTATGCTTGGTTTTAACATGCGTCTTTAAATTGGACGAATCGGCTGATTTGTAGTCGCAGTAAAGGCATGAGTATGGTTTTTCACCGGTGTGGGTTCTCATGTGTTTCTTTAGCTCCGAAGGATGCCGAAAACCCTTCCCGCACTCTACGCAAATATGCGGGAAGTTCTTGCTGTGAACGGCGAGCAGGTGCCGGTTGAGGAGTCCTTGTTCTGCCGTCTCGTATTCGCAGAACTTGCACTTGTGCATTTTTGTGGTTGGTGGTGAGATCTGAAGTTTGGCTTCTCTGTGGTGGTGCTGCAGGCGGTGGGAGAACAGCGCTGCCTGCTGGTGAAACTCTTTCCCACACACTTCACACTCGAATGGGGCTTTACTGCTGAGGGTGTGGATCTCCATGTGGTTGTGGAGACTGGCTTTTTTGTTAGTGGTGAAGTCGCAGTCTGTGCACTGGTATTTCTTTCGGTTCACAACATCCTGATGGTGGTTCTTGGTGTGGCGCTTGAGGAAACCACGTGACTTGAATTTCTTGCCGCAGAGCATACAAGGGTACACCGTAAGAGGCTGGCCGTAAGGCCCGATGATGATTGCTGAAGTTGAAAAAGTAAACAAAAATTAATGCAATATATGCTACCGTTGAAAAAGATTGAGGTTGGAAAGAGACTTTAAGTAAGCTGCTTTCATTTGCTAAAAAATAAATAAATAAATAAATAAATAAACTGTACAATCGTAAAATATAATTTAAAATAAATGCTTTCAATTTTTATATTTTTAAATGTAATGAACGGAAAGATGAATGTTCAGCTAGCATTAATGCAGTCTTCAGTGTCACATGATCACAAGTGTTTTCAACATTGATAATAATAATAGAATTAATATGTATATAAACGTTGCAAACATTTGTGTTGCTTAATATTTTTGTGAACAACAAAGTATTAATTTCTTTAAAAAAAAAAAAACTTTAGAATTTTCCTTTTGACCACATACATTTAAATATAATAATCAAATTGTTTAAAGGTTAATAAATAAATGCAAATAAATAATTATTAAATAAATTAAAATATAAAAACCCACAATGAAGCAGTAAAGATGCACCTGTCTGAACGTGACGAAGTTCAGATCGTTTTTTGCCCTTGTTCTTGTTTCGTTGCCGACTGAGTCGTTCGATCATGTCAGACTCATCAACATGCAGCAGAGCACTAGCTGCTCCATTCCGGTTCTCACAGCTTTCGCTCTCTTCCCCACCTGACAGACATTACATCAATTATAAGTTACAGCAAAAAGCTGTCTTACATTATAAACAAACACATTTGTTCTGCAGATTAAAGGAACTCAACAATTCCAATGAAGAAGGTTGTTAACAATAATCTGATTTGATTGACTGACAGTACATCTATCTAAATAAATTTTCACAAAATGATTCAAATAAATGTAATAAGAAAATATGTCAATTCTGTACCAGTGAACACATAAATGATAAAAGGAGAAACACAAATGCAGATTTTCTTTAGAATTAACTGTAGAAAATATATGCGTTAATCATAAACAAGGGTTGTTTTACTGACCGTAAGCAGCTGCCCAAGCCACAGGCATGAAGTCTTTGCTGAGCGATGCGTTTTCAAGTGTCCTCTGAACATTTCCAGGGTCTTCACCCCCAACTACCACTTCCATGTAGACCTCATCTGTGATTTTAGCCACATCTGTTTGGGGAAGAACATGTAGTCTCAACAGAGGTGCCCTTCATATTAAAGGGATAGTTCAGCCAAAACTGCACTTGTTCCAAAGCGGTTTGAGTTTCTTTCATCTGCTGAACTCAAAGGAAGATATACTGAAGAACGTTGGGGAAAACAGCCACTGATGTCCATCCTATTTTTTTTTTGTTCCTTCTATGGATGTCAATGGCTGCATTTTTCCCCAACATTCTTGTTTTGTGCTCAACAGAAGAAAGTAAGTCAACCACTTTTCATTTTTGGGTGAACTACCCCTTTACAGAATCGCCTTCATATTAAACTGACGGTAGCAAGACTCACTGATGTCATCCTGGCTTTGATTGGCTTCATCCATTGACATGTACACCATCTTCTCTCGTATGGGCAGTCCAGAAGAATCCACCAGCTCCACGGTTTCATCCACATCAAGCTCAGCATCTCCTATGTCGACTGTGCCTCCTGTGAATCACCAATAACTCTGTTAAAAATCACACTAGTAAAACATATGAAGTGATTTTATGCAAGGATATTAAGGACAATTTTCAAATGGAATTGCAAATTGCATTTTCAATATGTGGATGCATAAACTGTGATAATCCAAATGCAATTGCAAATCCCACATTACAGTTTGCATTTCTGCTTTAGCGAATGTGCAGTGACTGCCAGATTTCAGATAAAAAAAAAAAAAAGCAAAATCCATTTGCAAATGCATTTCCCATGCATTTCCCATGTTATGAGCTATGAGCCTCATATAAGTAAATAGCAATTTTAATGGCTACATTTGCTTTTGCTTTTTCTCTGCGTCGCGCATGCAACCTGCCAAAACTCAAACAGAATTGCAAGTGATATAGTGTTCGACGTAGTGTTTTGAACTTTACAGTCTATGGTTTTGAACAATGGATGTAATGGGTGATATTGTGGAGCACATTTTGAAGTATTTGAACAGACCCTGTAAAAACATTGTAAAGATTGTGGTTGGCTAGTTTTTATTACAGCTCATGTTTAGGCGATCACTTGGAGTTTCAATCATATGCAATCCATTTTTATTCCAAAATAAATAAAAACGGCCTGTTTGGAATCGGTTATGAAAAAAAAAAAAATCAAGATTGAAACATCACATGTACATATTTGTGACGTACCCAAGTCATCCTCCCCTGGGTGAGCCTTGATGATGTACACTTTGATGACCTCTTGACCCTCATCATCCTTCTCCACATCTTCTGAATCCTCTAAAGTGCCCTCAATGGTGACCTTAGCATCTTCATCAGACACCACCTTTCCAGCTTCATCCACTGAAAGGAAGTGACTGTTAGATTATGGAAAATGTAATCCATGTAAATGTTGGAAAGCAGCAGCAATTGACTTCCATAGTATTCTTTTTTTTTCCTAATATTGTTGTCAATGGCTATATCTCCATCCAAAGATGCTAATTATATTTATGCACAAAACTGAAAACATTATCGAATAAAGCACCTTTCCATTCAATGAGTCAAAGAGAACAAAATAGTGACTTTCTGACAAACTGGTGGCAAATATCAAAAAGAAAAACTGAATTTGCTGCGGTAGGAGAAGCTTTCTTATATAAGAAATTACTTGCTCCTTAAAATATGAAACAATAAATGCAATGAATGTGCGGTGGCCTTTAGCGATGCGAGACAACTCTTTGGAAGTGCGGCCGCTCAAGACAGTTCTGGGAGGTTAAAAAAAAGAACTACTTTGATGACAGATAAGAGATTTTAGAATGACCAAAACAACATTTCAGAGGTTTTACTATGTGGTCGGTCTGCTGGTTTGTCCGTAAATGCTGTCACATCACACTAATTTTGTTATCATATGATCTGTTAAAACAAAATCACATTATTTTTTCTTGATGCACATGCTGCTGCAATTTATTTGGTAAATGTGTTTCCTTCGTAGTTGGCACATTTGTCTTATAGGATAAAAAGTTAATAATATTGCATTTTGAGCATTTTTGCATTTTGAGCATTTTTTTATGTAATATCCCAAAAAATAGGTGAATGCAAACACAGCTAATGAATATAACATTCTTTTGTCTTAAACAGAAGAAAGAACCACTTGAGGGTTAGTAAATATTTACTGATCATTTTCTGCTACAATCTCACTCACAGGAGATCATCAGATAGTCTCCGCAGGTGTCTGGATCCTCTTGTACCTGAGCGTCGGTCACCACATCAACCTGCAGCCCTTCGTCCTCCACAGCCACATCATCAGGTGACATCACACAGGTCTCCACGGCGATGGTGCCAAGCCCTTCATCATCGTCATCATCATCATCATCATCTTCTTCTTCATCAGTGCAGGGCACATACTCCGCCACCACGTCCTCGATGGCCTCCTGGATGACCAGCTCCTCATGAGCAAGACCGTGCACCGAGATCTTCTCACCCTCCACATCAGACACCAGCACTGACTCCTGCAGCTCCACCACCACCTCGTCTTCTTCTCCATCACACTCTTCACATAGAAAAAGTTACAAATTCCAAAGCATTAAGGTGAGACATTGTTTTGATTTTTCATGCACCTTCCAATTTTGAAATTTTTACTTGTCATAAAGTGTTTTTTCAGTCTTCTTTCTATTCTTCTATCTTTTTAACAACCTCCCATCTTCTATGGCCATATCCATAATCAGTATCAGGTTCAGCTATTCCAAAACGAAAACTAGATAAGATTCCTTAAAAAAAAAAAAAAAAAAAAAAAAAAACTTTCAACCTAAATTTGGTTAGAAACTTTCAAAAATGTCAACAAAACCAAAACTGTTCCTCAAATGTTTTTTTTTTTTTTTTAATCCAAAACTGAGCCATAATTAAGTTTTTTTACAGAGGGGTATGTGTTCATACATAATTTGTTGAACATTTTATTCAACAAAAAATTTTGCATTTTTTCCTGGATGTTGACTCTGATATGACAAAATAAAGAAACAATTTTTAACCTGACTTCATCCATTTTTGTGCTAGAATTGTATGCAAATTATACATTTAATATAAAACAATGCCTCATTTCCATATTTAAAGGGGACATTATTTAAAAATTACTTTTATAGATGGTTTAAACACACTTGTGTGGCAACAGTGTAAACATAGCCAGCTTCTAAAGGTAAAAATTATTAATTCTATTTTCTTTTAATTCTACAATCACACTCAATAAAAACAGTCTATAGAAACTCTTTGATTGACATTTTCCCTTTGTACATGTCATCAGAGGGGGAAAGTCCCACCCATTAGTGACAATCTCTCCTGATCCACTGAAGACACATGGACTGTTTTGAATATATTTTTTGGTAGCTTTCTGGACTTTGAATGAGTCAGGACCGTTGCTGTCGATGGAGGCTGAGGGAGGTCTCAGATTTCATCAAAAATATCTTAGTGTTCTGAAGATGAAGAGGTATCATTGGTTTGGAGCGACATAAGGGTGAGTAACTAATAACAGGATTTAAATTTTGTAACTATCCCTTCAATGTCTTAAAGTTAGTTAAAAAAAATATATAAATCTGAGTGACTTCAGCATAATGACTGTTTGTTTACCTGTCCCATGGAATATGATCTTGGGCTCATGGGAATGGAGAGAGAGAACCGTTACATCTTCATCCATTGTCTCCACCGGTCATCTGCATAATATAACACCTACAGGAAAAAAAAAACATATAGTGGAAAAAAACACGCACACGCACACACACACACACAAGAACTTTAACAACAAGTCTTTTTTAAAATTCAGTTTCTTTGTGTAGCCCTTTTAACAAAAAATATTGTTACAAAGCAGCTTTACAAAACAGTAGAATGAGATAAAGAAAACCACATTAAATATAATAAATTAATGAAATAAAACAATTAAGGTGTTCCTGCATTCCTTTATTGCATCTTTTTCTTATGCTGATCAGGTGTCTTGATACATTGTATAAAACTATTTCCCAATAATGTCTTGATTTACTGCATGAAAATAATTAAAAACTAAGATAGAAGTTACATAAAATTAAATGTAATAAAACTTTTGATAAATAGTATTAAATATAAATTTCAATAAATTATCAAAAATAAATATGGTGTGCAACTTACCATTGTAATGAACATTTTAATGTACTTGTAGACATTAAATCAAGTGAACATGTTTGTTGGTTTTCAAATTAAATTGAGGCAATTTGAATAATATTTTATTTCTCATTTATAGGCCATAACATAGAAATATTATTTTTGTAAATAATTTATCAGAATAAATAAATATTGGCAAGGCTTTATGTTAGTGGTTTTTAATATGATGTGTTAATGAATTAAAAACAAGCAAAACATTTGCAACAATATTTATTGATAGGATAATGTTAATTAACAAACAAACAGCTTTTTTTGTTAATAGTTTATTTTAGCTTAGGTCCATTAAATCAAATTTACTAATACATTACTAAAATAATATAAAGCAGTGTGTTTGTTAATGTTGAGATTAATATTAACCAACACCGATAAAAGCTTTAGAAGTATTTTTGATGTAATGTAGCTAACTAATGTTAATAAACTAAACCTTACTGTAAAGTGTCAGTAATATACAGTGCATACATTTAAAAACACAATCGTTACGAAAAAAAAAAACGTTTAAACTAAAACTGCTAAAAAACGTTAATTTAGCATGCCCTTATGCATGTTAATAATCAAATGACTATTAAATAAAGTACCTTATCTTGATCTATGCCTAATTCTCAGTCTATGACTTAGAAATACTTTAAATGACAACCCAAGCATATTTATTGTCCAAGTAACAGAGCTCAGAAATGACTGCACTATAAGAAGTAGGTTTAGCACTGTACCAACTGTAACCCAAATAGCCTCCCATGAATCCCATAATCTGATACTGTAGTGTTGACGCTTCTCCTCCTCCCATCGGTTTACAGTGAAAAGGCGTTCCCTGCTTTAGCCTTGAGTATAGCCCCGCCCATCGTTATGAACTACCAAACACGCCCCATTCTGTAACCATCGCCATTTTGAATACATTAAAATAATGCATTAAATCTCATAAATAAATACTTTAGTCCGAACACATTAACACTAAATATAATGACTACATAAACTGTAGTCAATATACACTCGAAATCAACGTGTAACTCTAATAGTGTATATAAAAGCAGTCAAGGAGGTCGTGAGAGTCTTGTCTCCGCGGCCTACTTTAGGCCTCTGCAGGCCGCGGCTCGCTGCTAACAAAAGGCCTACGCGCCATTAGAGCGGCGGTAATTTCGCAAAGGCATAAACACACGTTTCACTTCCGCTACAAACCAACAAAACCTCACACATATGTATTTTGAGACTGTGTTAAACCCAGAGGCCTACCTGCTGTAGTATATATAGGTTTTGTTCCCAAGGCCGTGCGGGTTTGCGTCTCCCACCCCCAGACTCGGGCAGGATCAGACGGGGCTCTTGTGTTAGTAGGGCGGGCCGCGGCGGAGCGCGGAGGGGAGGGGCCGAGTCTGATGCGCTCCGCGGCGCTGCAGCCTCCAGCTCCTCCGGCTCTTACACCGCCTTCAGAGGCGCACGTCACTGCCTCACAGCCGCAGGAAAATGCGGAAGGAGTCTCAGACGAGTGGCCGCGCTCCGGCGCTTTTGGCAGGCCCGCAATTCGGTTTTCTCTACGGTTTTCAAAACAGTCGGTGTGTAATAAAAGCGAACGAATAGCTGTTTTTTTGTTTGGCACTTTTGAGGGAAAGTTTGAGTTTTATTTGTGCTGCGCGAAAAGCGTCTGATGCGGAATGATTAGCGAGCTCGTGATATTAGCCAGTTATGGATTTACGATTAAAAATATGATTTAAAATGACCATTACACTGTTTTGTTTGCGAAAGTTCGCTGAGTAGTACATACATTTTATACGCTCAGCTATGGAAAGAAAAACAAGAGACGATTAAAAAAATTACTTACGATTTATAGTTGTTTGTTTTATTTTGTAAAAACTGATGATATTTGTTTCGAATTAAAAAAAAATAATTTAGTTTTATTTTTGCGTGAACAACCCTGTTTTTCAGTCAACACAAATTAAAACATTTATTCTGACCAATTGTCATCTTCCTGGGAGAAAAATGCCTAAATAACTTGTAATTTCCTTTTAAATTCGTTGTTTTTTTTCAATGTTCTTGGACCTTTATAGAACAAAATAAACATTAACATTTTAATCAAACTCATACCTAGTAAATCCAGAGAAACTGCAAGGTGGCCTCTTCATTTTTTATAGCTTTATATATATATATATATATATATACACATATATAAATATATATAACTAACATTTTTCTTCTAATATAGATACACATCCAGCATACTTCTATGAAGAACATGCATAGAAAACCAGGCAAGCATATAAAACAATGTACAAATTGTTAAGAAAATTGCTCATAATATGATACATTGAGATCTAAATGCCCAAAATGATGATAATATTATTCATATTTTAACACTATATATTGTAATATTATTTAATATATTAGTGAGTATACATTTCAGGCATTTATTGTTAAATACTCTTTGGACAAACTTGAAGTCCGTGTAGTTGGCTGAAGATGATTTTTCTTTAACATTAAGACAACTGCCACTCATTCAAAAGGCTCAAAACCCGTTCTTTAATGCACATTGACCATCTTCATCAATCTTTCAATATACAGTATTATTTGTCCAGTATATTTATTCATGAACATAGAAATCAACAGAACAGTCATGAGCCTGCACTATTAATAAACCTTCATGCCATATTAAAAATTCATAAGGCATGTTTACAACACTGGTTGGCCTAGGTTTTTTCCCTTTTATTTTTAAAGATCAAGTATACAATTGAACTGCAATAATACTGCAATTAAATACTGAAGAATTATATTATAACAACAACAACCTGCTGTTGTGTGAAATGAAGCACCATTTACAGAAAAAAAGCACAATAATTGGTTTGATCCAAAAGGTTTTTTATTTGTCATCACTGAAAGATGTTGACAATTTCTTCGCCAAGCCAAGGAATAATGTTTTCATTGCATTTCTCATATAAATGACACCAATCCTTCCTCTGAGGATGGCGAACATCTTAAAATACAGGGCCAGTGCGTTCCCCTCAAAAAGAGCCTTTCCCTTCACTCTGCGCTGATGGCAAAACGCGCTGGCCTGTGCTCGAGTGTGTGTGAAAATGGTTTAATAATTATGTCCGGTAAAGAGACAGTGCCAGCCATTGACAGGATGTGGTCACTCCTCAATCATCGTCGACTGTTGGTGTGATGGTTACACCTCTTCTGATTTGACCCCATCCGATCAAACTAAAAGAAATAGAGAAAGAAGTCAATGACTGTTCAAACTGCATTCAGAAAACATGAACCAATCAACACAGCTAGACTTTTGCCACTTACGCTTGATTTTGCAAGCATGTTAATCCATTATTAACCTGCTTTGTTCATTAGCTGAAGTCTGCATGTGTGAAATGTGACAGGAACATTTGAGCGGATTTAATAAAGCTAAATTTTGCAGTAACAGCAAAACGTTTTCAGTCAGAAAGAGGAAACTTTATAAGTTTTGCCTGTTTGTTTACACAATAATGTTGTTTTGAAAATGGGTTTCAAAGTAGAAGTTTTTAAAAAAATGCCACCATTGTCGTGTCTGTGTAAACATCTGAAAACAACAGTCTTTAAAAAAGTGATGACATCATGCACATATTTAGGTGTAGATTAAAGGCAAGTGCAAACATACACAACAGTGGTGGAGTATGTGGTAGTGTTGTTGTTGTTTAAGTGTTTCCAAACATCAACAAAATGTATATTTACTTTACATTACAACCCAAAGTGGAGACGCATATTACACTTTCAATTATACACTTCCCTATAGGTACAGTTTACTAACAAGGTGAAAATGGCAAATACTGGCCTGGCATTTTTAATACAACATTTACGGTCAATTTCACAGATATAAATGCGAATAATTTTGAAAACATTGTGCAGACATGAACATTTGTCAAAACGCAAAAGATTTCCATGTTTGGCTACATTGTCATCATGTAAACATAGCCTCGGATGCTTTCTTCATTCAAAGAATTGTAAAAAATGTGTTCTCATCGCTTGCAACGAAAAACCTTGAGAGGATCACATAGGAGTCATTTAGTTTTTAATGAATTAATATGACAACCAACATAGATACTCAAAGATGACAATACTAACACCAATTAAACTGATTTATATATAAAGCCTTGGGAACGCAGTTTAATTACATTGCCAAGTAAATCTGGACTACAGGTCATTTCAATAAAGTGATTTTTGTGAATTGGCAGCTTGTTGGTGTGCATGTAAACGTGCTCAATGCGTCATGAACTTTGTTTGATCTTTGCTCACCGCCAATGTTTCTCCACTCTGCGACTCAAGGCGATCTTCTCCCCCACCTCTGTGCACACAGGGTTCGTGAGCACAATCTTAGCCAGATCAGCTTTGACTGCACTCACACGGCCTCCTGTTGACAGCGAGCCAATGTTTACCATCAGCACCTCATTCTTCGACAGCTTCTGAACCTGTGGGCCAAATCAAATCAAAGAAAATTGTTACAGCGTTCAAAAAAAAGTGCAAGAATACATTGACATCAGAATATAAGGTTCGCACTCTTAGCAAAATATAAACTTCCCTGACTTTTACTGTCTAAAAAGCTGAATTTCCATGACCTATAATGAATGAAAAAGCAAGGCGCTGTTGTGCTTTCGATAATTTTAAAAGTTTGAGCTTGAATTTAATTTTTCATGAATTTAACAGCAATTATAAGAGCAACGAAATGATAATGTAAGTAGATTAGATACAAAGCCAATGCAAAAGCACAAATGTTAGTGAATTTCCTCTGGGCGGCACAAATGACACGGAATCAGCCTCAAACACTTTCCCCATGCAAGTTTAAATAAGTAAACTTGAGAGGAAAATGCAAATCTCTTGAAATTGACATTTCTCTGTGCCTCAGTTAAAAGGTCAAGCTTAGTGACTGCCAGCTGACGAAGAAATTGGTGCTGAAAAATAGCCTAACCTTTACAATAGGGAAAAGAGTGAAACATGATAAAAGTATAGAAAAACTACATTTTCAAAAGTTCAAAT
This sequence comes from Danio jaintianensis, assembly GCA_903798115.1. NCBI lineage: Eukaryota > Metazoa > Chordata > Actinopteri > Cypriniformes > Danionidae > Danio > Danio jaintianensis. Next base: position 17,409,207 of record CAIGQV010000641.1, read on the forward strand.
GTTCCTGATATTCCATGACTTTCAATGTCCATGAGATTCCAGAAATTCCATGACCATTGGGAACCCTGTATATCCACAAAGAAATTTAAATTATAAGCTAAATATAAGCTATCGTCTCTTACTGACATGGCCAAAAAATGAGTACTCTTATTTTTTCTAATAATTTAATGGCCCATTGTCAAATATTCTGCCTACGTTTACCACACTTCAAGACACCGTTCAGATGCTGTATTTCAAGGCATTTTGTCAGGTTTTTGACCTCAAACAACTCCTGTGTGTTGTATTAGTGTCCTACGCAACTCATCAAAACCTTTCTGTTTTGTTTTGTAATCTGGAACTGTCATGCAGTCAAGATTGGTTTAGAATTACTTTAGCCATGCAATTGACAAATCAGCCCCAAATATAACCGCATGCCTAATATGTTCCTCAGCCAATCAGAATCAAGCATTCAACAGCACCATAGTATAATGAAATTATCAATTGGTAAAAATTGTAACAAAACAATTTAAAAAATGTATGCACATCTATAGAAAAGTTCTCAAATGGGGCGCCCGACAAAAAAAGAAAAACAAATCACACGTGAGTTTGTGATTAACTTTTGAAGCCAAGATGTCCTAATGTTTTTCCAAGGGAAGGAAATGCCATCATACTACATGAATACTACATACACACATTCCATTTTTTTTTTTCTGTACTCTGTGTTTGAATCTTGATTATAAACTTGTCAAAATGGTACTGATCAAATTAAATTACAATCATCTCCAACAAAACTATATAAAAATTAAGGAGTTCCCTCAAGATTGTCCTATGGCGTTTTAATCTTCCGGGTTTGGACGTTATTTTTGCACCACTATTTCATTGTAGTTTAATCACTAATTAAATGCTTAAAAGCAAATCTCAGAACAGCTGGTAATGAAGGAATTGTGGACCGTCCTCATATATTGATGCAGTAAATGATGAAAACAGCATGACTGTTTGCCTTTTCTTTACTACACTGCGAAACAACATAACTCATTCACACAGAGACACTAATTTCTGCTGTGTGATCGGTTAAAATAATAAATAGAGTAAAAATGCCAAGAGTGTGTCTCAATAAATTCTCAAATCTCTGCATGATATAAATTTGATAATTTATCCAGGTCTAACTGAAAGAATAGATAGTAATATCATAATGTGACTTACTGGCTAAATAAAGGAATAATAATAATAATAATAATAATAATCATCATCACCCAGCCTTGACGAATGTTTCATTTTTCATAATGTCATTTCTTATGCAACATCACATTTTAAAACAATCCTGTTGGTCTATTTGCATCACTTTCATGATATATAAAAGACAAATCTCATTAATAATTTAGAATTTTGTGGAGCAAACACAAAAAAAGGAGATAATAACCTTGGCTGCTTTCTTGTCCCCTTCAGTGCGCACACCAAGCAGTCTTCTTAAGAGGAAGTAGGAGATCTCCAGCTCTGTAAAGATCTCAGGAAGAGCCCCCACCGCACCGAGGACCTGACCCACCATTCGATCCGCTCTGCACAGTGTAGGGTCAATCTTGGTGCCAACACCTGCAACACAACGAGCATAACAAATACTAAATAAATCATGTACTTAATTTTTTTGCACAAAAAAAATGTAATCAAATGTACGAATTGATGATACTCTTGAATCAAAACAACAGATCACTATGGAGCTATTCATTTTAAGCTTAAATCATCTGGTGTCTGAGAACAAATAACATTGCACAGTGACTACAATCACATTAACAAAAAAGAAGTTATGCAGAAAGGAATGGGCTAAATGCACAAGTGTTTTTCAGCCGCCGATACACTTCTGATGAAAGGTTAATGTGACTATTTTCGATTTCATAAGGTTTCTTTTACAGCATCGATTTTGTAATGTAATTGAAATATAGTCCGTTATATAGACTTAAGCAGTGTGCGAATTATACATTGATGATCGGGGGGGGTTAACATTTTTCGGTTAGTTTGTGTAATACATGCTTCAGTCATTTATCTATTTATTTTTAATTACATCTAGTTTATTAATAAAATGTACTTAAGTTTAGAGCGGTTTGAGGGATATTTAGTGCATTCTGACCTAGAGTATACTCTGATTAGCTATTTCAGATGCTACTGTAGGTCAGACTACAAATGATATTATGCATCTAATTTGACTTCACTTTCAGGCTAAATGTAGATACAAACAATTATTTCACGAGAAAACAGGCTTGTGAACACGATGTCTATCGGTGCTCTAGGTCTTACAATTTCAGACTTTTTCCTCGAATAGACTAATTGGCGGGATTATGCATTCACAATGGTTTGAACCGTTGTAGGGGTGGTCAAATGTACATATCTAGTATCTATTATTTTTAATTATTAATATTATTATTTTAAATACATATCAAAGTGAAATATTTCTCAGTATTAAGGAACTGACCCCCCCATACATTTTTTTGACGTCCTTCAGGGGGGATCAAGCGTTAATTAGGGGGGTCAATCCCCCCCAAACCCCCCTGTAATTCGCACCCTGGACTTAAGCATTCATTTAGTTGTTCAAGCGTAAAACGAGATGAATGGTTGTTTAAACGCAAGCGCCATCAGGAGCAGCAGATGAGCACAGAAGCTCCATTCTAAATACTGAGGTAAAAAATGTTTTCTCCATATTTTAAAGTCATGGCGCAGACAATGGAATTTAATGCAGCGCTTTTTCTGAGACCCACTTTATAATCGCATCTTAATCAGGCAGTGAAGATCATTGAATTTAAAGAAAACAAATTAAATGCAGAGATTTTATAATGGGATGACAGTTCACCGGAAGCGCTTGAGCTGGTTTACTGAAAATTAAAAGTATTTTATAGAGGAAGAATTCATAATATTTTATAGTATTCTATACAGTGACAGGCTAGGTCAATTAGCATAGCCAGGATGAACACAAGTAAACCATATATTTCCACTAGATCTGTGGCAAAATAAACAGAAAAATCTCATGAGGCGGTGTAAAAAAAAAAAATTAGACACTTGAACATTTTTAGTTTACTTGCTTCATTCGTGCATGAAATTCACTTCATAACAGACGTGAAATCGCTCCAGTTTCATTGCAAAATGGCTAACATGGAGAGGGAAGCTGTGCTTTATGTGCTATGGAAGGCTTAAAATGGTGTGGACTCGTTCTGTGCCATGTCTGGGTCCATCAGATCCTTCAGAGGCGCACTCAGCTTGGTGAGTTTCACCAACTCCTCAAGGAACTGCGCCTGGATGACGGCTGCTACTAAAGCAAGCTCCTGTTTGTTTAACAGTTCAGTTCGCCATAGTTCCAATTCTTAAAACGTCCAAAGCGCTAATTCACTCACTCGAATTGCGTCATTCGTGCCACCTCATTTGTGCTAATCGCACCGCAGGATGTCTATCACATCTTTCAATAAACTTAACATGTGAATCACTCGGGCTTAACACTTTATCTGTGTCTGTTGTGAATATATGATATATATGAATTACTACTATTGATAATTATCCCTATAATTACCAGAAAATAATGCTTGTCAAAGTCGATTAATTATTACGTATTTTTTGTAAAAGCACAGTTTGTATTGGATTTATCAAGATCGCATCACGTTCAGTGTGAAACCTAAATTCTCAACACAAACAGTCACAATAGACTGATTTGAAGGAATGTAACTACCAGGTTAATATAGTAATTTGTAATGGAATCACTGAAAACATGTCAATAAGATGTGGAAACAGGGAACCCTCTTCACAAGCATGATTACATTATTTCAGCAACAATAAAGTTTGCATACCAATAAGGCCACCAGGAGCAGCATACTGAAGGTCATTGTGTTCGGCAAAAAGTGAGACGATTTTGGAGAAGATGGGTTTGCACATTAATTTCCCTTCATGGTCCTTCGAAACGATACCTGGTCTGACTTCAAGCTCCTGTCCGACCTTGAACCCAAATAAACATGGAGGAAAACAGCATTAAATGAGGAACAGGGATGGAGCTTTAACTGCTTCAAGTCAGAGTTATACCTTCAGGACACCTTTGAGGATACTTCCTCCAGCTACACCACCTTTCAGATCATCTACTTCACAGCCAGGCTTATTGACATCAAATGACCTGATTACTGTGGGGAAAACACAATCGGTCATCTAAACTTTCATAACAAGTCCTCTTTAGTAGCATTCAAAGTAAAGCAGTCTCTTACCAATAAGGCGAGGCTCAGAGGTGAAGTCGCGGACAGGCACGGGGATCTTATTTACAATGTACTCGCAAACAACTTCGATGTTGTACTTGAGCTGGGCTGAGATCGGGATGATCGGAGCTCCCTCTGCTACTGTACCTGTAGGAAGATGCATGAGAAAGAAACCGCCTCATTAGGAATGCTTTAGAAAAGCATTATCCAGAAAAGCAATTTAGCTGCCCTTTACACTAATGCGTTTTTAGTTTTAAGGGTGCTTTCACACTTATAGACCTATTGTTTTGTTTTAAAACAGAGATTAAAATTGTTACAATGTTGCGTTTTGTTCTAGGTATGGTTCGCTTTCACACGGCAAAGTTTCGAAATGGACCAAAATAGTTTAAACAAGTCATGTGCGAATAAACACTCCTCAATTTTCCTAAAGTATATGTAGTTCAGCACTTTTAATAGTTCAGCATACTTTCACTTTCATATTTGACATGAAACTCCAGACTTCGAACTGCTCCAGATTGTGTTTCAATCAAGCCGAGACCAGCTAAATAAGGCGATTTCGGACAGATTGTTTTATCGTGGATCCAAGCACTATTTCGGTGTCTGTTCACATATGCCCAAATGTGTCGAGCTAAGGGGGCAAACGCGCCAGGATGCAAAACAAAAGTCTAGGTGTGAAAGCACCCTAAAACAAGTTTTGATAGGGTTACACATGGCGTTCACACTGCATTGCTTTGAAAACGCTAAAGTCAGCGTTTAGTTTGAAAATGATGGTGTTCTGTTTCAGTATAGATGGACTTAAACGCAGCTTTCGTAACCAGAGACACGGCGTTGGGGTTTTATATTCGCACATTCTCCTCGATAATATAATTTCAGTTAAGTATTCTTTGCAATTTCTAAATAGGGAAATCATATTAGCAGGCAATGACTATCAAAGTACAATATTGTTCACAGTCAATTAAACAGTGCTAATTTTGTTTTGAAGTCATAATTACATCCAATTTTAGACCGAATATTCAAAGTAGCCTGGTAAACAATATAGGGATCGTGTCACAAGTTGTCACTGTTCAAAAATGAACGAATATCAAACCAACTTTACCTCAATAGGCGAGGTTATCCAAAATAGCTCTTTGATTGGCGTTCTGGACTATTGCATATCAATCGCTGATACATCAAGCCCCATTCATATGACCTTTACATAACCGGTAAAAGGCAAGTATGGATATCGGCAAAACATGCGCATACCCAGTAAGCATAAATACATCACACATCATGCATTTTAGGCTGTAGAGTGTGGACCAAGATAATTTTCTGTAATGCAGTAAAAATGGCAGTCTGGATGAGAAGTGTTTTCATTCTAAAATGGCGTTTAAAAATAAATATGCACTAGTCTAAACGGTACCTTAGAGGACACATAAGCTAAAGACGAAGTAAAAAAACTGCCCATGTTAAGCCGGATTCATTTATTTTATTTTTTTTAATAAAGCGTACACTTTGGACGAGAACATGCAAAAACCTACTACTTAAGACACCAAAAACAGTATTTTATCACTCACAGAGAAAAGTAGATAAAGTCATAAGTAAAACAAAACATTTTTGCATTTTAAAACACTTTGAAATATGCATTTAGAATTAATAATATCTAGTAAACAAGCAATCCACAAACAAAACTGCGTGTTGCTAACTGTATGTTATAACGTTTTATTAGTTCTCTGCAAAATAATGCAAAAATACTTTTGTATTGACAGCGCTGTACTTACAAAAGTATACACTACTAGGCAAACAGATTTTTATTAAAATACTATTCAGAAGAACTGGATAAAATTTATCAAAAGTGACAGCAAGACATTTAAGTTGCTACAAAAGGCTTTTATTTCAAATAAATCAAGTTCTTTTGAACATTCTTTTCATCAAGCTTTACGTAACGAAAGGTACTGTGATTGCACACTAAAAGGGATAATTCACCTAAAAATTTAAATGCATTCACCATTTACTCACCCTCAAGTGGTTCTAAATTTTGAGTTTCTTTTATTCTGTTGAAGACAAAAGCAGCTTGGAAACTGGAAGACATTGAGTACGTTTACATGGACACCAATAATCTGATTTTAATGCTATTAGACAATACTCTGATTAAGAGTCTATCATGTAAACAGCGATGTTTGATTAAGTTAATCCGATTAAGGTCATAATCGAACTAAACAGAAATCGAATTAAGACGTGGAGTACGTCGATTTTAGTCGTATTATTGAAGTGCAGTACAGACATGTAATCACCTTAATCAAACGATTACCGTCGTGTAGGATTTTCACTGCATTTTGCGACAAGATATTCCATACACGGCTGTCTGACACTATTTTCTGCATCTACCGAGTCAGGAAAGGACCACAGACACACCAAAACCGCGAAATGCAGAGTTTTTTTTTTGTCCCGTTTGGCGTGCGGTATCAAATTCCATTCAAACAACACTCTTCCACCAGTTCATAGTAGCATCCAATATCTCATTTGTCACGGGGGCATGCACAATAATCGAATTATGTGCTATAACATGTAAAATGTGATCATGAAAGGAACATTCAAAAAGCAACTCATGTAAACATCTTAATCATATTATTGTCTTATTCAGATTAAGGCAAATAATTTGATTACTGATGTCCATGTTAACGTAGTCATTGACTTCCATTCTAGGGGAAAAAATCTTTTGTTTCTCACAAAAAAAGAAACTCAACCAGGTTAAAAACAATAAGAGGTCTATTAAACGACATCAGGATTTTCATTTTAGGGAGAACTATCTCTTTAAACCTCTATGCAGTGATTCCAGTTTCTGCTACCAGTAAATCTATATTTCAAATAAAACATTAAGCTAAAACTCTTACCCTGCACAAAAGCCAGGATCTGTTCATACTGCTCTTTGGCCTGACTCTCTTTCACCAAGTCGATTTTATTTTGCAGAATCAGTATGTGCTTGAGCTTCATGATCTCAATGGCTGCCAAATGCTCTGACGTCTGAGGCTGAGGACATGATTCATTGCCAGCTGAAAGAGATAAGAAGGTCATCATTAGCCACTCATACAACAATAAAGTTTTGCGTTAATTACAAAAATACACTACATTATGTTGTAACAAACACCCACCGATTAGGAGCAGCGCAGCATCCATTACAGCAGCACCGTTTAACATGGTGGCCATCAAGATGTCGTGACCTGGGCAATCCACAAATGAGACATGTCTAAAAAGAGAAGAAAAGAAAGAAGCAATACAGCTGAATTACATGAAAGGTAAAGAATAAATTAGAAGACTGATCAACATATGAGTGTGATTGCAAATATGATATTGATTTTATACAATAGTTCAGCAAATATGAAATCGAGTTCAGGGTGTCAGGTTTCTACTTGCCTTGCCAAAATTTTATCTGGCTCCACCAAAAATATGTATTTCTCAGCCACGTTTTAATGTCAAAATGAGCCAAGTATAGCTGTATATATATATAACTTTTTAATTCAACGTCACTTCCTTAAATACAATTGACATTTTTTAAAACTGAATTGTCATGCTGAGGAAGAGGTGGAGTAGGTTCATTAGTATTTGCTAAAATCAAATAAAAATTATGTGATTCTTTTTATTGTTATTCATAGAAAGATGACTAGCATAGATTTCATGTCAGACACAGTATTCTGCACATATTTTAATTTTTACTTACAAATTAACTAGCAGCCTTCACTCGCACACGATCATTGAGGTTTTTGACAGTAGAAATTCCATTACATGTTTTCAGTGCTTCAATGTTTTTTGTAAAGTGTTCATTAATATGTTCAGTGAATGGCTTAAGTAAAGGAGCATGTGAGCTCTCATATCACATCATATCACCTCTGGTACAACCTGCTACCTCAGTTCTCTCTGATAACGTAATAACCAGCATGGGAAAAAACTGTTAGTCTGTCAAATAATTTTACAGTCTTTGGGTCTGTCACACTGAAGACATTTTTTGTAGTAACATGATCAAAATATTTCAGCCTATTGAATATGAATTCAAGGTTTTTGTAAGACTTCTTAAAACCTTTTATGAAGCAAACTTTAAGCCATTAAGACTTAAGGACATGTAGCTGCCCTGGAGATATATTTCAGACAGAATTTAGCCTATGAAAATAGCTTCAAATAAAGCCAGAGCAGAACATTTGTGCATCTCGAAGCAATGGTATTATGTGTCTCACAGCAATCACAATTAGTTGATGATCCACTCTAAATAAATCAGAAGTTTTGAAGAAATCTCTTCAAGGAATATTTTTTAAAAGCAATTAAGACTCATTAAGACAAATACTATTAAATACTATTACAAAAACAATCTATTTTAAATTGTAACTTATTTATTTTGTGATTTTTGTTTTTATTTAGTATGTGTGCAGTAGCAGTTGAAGACTAGTTGGCTTTAATGCTCTGCCATGGTGCTTTTTGAATGATATCAACTAGTCGTGATGCACAGATCACACTGTTAATAATAATAATAATAATTCCTTACATTTATATAGCGCTTTTCTGGACACTCAAAGCGCTTTACACATTTTAGGGGGGGGGGGGGGGGGTGTCTCCTCATCCACCACCAGTGTGCAGCATCCACCTGGATGAAGCGATGGCAGCCATATGGTGCCAGACCGCACACCACACAGCAGCTGACTGGCGGAGAGGAGACAGAGTGATGAAGCCAATTATGATATGGGGATGGTTAGGAGGCCATGGTGGACAGAGGCCAATGGGCAAATTTGGCCAGGATGCCGGGGTTAAACCCCTACTCTTTTTTCAAAGGACATACTGGGATTTTTAACAACCACAGAGACCTCAGCTTAACGGCACTCACTCAGCAGTATAGAGTCCCCTTCACTATACTGGGGCATAAGGACCGACAAAGACCATGGGTTTAGCGCCCCCTGCTGGTCTCAATAACACTGGCAGCAACCTAGCTTTCCCATGTGGTCTCCCATCCAGGTACTGACCGGGCACAGCCCTGCTTAGCTTCAGTGGGCGACCATGTGAAAGTTGCAGAGAGCTAGCTGCCAGCTGTTGTTGACCTGAACTATATGAAAGGTAGGTTTACCGAATGAAACTGGCCTCGGATTATTGAAATTAATTTAAATGTTATTTTTCTTACGTCAGCGTCATTGATTTACATGAACTTTGACTGAACTTTAAATCATCAAACAGGTGTCAGCCAGTTAGATCGCTCCATGCAAATACCCTAGAGCAGATGCTAGCCAAACATGTTTACGCAACACTGGAAAAGAGTTATGTGATTGGCTATTGTCCTCTGCAAAGCGCAGATGCAGACATGTTTTATTGTTACATTCTTAGTAGAACATGCAGTGATCAATGTGTTGACTGCATTTATTTTGTACTAAAATTAGCCCGTGCTAATGTTGCGTTGTTAATGAAATGAACAGTGTTTACAGTGCATTTGTTTTGCACTAAAATTATCATTGGTAATGTTGCATTGTTTCTGCAATATATTATGAGCTGTCAAACAGCATGTGTATATATATTTTTGCTGCAAATAAATTGGAAATTGTGGCATTTTGCAAAACATTTGGATTTTGTGTTATATTGATGACATCACCAGTAACTAGTCGACTCAACTTTAATAACCAATGTCGTTCAGCCCCCAGTGTGCAGCACATATTAGTATGAACATCAGTGCCTTGATGCGAGTCTTGATGCGAAGACTCCAGACGAGTCTTTGCTGACATCCAGCGTTCTCCAGCCTCCGGCGCCTAGACTGCAGCTCTGCACAAGACGTTTGGCCATAGGAGAAATGGTCGTGCCCAACTGAGCCTGGTTTCTCTTTAGGTTTTTTTCCTTCACTTTCGCAAATTGGTGAAGTTCGTTCCTCGCCACTGGCTTGCATGGTTCGGGACTTGTAGAGCTGCGCATCGATGGATTTGCTCTTCAGTGTTTGGACTCTCAGCAGTGAAAATTAAACCACACTGAACTGAACTTAAACTCTTAAAACTGAACTGACACCATTTCAATTCACTATAATCTTCTATGTGAAGCTGCTTTGACACAATCTACATTGTAAAAGCGCTATAGAAATAAAGATGAATATCAGTACATCCCCGAAAAGGTATTTCAAACTTCTCTACACAAGCGCAGAACAAAAAAAAACTATGCTATGAGAATATCAGGGCCTTCACCCTCAACACTTTTCTAAAACTTAAATTTGATAACAAATAAACAAACACACCGGACTAATTTGAAGTTGCCTTTGGTGCCAGGAATGTCTGTAGGGAACTCATCAGGTGTGCTGCTGCCACATGACCTGTAACACTCCGGCCGTGGACAACTTGGGTCATCCAATTTATACACCTAAATGCACAAATTCAATTTAAATATGACACATATTTCCAAAAACAACACAATAACAATCTAAATATATTAAACCCTGAAAAAAATACACATTTTTCATTACTTCAAAAACAATGACATGTGACAGCCTCTCTTGTAGAAAAAAACTAAAACAATTCTCCCTAAAATGAGAAGCTGTAATTTGCTGTTGCAAGCTTAAATTGAATCAAATAATTGCCATTTCTAGCTTCTGACTCAGAGTGTAGCTTGCAATATATATTTTTTTACAATTAGCTTAGTGAATACCACACACACCTTGGCGTTAGCATAGCCCAACTTGATTGTGATGTTCCTCTCCAGCTCATTTTTGAATCTGACAGTGTGAACTCCAGAGATGGCTTTCACCACTGTTGATTTTCCATGGGCTACATGACCAATAGTTCCTACAGACAAATCAACAGGTACAATTAATTAAGATTTGGAGTGAAAGTGATTTTACTTGCTCTCAAAGCAGAATCTTACAGAAGAAAGAAATCTTACCTATGTTTATTGTGGCTTGTCTGCTGATGATCTCTTGGGAGAGAGGAGTCAGTTTGCTCACATTCTATAAAAGCAAAGCCGATCTGTTAATGCAAATCATTAATCAAAGAAAATTGCAAACTGATTATGAGCTACTTCAAGAAAAAGATCTGATATCAGAAATACAGTAATTACAAGAGCATAAATTAAGAGTTGTTGCATATAACCTTTTGTGATGTGATCGATTCTGAATCATTGAACAAAAACTATATAGAAAGTCATAAAAGCTTAGTAGCCTTGTAATAACCCCAAGTAACATTCCAGAATTTTACCCGATTAGTATTTCAATAAGTGCACAATAAACAGTTAAAGTCTGTGAGAAATCTAAATTTAAAAAGTTTTGCTAATGCATCCAGTGAAAAAAAAAAGTTTGTTTTGGTAATCTTCAATCAAAGTCTGACCATTTGCTTCTGCATCTGGAGGGTATTCTTGGTTGATATCAACAATATTCTTAACCACACCCCTCATACCGTTAGTTTGCTATGAGGGAATGATGTGCAAAAAAAAAACCTCCCACCCCCTACTCAATATTCTGTTTCAGTTGGAGGTACATAAACATACTGAAATAAAATCTCGTCTGGTTCACGCGAACTTTAAAGGTGCAGTATGTAAGTTTCACACCCAGTGGTTGAACTAGGTATTGCATTCCTGGATCAAAACAAACACAAGCGCAGGTTGCCAGATCGAGGACCAAAAGGAGCGAGTCTGACGATCGAGCCTAAAGGCTGATTTAAATCATGTCTATATAAAAGCAACGGCACGCGATAGAAGGAATATTTTTCATAATAAAAGGAGTTTTTGTTCTAACCGACACCTCGAATTCATATGTTAGAAATGGTTTCTATTTCTTGCAGCTGAACAACAGAAAACTGACAATGATCACCTCAGGAACATTCATGTGCTTTATTCAGTGGTAAATGCTAATAATGTGAGTGTCAATGCCATTTTACATAACATTTATTGCCATACTAAAAGCAGAAGCAGACAGTTTACCTCAGATCTTGAAAATAAAATAAACCGTTTGAAATCGAACTTTAGAACTGTGACTCAAAACCAACACATAGTGATTCAGCATGTACATTTAATAATGTTAAAGAGGTTTAATATGTATTAATTAGATTATATACCTTACCATTTCGTGAGTGAGTGCATATTCTGTGCTTCTGAATGGCTGTATTTAAATTTCTGTCGTGTTTCGTCTGGTGCAAACAGCCAAATTGCTTATCACAGCAAATCTTGTAGCGTGTTGTTAGCAAATCACAGCAAATCACGTAGCGTGTTGTTAGGACACGGGTTTACAATGTAACCTGCTTACCTAATGTTTACGCTCATAATATTTATATTATTAGCTAATTAATAACCACATGTGGAACTCTGAATCCGTGTCTCATTTCGCAATCTGCTACTGTCCACCAGAGGTCGCATTTCGGTCACGAGCGCATGCTTTGAGAGCCTTTCGGAATGAATTAATTAAATATGCGGTTTTCAAACAAGGCAACCAGGGGTGCTGAAATATAATTGGCTAAACTGGCAGTGGGCGGCTTAAAACAACCAAAACAAAGACAGTGTTCCGGCACAGAATGTCCATTTTCAAAGCAGAATCTCTGACTTTAGCATTGTTTTTCAGATAAACAAGAATGTTCACTTAGCATGTTTCTTAAATATCTGCAAACATATTATGGAATTTTTATGCTTTAGAAGAGTCAAAAACTTACATACAGCGCCTTTAACAAAAGCTTACAACGATTGAATCGGGCGTTTCAGTTTTTATGATGTGTGGCAGACTTGTTTTAAAAAGTATTTTGTGTGTTGGCAGTGGCAAGTATTCACATAAACATAGTATTACACAAACATTGCATATTATAATAAGTGTAACAATATTTAACGGTATTAATATTACAAACTCATCGCTATACAAAAAAGGAATCGCTCACTAACTTTTGTGGAATTAGCAATGATCAATTTATTTGTAAATACTAAACTAAAGACATTTAAAATCAACTCCCATTTGATCACTAAACGTAAGTATTTCTTTGTCAAAAAGATAAAAATATTGTGTTGTGTTGTCTGTACTCTGTGATTTGTATCTTCGCTCTTATTTTTAACATCAAAACAAACTACGTGTTTACAAATACAGTCATTCTAATTAATAAAAGAATTGAAAGATGGATAATGAATCGTTTCAAAATCAAAAAGTTTCCTTTTGAATCATAACCAAATTAAATCGAATTGTTCAAACCTCTAAACTGAATCGCTTACTGACAAAATGTGCATGACAATCGCATTAAAGCTGGTTCTAGTGTATCTCCAGCATGTGCTGAAGCAGCTTTTACTACACACAACTGTAGTTTGCAGAAAAGCTATGCAACATCACGTTCAAACCTAGACAATCATTCTGTAATAACGACAGCTGTTTGCATAGCTTCTCAGTGAACTACGGCTCTGTGTATTAAATACTGAACGTGAAAAATAATACAAATAATAACGTTTTTGGGTTTCTTCTTTGTTTCGTATTTGGAGTTTCTGCAACAGAGCGCCCACTGCTAACCACACAACATGGTTTTCCTGACAAGATGTGCATGATAATGAAAATTACTATTTAATTTTGATTATTCACTCAGCCCTAGGTCAGAACTTGTAACAGCCTCTCTTAGAGGGAAAAAAAATTCTCCCTGGAAAGCGGAAGCTGTAATTCGCTGTTGCAAGCTTAAATTGAATCAAATAATAGCTATTGCTAGCTTTTGACTCAGAGTGTAGCTTGCAATAATTCAGTTAGGAATATACTGTTATATTGACAAACAATTAACGAATAAATTACAGTAACAATATAAATACTACATTATTTCAACGACAATCTTAAGTTAAAGGGCTTGGCACAATGTTACTGAAACATCTACTGTCAACCACATCACACGAGACGTCAATGAAGAATTTCTTAGAAGTTAGTCTAACCAAAGTTGTCGATGAGTAGAAGGATAATGAAAAAAAATAGCACGCGGTATATAACAAACAACAGTGGTTTATCAATATTTTCATATAATTTCTACACGGGGTCCTTCTCCATCCCCGAATGAATCATGTGGTGAGCTTTCACCGGTACTGCTAACCAGCACGCCTGCCTTCGTCGGAGAGCACAAACCACTCTACTCGACCTGACGACGAATACGGTACATCTAGATCATTTCATATTACATAAATGAACACAAGATGCAGACTTACTAATGTACTGAGATCTTGTTTATAAAGATGAGGCTGACCCAACGTTGTTCCAGACTCGTCGCCCGCCATCTTGAAAGAAAAGGAATGAGGGTATGACCAAGCAAGCGCCTGACCGTTTTTTACAAATAAATGTGTGCGATTAAATAATATTCCGTACGATTATATCGCAGTGTCGGTCATATAAAATAAGATAAAGCTGTAATTTTTACTATTACACTGCATTAAACCATTAAACATGGTAAATAATTATAAACTCGTATATTTAACGGCGTCCAGGAGGTAACGTATAGGATGATGCAATCCGATTCTAGAAAAGGACAGGAAATCCCAAGAAGAGAAGACAGACCGTAAATCGCATTCTAGATTATAATTAACATACATAAAATTAAAGCAACAACACACACAAATATCAAATATCACGATTTACCTAATTGTGATTAACGTCTGCAAACTTGACAAACACGTTGGGCTGATACCGATGAAACAAGGGTCCGTCTTATTATAATGACGTCAGAAGTTTTGTAGTTTTAAAGATCAGTGGAAGTTTTATGCAAACCTACTGTTTTTGTTTCTTGATTTATATGGTACGAAATTAACTGTACAGTCTACAGGTGCTGCAAACTATATCTTTCAAAAAATATATATTTAGGTAAATTGGATTTTAATCAAAGGCATCCTTTTTTGTCTCCACATCAAAGTAAATGTACGAAAGTGATATATGTACAAAGAAACTTGCTTGCAACTATGTCTCCAGTGTTTCAAATAATTTACTCAAAATTAAATGTCAAAATATGGGTGAATATCATCATCATTCAGTGGAGCAAATGCTTATGTAGCCTAATATAGACCTACTTATTGTAATCTGTATTTATTAAAATATCCAAAATATTTAGTGATCATATACATTTAGATAAACAAAATAGCACATTGCATATTGCATGCAGCTGTCAAATGTTGGAGGAAAATGTGTTTTCATAGAAGAATGCACTGTTGCTAACAACAACAAAACAATGCAAATTAATTTCTGCCATACAGCTATAGGTAAACCTGTAACATTTGGAGGAAGCTCTTTGTCACAGAAGAAAAACATTTGAAGACTGGTAACAAAATGAAGTAATGAATGGGCATAGGCAAAACACATTTATTTAGGGTCAAGAGCAGTCACAATTTTTGCCTACCTTATTTTGTCCAGTAAATTAAATTAACATCTCACTCATTTTAATTTGATAAGAATTGTGCACAGATAGAGGAAGTATGCACACTGAAAACAATTTATATGGGCTGCATTTAAACAAATTACGTTTAAAGTCAGCCCATATTCTTTTTTTTTTTTGCAACCACTTACCTTAAAAAAAAAAAGTAAATCCAATTAATCATTTTTTTTTCAGTGAGCATGGGACAAAATATTCAAATGTCCAGCTTCCACTGTTTTTTAGACAAAGATGTATTAGAAATAGAGGAGATCAGCCTATAACAGTGTACAGTATAACAGTAACCATTATACCTAGGGTAGCCTACCTCGAGAATTTGATCCAGGAATTATTCCAGTGGAAGATTTGGAAAATCTGGAAATTAGTTTTTAACAAAGTTAAATGATAGTATCTAAAGAAATAAGCACTGGAAGGGAGAGGTTTTGTGTATTAATATATTTTAAAAGTAACCATTTAGAGTGATTGCCTTAAAAGCTTAAAGAGAATTGGGGACACCTCACCTAAAATACCTTTCTATATCAGTTTTGATTAAGAGGAAATGTATGAAATCAATGTGTATAAATATAGTCTTTGGCATAAATGCTGTCCACTACACATACTGAAACATTTTAGAAACATAAATGTGGAGAGTGCACAGTGACAAAGTTTGTTTTTATTTATTTATTTGACAAAATGACAAAAATGGTACAGTTAATCTAAAACAGCCCTCTAATTTTCTCTCTAATATACATTTACTGTATGTGTATAACACTGTACTATGCGCCATACAGTGCTGGCCTATTTTATTTTTCAATCTGCTGAACAACTTCCCTTCAGGGATCAATAAAGTACCAATAATGTGAGAGGAAACTAGTTTAAAGCCTGCAATACATTGAGAAGAACCATAATAAGCTGTTAGTGTGCAGTGTATTACATGCAAACTAGATTATATTAAAAATCTGTAAAAGTAAATAAATAATTAAAAAAATACAATCTTAAAAATAAAACAAGTAAAAAAAATTGAAGAATTTTGAAAAATAGTAGCATTTGACTTCAATAATGTTTTTCCACACAATGGTTGTCAAAAGCTACCAGTTTCCAATATTCTTTAAAATGTACTTTTGTGTTCAACATAAAACAAAACAAAATAAAAACTAATAAACATTTGAGAATGAGTGAGTGGTGAGGATTTATTATTATAATTTTTTTGGCAAACTATCTCTGTAAAATGCTTATAATAAAATAAGGATTTATCACACAATGGCAGCAAATAATTAACTGGGTCTTCATTTGTAATAATTTATAATCAGTAACAGAATACCATTTGTAAGTAATCTACCAAGCACAACTCACATATGATACTTGTGTTTTATTACTTTAAACTTAATTCATAATTAAGAAACATATAGCTATTTTCTGCTTGTTTAT
>CAIGQV010000641.1:17436145-17462828 GCA_903798115.1 Danio jaintianensis
ATATATAAAATGTATAAAAAATGTTTTGAGCAGCAAATATTATAATGATTTAATGAGTTCTATGAATGAATGAGTTCTACTGTTTTTGCTGTATTTATTTGGTATCAAATAAATGCAGGCTTGGGGAGCAAAAGAGACATCTTTAAAAAAACATTTTATATCTTATGGTTATAAACCTTAAACCCCTACTACTGTATGTAGTGTTATGTCTTTAAAAATGTTGAAAATGCATGATTTCTTGTATTTATATTCCATTATTTATTCATTCTATATTTTCAGTTCAAATTAAATCACCCTTATTTCTATTGAGCTTTCTACAATCTAGATTTTGTCAAAGCTGCTCTACATGTATAAACAGAAAAAGGATTAATAGTCAGGTAACAATATTTCATTTTGTGGGACATAATCAGCACATCAGGCAGATAGCAGAATAACTCTTGAATACTAGGTACTAGTTCTAGTTAGTTAAAAAAAATATTTAGTTCAGAATGGTAAGATTTAACAGCATCACAGGATTGGTCATCATTTTAATAGTCATCTATTCAGGGCCCTTATGGATTCCTTTTTTTATTAAAAAGATTCTGGATTCCATTTTAATAGTTTAAAAAACAAAATTTGTGTCATTATAAAGTATGTCCAATTGATGTTGGTAAGACACTGTTAGTTTCTGTGTACGTGACATGATGATAGCTTTTCTAACATAAAATACTAAAATACTTATGATTTAATACATATGACTAGAGACAATTATTAAGGGTAACTTGTCTTCTTTTAATGGTATAGTTCACCAAAATATGAAAATTCTGTCATAATTTACTCACCCTTTACTTGTTTCAAACCTTCATTTCTTTCTTCTGTTGAACACAAAATAATTTATTATGAACCCTGGAAACTTTTAACCATTGACGTCCATAGCAGGAAAAACAAATACTATGGAAGTAAATGGGTTCCAGCTTTCTTCAAAATATATTATTTTGTGTTCAAAAGAAGAAAGAATCTCAAAAAGTTTTGAAACCGTTTGAGGGAGTAAATAGTGAGTAAATTTTATTTTTGGGTAAACTAGTCCTTTAATGTCTATGACAGTTTCAGCCTTGTTGTGGAGTGAATCAATAATTCAAGAATTTAGATTTTTTGGGGTGAACTGTCTCTTTAAAAGTCTTTATTCATAAATGTTGGTTGCCACTGAACTCTAAGACAAGACAAATCGTTTTTATATTTCCATCAAGGACTACACTAAATGTCTTTTCATCACAATTATGGTCTTTCCAACCTTGACCAGATGAATTGGTCACATTGACTCATCGTGACACCTCATTTATAAGAGTGTTTGTGTCTCCACAGGTGCCTAATGGCGGGGGATGTGGAGGTCTACCTTTCCCAAGTGCACGATGGCAGCGTGTCGTCGGGCTTCAGAGCCCTGTATGAGGAGCGACTGCTTCTCGATGTCACTCTGCTCATCGAGGAGCACCACTTTCAGGCGCACAAGGCTCTGCTAGCAACGCAAAGTGACTACTTCCGGGTTATGTTCACGGCAGATATGCGGGAACGTGACCAGGATAAGATCCACATGAAGGGGTTGACGGCAGCCGGCTTTGGTCACGTCCTTCGCTTCATGTATTATGGCTCTTTGGAGTTAAGCATGCTCACGGTGCAGGAGATCTTACAGGCTGCTATGTACGTTCAACTCACTGAAGCTGTAGAGTTCTGCTGTTCCTTCCTGCTGGCCAAAATCTGCTTGGAGAACTGTGCCGAAGTCATGCGTTTGCTGGAGGACTTTAGTGTCGGCGTGGAAGGCGTGCAGGAGCAGCTTGATGCCTTCTTGTTGGAGAACTTTGTGCCCCTGATGGCGCGGCCAGACTTCTTGTCTTATTTGAGTTTGGAGAAGTTGATGGCATATCTGGACAGTGACCAGCTGAGTCGATTTCCAGAAATCGAGCTATATGAAGCTGTGCAGGCCTGGTTGAGACATGACCGGAGACGCTGGAGACACACGGATGCGGTGGTGCAAAACCTGCGCTTTTGCTTGATGACGCCTGCCAATATCTTTGAGAAGGTAAGAATGGTTCCTTGGTTCAGGTGTGTGAATGACAAATAACCAGACAAGTCTGTGCAGGGAAAAAGAAAATTTGTTGTTGGTCTCTGGAGGATCAGGAGTTCTAGGATTTCGTCTAAAACATCTTAATTTGTGTTCTGAATGAATCCAAATGAATGAAATCTTGGCAAATAGAGCTATTTATTTTTTTATTTACAATACAAATTGTATTCATATCGCAATATATAATTGTATAATTCTTCCAATATCGTGCACTCCTAGTGTGTATATGACTTACTGTAAGTGTGTCCTGACATTGATATCTAAGCATTTTTTCCCTCTACACCAGGTGAAGACATCAGAGTTCTACCGTTATTCCCGCCAATTGAGACTAGAAGTAGACCAGGCGCTCAGCTACTTTCATCAGGTTAATGAACAACCGCTGGCGGAAACCAAATCCAACCGCATCCGATCCGTGAGACCTCAGACTGCTGTATTTCGTGGAATGATCGGCCACAGCATGGTCAACAGTAAGATCCTCCTCCTTCACCGGCCCAAAGTGTGGTGGGAACTAGAAGGCCCTCAGGTGCCGCTCCGGCCAGATTGCCTGGCCATCGTCAACAACTTTGCCTTCCTGTTGGGTGGTGAAGAATTAGGCCCCGACGGAGAGTTTCACGCTTCTTCTAAAGTCTACCGATACGATCCCAGACAGAACTCTTGGCTACGCATGGCCGACATGTCCGTTCCTAGATCAGAGTTTGCAGTCGGCGTTATTGGGAAGTATATTTATGCCGTCGCAGGTCGTACTCGTGATGAGACCTTTTATTCCACAGAGCGATATGACATTGTCGAGGACAAATGGGAGTTTGTAGACCCGTACCCAGTAAACAAGTACGGTCACGAAGGCACTGTGCTCAATGGGAAGTTGTACATCACTGGCGGCATCACTTCCTCATCCACCTCAAAACAAGTCTGCGTTTTTGACCCGGGACGGGAAGGATCGTCCGAACATCGAACGCGGCGCACGCCAATCCTCACTAACTGCTGGGAGAACAAGTCGAAAATGAACTACGCTCGTTGCTTCCACAAGATGATCTCCCACAATGGGAAGCTGTACGTTTTCGGCGGGGTTTGTGTGATACTCCGTGCCTCTTTCGAGTCCCAGGGCTGCCCTTCGACAGAAGTGTACGACCCAGAGACTGACGAGTGGACTATTTTGGCCTCAATGCCTATAGGACGCAGTGGACACGGAGTGGCGGTGTTGGACAAACAGATCATGGTGCTCGGAGGACTTTGCTACAACGGTCATTACAGCGACTCTATCCTCACATTTGATCCTGAGGAGAACAAATGGAAAGAGGACGAGTATCCCAGGATGCCTTGCAAACTGGACGGACTGCAAGTGTGTAGTTTGCACTTCCCAGAATACGTTCTGGAACACGTGAGACGCTGCAGCTGAGTCTCGGCAACTTCTGAACAGTTTAGAAAACAAACGTTTACAGGTGTGACGAATAATACTAATACTGTTGAAGCTTTTAAACTGTAGGCCAGTGCTTATTTAAGAAGAAAAAAACCCTTTTTAGGCTTTCATTGTAGAAAGGAAGGTTTGTTATTTGGTCCGAGCCATTGGCGTTCTTGTAAAAGAAAAAAACCGAAACAAACACAAACAGACGACCTTTTTGCTCATACGTCTGACTCATTGCACTGTAATCATCCTGTAGAGCACATAATACTCTCCATGTTTCCGCACATTGTCTTCTCTGTGACGTTCTACTTCTATATCTCTTCATTCTATACACGGGAAGTCATGTTTTTCCACAAGTAGTCTGCTGCGTTTAGGAGCGGTTAGAAACGGTGACTAGGGGAACTCATGAAAAAAATTTAAAACTTCCATGTCCCTTTTTTCTTTAATATTTACTAATCTAAGAATGCATTTGTGCTGATACTAGTGATGTTGTAGTGGACGATATTGACTGTAATCGATGATGTTGACAAGCATTGCACTCGTATAAGGGCGTATATTACTGCTCTACAATAACACCGGTCCTCCACTGCTGACTGCAAAGGGAGAAAAAGAGGACACCAGAGATTAGGGGACGCGTAGTTCCCACTTCTCCAACCTTTATTAGTTGTGCTTATGCTTATTTTTAACTTATTTATTAAAATGGCAAAGCCTTGCCTTGATCAAATCCGTGTAATGTAATGAACTACTTTCTGTGTGTGTGTCTGTCTCACGTTTGGTTTCACCAGCAAAGGGCTAAAGCACATATGCATCTTGTGTTTAATGTTTAACACTAAATGCAGTTCTAAGAGATTAGGCGTCCAGTAAGTATTAAAATCAGTTGTAGTTAAAGGGACAGTACACCCGTTATTCATCTCAAAATCATGTCGTTCCAACATTCTTTTTTTGGACCCCAATGAATGTCATTAAATGAACAAAGGATTATTATTTGTGTTCCAAAGAAAAAAGCTAAATTGATGTGATGACCAAATTAATAATTGCTATTAATTTGCCCATCCAAGATGTTAAGTGATTTGTTTTTTTGTAGAACATTAAAGAAGGTTTTAGTTGAAGCTGTGGTCCTTCAAACAAACATACATGCATACAGACAAAACAAAATTAGACCGATCATTTCATTTTTTTAAGACCTC
Source organism: Danio jaintianensis (assembly GCA_903798115.1). NCBI lineage: Eukaryota > Metazoa > Chordata > Actinopteri > Cypriniformes > Danionidae > Danio > Danio jaintianensis. The sequence continues at coordinate 17,440,830 of CAIGQV010000641.1, forward strand.
AATACATTGTCAGGAATCATGTGTATTACTTTTTGTTTTGACTGTATATTTTTCTGAGTTGCATTTTTAAATCCTCAAGCACCACGGTTTCAGCTACAGATCTTCTATAATGTTCTACTGAAGAAAAAAGTCTAAATATCATCAACAGCATATTTAACAGTATTTTTGGGTGAACTATCCCTTTAAGCCAGATCTGGAAGATGTTCGGAACTGTAAGTTCCTGTTACGGACCCTACATGTGATGCTGTGTGTTTCTTCAGAGTTCCTGGTTGGTTTGTACTTCCTCAAACACTAACTTTGACCTTTTCTCTCTGTTGTGTGACATCTTTCATCCAAACCTCATGTACATATAGATGCCAAACTGTGGTCTGTAAGGGTCAAGCTGTAATAATCAGACGCAGCAATAGATTTTAACCTTGTCTTAATAGAATAACGGACAATAATAATTCCACTATAATAATGATAATCCACAGCCCTGTATCTTGTTCTTGAGAGGAGTATAATCAGATTGCTAACTTGTTTACCAGATTCTGGTGGCTCGCTGGAACTTCAACTCTGAGATCTGGACTTTACTAGAACTATGTTAAGCTGCTTTGACACAATCTACATTGTGAAAAGCGCTATATAAATAAACTTGACTTGACTATTTAAAGACTTTGTAATTAATTTCCAGAAATAAATGTTCATACTGTCCGGCTCTCTCAGTTTTCTGACTAAATACAAGCACTTGCTGTGTTTCTGTGTTTAGGTTTTAATGTGTGTTTGAGCCTCTCTCTTCTAGATATCAGCATCTTATCCTATAGGTTTATCCCTGTAAGAGGATCCATCTGCAGGACATGTGCTGTGACCTTAAGCCTGTTTTCCATCTTGTGTGTTGCCACATCTGACAGAAGGTAAACACAGCAGAATTGTGTGTTCTTGTAGCTGAAATGGCAAAAGCTTGGTGCAGCACCAAGGTCATGGGTTTGGTTCCCAGGAACAGACCTTAGAGTGGTTATTTGAGTTACTGTGGCCTTTTGAGCTGATTTCACCAGTTTGGTTATTCTCCTCTGACCTCTGGCATCAACAAAACATTTTACACCACAGAACTGCTGCTCACTGGATATTTTCTCTGCCCTCCCACACACTATTCACTGTAAACCCTAGTGATGGTTGTGTGTGAAAATCCCAGTAGATCAGCAGTTTCTGAAACACTCTGTTCAGCCTGTCTGGCACCAACAATCAGTTGACATTCAGAATCGCTTAAAACACATGTTTTCCCCGTTCTGATGATCGTGTAAACTACAGTAGATCTTCTTGAGTATTATAATAATGTTTTATATAAGTATTGTTGCTGTGACATTGAATTTTAACTGTCGCACGTGACAGAAAATGAATATAATTAGTATTGTCGTCATTTAAAATGCAGTAAATTTGTCTGCCATGTACCTCTTATTATAAAACTGCTGTTATTACATATTTTAAAAACATTTTTGAGCCAAATCTTAAAACTTTCCTATGGTGTGACTGTCTCAAGCATAGTTCAATAAATTACAACTCTTATAAATAAAAAAAGAAAGCCATAATTAAATACCCCAGTGGCTATTTTAGTAAATGGCTAAATTTACTTCTCATTCATATATTTCAAAAACATAGAAACTTGATACATTTTGTCAGTTAAAAACTCCCTGTGAAGTCCATGATGTGCACCTGTTAATTTTTTGTTTCAGAATGTTTCACGTTTAACTTTTTTGGAACCACTATTAAATTGTTATGTTGCCCTTTGGTGTGGCACCACTATTTATTGAAAAAGTTCAACAATCATGGATAAAAATGAATGAATTTAAATCTGAAATAAATACAATCGAAAATGACTTTTGCTGATTGTTTAAACGGCTTATTTAAAATGAGTTGAAACAACACAATTCTTAAGTTTTGGGACAACTTGATTGTTTTATGTTCGATCCACTTAAATTTGTAAAAATGATTAAGTTAACTATTAATTTTTGTTGGAACAACATGAAGGAATTGTGTGGAACCCAGCATTTCTTTACAGTGTAGCAAATAAAGATAAGTGTCCAACAATGAAGATAAATTGCTCTCACACTATTTGAATATTTTAAATATTTTCTTAATTTTTGCAGTCACACGATAGGATATTTTTATGGTACAGTTCTACAGTTCTATGGTATAGTATAAATAGTGTTATATTTGATATGCGATATGATATGGGTCATTCGGAAACGCCAAAAACACTGTAAAACCAGTGACACATTGAATCATCAGTGAGAAACACAATGATCTTCAGTGATGTAAACCATAAGAAAAGCAACACAATTTTCATGAAAAATATATTTTAATAAATGTCTGCTACAAGGTATCTAACCACGTGTTGACAATCATGATATACTCACTAAATTAAACAGATTTTTTTTCCCCCCTAACAGTAAAAGGGGTCACACCAGTGATGCCAACTACAATTTTTATAAGATGAGCTAAATTACATTTCTGATAACTGAAAAATGACAGTGGAGTTACAGTGGGCCTTTCTTATAGATCTTCAGGAAATATGAAGAAGAAAATCAAGTAATGTGGACCAGACTAGTGATTTTGTTCTCAATAATAGACTTGTAAACAGTAACAAAACTTTGATTATATATATTTTATTATATTTATTTGACATTTTCTTTTTTTTCATATATTTGATTGCTTTGGGGCAGCACGGTGGCGCAGTGGGTAGTCGCTGGTTCAAGCCTCGGCTGGGTCAGATGGCATTTCTGTGTGTTTGCATGTTCTCCCTGTGTTCGCATGGGTTTGTTCCGGTTTCCCCCACAAGTCCAAAGACATGCTGTATAGGTGAATTGGGTAGGCTAAATTGTCTGTAGTGTAAGTGTGTGAATGGAAGTGTATGGGTGTTTCCCAGTGATGGGAAACACCCATGCTGGAAGGTAAACATATGCATAAAACATATGCTGGATAACTTGGCGGTTCATTCCGCTGTGGTGACCCCAGATTAATAATGGGACTAAGCCGAAAAGAAAATGAATGAATGAATGATTGCTTTGAAAAGGCCTACATTATTTTATTTTGAATGGCAGAAAAATCATTTTTTGACCTCAAATTAAAGCACCTTACCTCTGTACATGGAAGTGAGGGCAAGCAGTTTTGATGTGCTTGGAATTTATTGTAATTAACAAACAATTATTGCCACAAAAGGTTGTTCAAATAACATATGGTCTCATTTTTAAATGTAAAGAAAATGTAAGCCTAAAGAGTTTTTCACGTGTAATATTTCTCTTAAGGCTTGGGACAGAACAGTTGGCATTTCTGTAGAATGGCCCATATTTTAAAATGTATAACGATATGATTCATATTATATCAGGGGAAATAAAGCATCGCTGTAACTTCTGAATTTAACAGTCATATGTTTTTCGGTTGATTAAAACAAATCAGCCATTTTAACACTTTAATGTAGACACGATAAACATCACCACGATTTTACTAATAACAAAAACAAAAAACTATGCCAAACAAGTTGTGACGTTAATGCATAAAGCACTTTAACTGAACGGTCAGCTGAAGTGAAGTGAAGTGAAGTGTAGTGTGGCCAAGTATGGTGTCCCATACTTGGAATTTGTGCTCTGCATTTAACCCATCCAAGTGCACACACACAGTTAGTGAACACACACATACCGTGAACACACACCCGGAGCAGTGGGCAGTGGGCCCGGGGAGCAGTTGGGGGGAACGGTGCCTTGCTCAAGGGACTCACCTCAGTCGTGGTATTGAGGGTGGTGGAGAGTGCTGGTCATTCACTCCCCCCACCCCCAATTCCCGCTGGTACCGAGTATCGAACCAGCAACCTTCGGATCACGAGTCCAACACTCTAACCACCAGGCCACGACTGCCCCTTTGCTGTCCTAAGCATACAGCAAACATTAAACAACGTAAACTAAAGAATGTCCATGTTATAATTTTCACAATTCGCTTTAGAAATTAGATTAAACAGTCATAGGTTTCCATTGAGGAAAAAAGTCTTGTATTCAGCCCCATGCGCACGTGGCGCCGTGGCTTAGTTGGTTAAAGCGCCTGTCTAGTAAACAGGAGATCCTGGGTTCGAATCCCAGCGGTGCCTTTTGAGTGCGTCTCCTTCACATAGGCCCACCCTTCATTGCTACATTACAGTAATATCGTTTATTTAGTATTACTTTGGCCAATATTTTTTTAATTAAAGAAAAAACGTACAGACTTCAAAAACAAAACATGTAAATTTCAATATTCAATTAGAAAACCATATAACAGTAATTTAACTTGGCTTTTGTGGTAACAAAAAGTTGAATAAATCTGAATTCAGCAATATATACTGCAGTAATGTAATGTATTTTACAGATAAGCATAGGCCTCAAATTAAACGTATGCTGCCTTTATACATGACACTTCTCTGTTTTCTAAAAAAAGATTCGCTGTTGTTATGTTGTTTCTTCCATCAGCAGTAATATGACACAGCGCAGATGAAATCTTTACTACATTTTTGACTAAATCTTTACTAATCTGTAGTGAATTCAGAGTCCAACATTGACAAAATCGGTTAGAGGACGCCCTCTTGTGGAAACTCAACCACATAGACATTTTTTCTTTATGCCTGGAGATAATGTACATTATGTTTGACCATTAAATTAATTACTAAATTGAAAAGGGCAGAAAAACGACATCTGCATCTAACATCTTCTTTATTGTTTTATGTGTGTACAAACATGTATCATAACACATTTTGCACGTGTGAAGAAAGAAACAATGAGTGACAACGTTCTGTGAAAGCTAACATTTTTAAAGTTGAAAATTATAGCTGAAAGCTGCAAACCCTCGTTTTTCTTTTTCACTTTAAATAGTGTTCACTGTGATAACAGAAAACACGATGGGACGACACTGGGAAATGTCAATACAGGCCAATCCTCGCTGTAGGATTCACATTAAATATATAACACATTAAAGCATATTTGCTCACGCCAGTAGGGATTTTACCTGAAAGTATTTTGCTAACTCATGATGATTTGCTAAAACATATAAGGGACCGCGTTGAGACCATTTGGTGGGCGTTGCTGACACGGACGACAAACACTGAATTATGCAGTCTGTGTTCGTCGACTGAGACTTCAGTTTTCAGCCTTTCGTTTCCTCACAGAAAATAAATACGAGATTAGGCGGTGCGGTAAGTGCATTAATGCAAAGTATAATCTTTGAGAAAGCATGCGTGCGTTTTGGTCAGCAGCAGCTAAGTGCTACTTTACCGAAAACATGTTATCTTGTGTCGTATTTCTTTGAACATAAGTTGAATGTAGGTTCATAATTCAATCACGTGACTCATTCCCCCATTTCCTTTGAAAGAGTCTGTGAGAATGTGGAGGATTCATATGATTTGAAGTCAAAACTTAAAACCTATTTAATCCTACGCAATACCACTATTGTGTTTTAGATTCTGATGAGTCGAGAGATTAACGATTTTACACAGAGTTGTGGACTTTAAACATGCTTAACGTTAGATTAAGTGTGTTAGATTTTGCTGTGTTTACTCAGCAAAAGTCTCCTAATGTTAGCATATTTTGGTTGTTTTCTACAGCCAAATATTTTTTGACAATGAAGAGAATCTACCATTATGTTTTGTTTTGTTTGTAAAACTTGGTTTAACAATGGTTTTGTCACACTATTGTTTAACCATGGTATTTCTGGTATGCAAATAGTATTTATTCTACCAAAAAAACTTGGTTACTACACTTTTACTACAATAAAATCATAATTTTTTATGAAGGTACACGCTAAGGGTATTAACATTCTCTAGTTATTATTTTGATCTTATTTGATGACAAGGAAAACTTTCTGGTAACAAAGTTGTTAGCTTCTAGTTTGTTCATCTGAATTGTCATATCCCCCCCAAAATTGAAATAACACCCAGTAGTTTCACCCAGATAAAATCTAATATAATGTTAATAATGCAATATAAAGTTTTCTCCATGCCATAAAAAAAATCACGATTAAGATAAAAAGTGAACCTGTCAGTGCTCACTGATGTTTTATCTAAATGAATTCACATAAAAACAAAACAAAACTGTTTATTACTGGTTACATTTAGTAAAAAGATATTCTGGTTTATAATTTTGTTTCACTCACATTGCCTGTAAGATTATAAATTGTTACTTTAATGTATAATATTATATGCTTAACTGAACAATTGATTAGTTAACACCTTGTATGTGTAGTAAATGGTGTACATTGACTATTGGCTTCCATTTAAAATTGTGACAGAAAAAAATAAACACTATCACAAACTTTTGGATCACAGTAAATGAAAGCGATTAATTTCCCATATTATTTCCTTTCAAAAACAGATGGCAAATGAAGCGAAGCCCTGTCCGTGCGATATCGGGGACAAGATTGACTATGGAGGTCTTGGAGAGGAAGTTGAAATCGAGCACATTAAAGCGTATGTGGTGAAGCCTCCAGCATCAGAGAAGGCCATTATTGTAATTCAAGACATTTTTGGATGGCAACTTCCAAACACCAGATACATGGCAGACATGCTCTCAGCCAACGGATACATGTAAATATCTATTTTATATTGTTCTAAATGGTCAAATTGTTCCAGAAATCCCTGTTCTTACTAGATTATGTTGCATGTGCAGTGCTATATGTCCTGATTTCTTTGTTGGGAAAGAGCCTTGGAGCCCATCTCAGGACTGGTCAACATTTCAGCAGTGGCTTGAGGACAAAAAGCCTACAGAGATCAAGAAGTACAGACTCAATAAATTGAAATGATATTATTTGATGCACTTGAAGGAAATGGTAATCCATCTTGTGTTTTGATCAGGGAAGTGGATGTTGTGTTGAAGTACCTGAAGGATCAGTGCGGTGTGAAGCAGATAGGTGTTGTGGGTTTCTGCTGGGGTGGCGTCTCCACACACTACATTGCTCTTCAGTATGAAGAAATCAAAGCTGGCGTCTCAATTTACGGTAATAAATTTGTCTTCAAAATCTGTCAAGCACAAAGGAAAACTCTGAAAACAATCAGAAGCAAATGCATATTAAAAAAATCCTTTTATCCAGGTATTGTTAGAGAACGGGAAGACAGGTTTGATCTGAAGAGTCCAACACTTTTCATCTTTGCGGAAAATGATGCAGTCATCCCACTTGATCAGGTAGTCATTTCAATTTTATAAAAGAAAAGTTTAGGCAACGTCTATATTCATAAATGACGCGTGTTTAGATTAGATATTTATGCTAACAAGTGGACTCAATGGTGTGGCTGGTAAATGCAGATTTAAATGGATCGTTCACTCAGAAATGAACATTTACTCTATTCACCATCAAGTGGTTCCAAACCTTTGAGTTTCTTTTTTTCCTGATGAACGCAAAAGAAGATATTTTGAACGTTAGAAACCGGTAACCATTGACTTTTATAGTAGGAAAAACAAACACCAAGTCAATGGTTACAGGTTTACAAATTTATTGTGTTTGTGACAAAGTGTGAGTAAATGATAGACATTTAATTTTTGGATGAACTATCCCTAAAAGAAAAACCTCCAACGATTGACAAAAGAAAAACATTAAGATGACTTTCAAACCTTTCAAATGTATTAAATCAGTTATATTGATTTATTGCTCCCACAATAAGGATGCGATCACATGGATAAGCTTTATTTGATTTGTACCTAGTAAATGTTTTTACATTTCAGTCAAACCGATCAGCTTAACCTACAATCTAATTTAGCAGTATTTGTAGCATCATATTACAATTATAGTTTATAATTGTATTCTATAATATGCTTTCAATTGAATTTCAGCAGTTAAGAAAAATAAATAAGCTAATGTATTTTTTCCTGAACCCAGTGTATGAAAAAATAAACCCATGTTAGGGTCAATAAACTTTGTACAGACAATCTGTTCATGCTTTTTAATTTTTTTTTAACCAAGGTGACGACACTAGAGAAGAGACTGAAGGAAAAGTGCACTGCTGACTTCCAAGTGAAAATCTTCCCCAAACAGACACACGGCTTTGTCCATCGCAAGAGAGAAGACATTAACCCAGACGACAAACCCTACATAGAGGAAGCAAGGAAGGATATGATCAACTGGTTGAACCAGCACATGTAATTGCAGGTGAAAGATAAACAACATCTGGTGATAAAAATCAGCTAACTAACCTAGAAGCAACTAGAAAGCATTTGCACGTCTGTATTTTTGAACTACGACTGATTAAAATGAAAACCAGGACACAAATTTGAAAACAAAAGTTTAATGATCACTTCGTTACTACACTGAACTGTAACAAATGATAAATAACAGTACGAAGGTTTGACACATTCCTTTAGAAGTGCTTGAGACCGTTCATTTCAACACTGCTACAGGACGCTTAGTCTTCAGGCTCGCCGGGGCCTCTGATGTCATCAATCTTCAGAATCATCTTCACAACTTGAGTGGCCAGAGAAATCTGCTGCTTCTTCCCGATGAGGGTCTCGATTACATGCTGCTGCTTCATGTCTGGAAAGATCAAAAGTCCCATTTAATGTTAAATATATTAATGTACCAATTTAAGACTCATTAGATAAATGCAATTATTTAGATTAATGTTTATAAAGTTTAAACAAGATGATTAACAAAACTATATATAAATGACAGTAAAGTTCAAAAGCTTGAGTCAAGTTTTTATTTCCCCCCAATAAATTTATAGAATTAATAAATCAGCAACAACGCCTGTAAGATGTTCTTTTAAACTTTGACACACAGAATTTTGAGAGTGCAAACGTTTCTCTACAAAGATATTAAGTCACAAAGGTTTTTCACAGTGATTACAAAAAATAATTCAGCAATGTTGGAATCATTTTTAAAAAATATGTTTAATCAAATAAATGTTGAGCACAAAACATTTATAAATATTACAGATTCAAACTTGAAAGATGATATCCTATACAGATTTTTCTACACAAAACAAATTTGACATGGATAATTTCCTTCCATTTTGCCCAATTTCTTAATTTTATTGTTTTCTTAATTACAATAAAAAAGTCCATACCATTCGTTGATAAATGTAGACAGTCAATTCCAAGTGCAGAGTTGTTTTCTTTGACTTGTCGGGCTCTGACCTCCGTCATTGTCTGAATGGGGTTCAAACCGCTGTTTTCAGCCAGTGCCATCGGGATGACCTCTAGAGCATCAGCGAACGCCCTCATGGCGTACTGCTCCAGGGACGGGCACTGAACACAAGACAATCAGCTCAACAAAACATCTTGTTCCTCAGAATTAAAAGCATGTAAAGCACAGATGACCTCAAAAATGGTATACCTTATCAGCCGCTTCATTGACCGCAAGAGCGCAGGAGATCTCTGAGGCTCCGCCACCATAGACGATACGATCATCCCTCACCAGATTACGGATGACACACAGAGCATCATGAAGAGCTCTTTTGGCCTCTTCGATAATCTAAATGATTCAGATGAACAGGAGAAAGGAAGGACAAAACTGTAAGAGCAAGATATCAAATTTTCTTTCTTCGGTTAAAAACAAAACAAAACAATGTTTAGCACTAAGAATTTACCATTTTGTTCCCGCCACGGATGAAGATGGTCACGGCTCTGGAGTTCTTGCACTCCTCAATGACCAGCATTCTGTCTTTTGTGGTCCCAAAGCAGATTTCTTTCACCAGTCCAGCGGTGCCCAGCTTTTCTGGGGTCAGTTCACAGAATCTGGGTACAATACGTCCTCCGGTTGCAATGGCGATGAGCTGGAAATGTTTGCATAATTGTATTGCTTGTTCATACTCTCAAGAGACATTGGTGACTCATTCGTGTTACAGATGGAGAGATTAAATGCTGTGCCAAAAAAATTCAGGGGTATTTTTATTTTATTTTAAATTCTTTTTGCTATGGTTATTCACCATTAGTCTAATCAGACTTGAGATTAAAGTCCATGTGAGCTCAGTATGTTGATGTACTTTCTACTGAAATGGAATATAATGCAGATGGGCGGGGCTTTCTTTTTGGGCATCATTGTCTTGTAGCAAACTAATGGTAAGTAGGCCGTGGTTAAGAATATTGTGGCTGAAGCCGTCAGTTTAAGCAGATAAGGACCACCACATCAAATGCAGAAGCAAATGGTCAGACTCTGAAGATTACCAAAACAAACATTTTTGTTTTAATGGATTAACTTGCACAGATTAATTGTTCACCTAATAAATAACAAATGTGAGCTAGCAAAGGGTAAAAAAAGCTAGGTAATTTTTTGTTTTTACAGACTTTAAAAGATATTAATTTCAACTAAAGACTTTTGATCTAACAAATGGTTTAAAAAAAATTTTTTTTTATAAAAAAGAAAGATAAACTAGCTGATATTTGTTCAAAATAAATTAAACCGCATACAACAAATTTCCTGAACGTCACATTACAATAATTTTTAAAGGATCATGTGACCCTAAAGACTGCAGTAATACCTGCTGAGAATCAGCCATCATCACAGGAATATACAACATTTTAAAATGTATTAAATTAGTACATTTATTTGTAAACTATATAATATTTCATGTCACATTATTTACTGATCAAATAAATGCAGTATGGATGACAATAAGACACTTCTTTCAAAAAACATTTTAAAAAATTCAACCCCACATTAGTGTTTTGCAGTGTAGTTCTTACAAACCTCAATCTCAGGTCCACCGACCCAGCGGATCGCAGGAAGCTCATTCTGCAGGAGTAAATGATTGGCCTCATCATCAAATCCCCACTGGCAAATGGCAAGATTGGCGCCGTTTTCCTTGACCTTAAGATGAATTGTAAAAGAAAAATTTTATGAAATTGGAAGATTAGTGAAATATTTCAGAAAAAACTGAAGTGATGCAAATAAATGTGCTGCAGTTTTAAAATGGTCTTATTATTCCAATTGAAGATTGATGCTTTATTGAGGGGGTATCATGCAGATTAAATAATATTTAATAATAATAATAACAACAACAACAACAACAACTAGTACTTGTAATTTTGAAATAGTATTTCCATACACTTTATAAATGTTTGATCTAAATATATATACACGTTTTAACCATTTGTTTTTAAACTTTTCATCTTTGACATTCATATTGAACTGTAATATACAAAGAAACTATTTTATACATATTAATTAGAAAAATAATTAATTAAAACTATACATCTCTGCACATGAAAAGCCGGCAATATACAAACCTGTTGGATCATTTCCAGGAACTTGTCCTTCTCGTACTTCTGCAGAGCTTTATAATCCTCCACTGATGTCACGTCAAGCTTATGCTTGGTTTTGGGCTTGGGAGGCTCAAATGGGCAGGTGAGGATGGCAATTTTTGTGTCTTTGAGCACCTGTGGGAATGCACTCATTAATAAAAACCTAAAATATTGGAATCACAGCATGCGTGAAATGAACATTAACACAAACCTTGGGCATTTGAGGGTGACTGAACTCTTTGTCCACAACGACTCCTTTGATGAGCTGAGTGTCCTCTAGTTTACCACCAACCTTTCCTTCCACTTTAATGAGCTCAAAGTCCACATCCTTCCTCTCCATGTCTGCCACTGTCAGGATGGCATTGACGGCAATCTCTGCCATCTGTCTGTGGCACCGGTTGATCCTACAAATCAGAAAAAAGGGGATAAATAAATCAACAATCTCAGTAATAAACTGTTCAAATCAAACATGTAGTAACATGTAGTAACAGAGAAACTCACACTTTGGACCCTAGTGTGGTCATGGCTGTCTGAACAAGAGGTTCTGTGTTGTTAAGATCCACTGGGAAACTATCGCCAATTTTGTCGAGCTGTTCAATGGCGATCTTTGCGGCCTGATCATAACCATCTGCAATTCTGATGGGGTGAACGCCTCGGTCTAACAGCTGCTCTGCCTGCTCTAGAAGAGCTCCGGCCAGAACTACAGGACAAAACAAACACATTACAGCAACTCAATAAGCAAGAAACAGATTTATATAAACGTAGTACAAAAGCACTTTTGAGTTACATTTAAGAATATATACACACACAACTATAGCTTACAGCTAGGCCTGCTAGAAACAACATATACGGGCCATAAATGAAAAGGGGTTTCAAGCATGACACAACTTTAAATTCTTTTACTCTACATTTATAATACATCCTGTTCAATTTTATGGGTTGTTTATTTTTCGTCATGATTTGAAGATTGTTTGTTTATTTCTTGCCACATAAGCAACTTTTATTTCATAGCAAGATTAATATAGATAACATAAAAGAAATATATATATATATATAATTTTACAGAATAATAACAACTTCATGAAACAAGAGAACATGCAGCACCTAAATATGAATTCATTACATCTTTATGCCTTGCCACTATCCTTCAAACCACTAAAAGATTTTTCATGATATATAGACATTTTAATAAATACAGGTCAAGATAAGCGTGTTGTTTCATGTTTACAGTAATATATTTATTATGCTGAATAATGATAACATTATTTCACCAATTACTTGTCAATTTAATTGAATTCAGACATCAAAACAGGATGTCATGCCTTTAACCCTACATGCACTTATTTATACATTAATTTTAGCCATGTACTGAATTTAATTACTACTATCCTTCAAATAATAAAAAGCAAAAACAAAACATGTAAAAATAATTCAATGAAAAATAATTAAGGGGACATTTATACCGTAGAATTAAATGTTTTCCCCCCTATTCAAATAGTCCAGTCTAGAAAATGTTTTTCAGTTTTTCACAGAGTCTGACAAGAAATGATCATATCTGAATATTAAATTAGCTAAACAGCACAAAGTAAAGCCCCTATATTTTACCAAGACCTGTAAAAGCACCTTTTATTACTAGATTTCTCAACAGTTTCCCATCTCCAGAACAGTATGCACACAAGCTGATTTTTGTAGTGGCACATAAAACTCAAACACAGCTTGTCCACTGGAATTACTGCTCATGTGTTGATCAGTATGTTTGTAAGGCTGTACATTTATCAGTGTTTATGTAAGAGCATATAAATGCATTTAAACAAAGAAAAAAAATAAAAGAAGAAGTATACTTTGGCCTTTAGCTAGTGTAGTTGTTTTTCAAAAGGGGAGGAGGAAAATATCAAGCTAAACTCACCCACGACACCAGTGGTTCCATCTCCGATTTCATCATCTTGAGACTTGGAGAGCTCGACCATGAGCTTGGCAATCTGATGGTCCACATCCATCATGCCGAGGATCGTTGCACCATCATTGGTCACGGTCACCTCACCATCTTTATCCACCATCATCTTGTCAAGTCCTGTAAGGAACATTTAGTTGCATTAAGAAAACAGCACGAAATAAACTAGGAAGAGTACATGCAGAATTAAAGACCTACCATTTGGACCCAGCGAGGTTCTCAGGGTATTAGCAACTGCTTTTGCTGCCATAATATGAGACTGAAATGAACAGTAATAACATTGAGATAAACAGGTATACATAAACCTAATCATATATAAACACATATACATATGCAAATAAATAAAACCACACACACACATATATGTGTAAGTTAGCTTCTTCATTTCTCACTGCACAGAGATACAGTAAGGTGTGTCTCTAATAACAATCCAATCCTCTTTATAGGATTTTTGACAAATAATATAACGGAAACTATCATTATAAAACAATCAAGGCAAGACACTGCAAGCCAAAAACATGCACCTGTCCGTTTAAAAATATTTTGGCTTTCTGCAATCAAACAACTGGGGAAGTATGGTGATAGCTATCATCAGTATTTATTTTTTAACAAGATTCAACTGAAGTATATTGTCATAAATAAAATATGATGCAGGCTGTCTAATGAATGAAGACATTGCGCATTATGACTCGACGTCTCTAGACTAGAGGAAGCACATGGACCATCCGCTAGTTGACATGCGCACACTGTTGATCACGTTAGACAAATAAATGTGCAATAAATGAATGCATTCTGATCATGTCAGACTGCAGAGGTACATTGCAATAAAGAAATCGTCAAATATACAATAAGCTGTGGTGTTCTGGATAACAGGTATGATTTAAATCGCCGTCAAAGTCCATTAGCCAGTTAGCTTTTGTAACGTTACCTTCAGTGCTTCCAGGCCAGTCAAGCGAGATTTCTTGTCCTGGTCCTTTATGATGATGAAAGGCCTTCCATATTCATCGAAGGCGAGAGTCCCAAGCGCGGACATGTTTAATCTCCACCCCAAAGAAATGCACGGTTATGAAAAATGATGTTACTCTAGAGAATTTAATCCTCTAGCTGCGCACCTCGCCGCGCGGATCTGCCGGCTAGTTCTGGAAGAATCTCGGGGCGGGACGGACCAAACCATGTTGAGCATGTTATAAAATCCACGGCATTTTCGCAAATTTTATAACCGTTCTATCACTGATTAAATAACAATTTAAAACACGTAAGACAATTATTAAGGAGAAAAAGCAAGAAACGAGACTTTCAATTAAGTTTTTAAAATGGAAACATATTAATGGTTTGTTCCATTCTCGCGATAATGCCAACAAATAACGCGAGTGCGGTTACAGGTTTATAATTCATAGAGATTGACTAACAAATAGAGGTTTGTCATTGATATGTATAAGTGTAAACTTACAAATTGTGTGATTCAGAAAGACCATGTGCTAGACCATAGTAACGTAATATCCTGTTACCTGTTCCACCAGTTCATGCTTCTGAAAGCACGCCAGTGTGGATTCCAGTATGTTTTACGACCGAAGACGCTGTTGGTGTTGTCATTTACAAAAGCAAGGTAACTTTTTTTTGTCATTTAATCTTACTGTTTGCATTTTACATTTGCGACCGACTTTTATATTTGAAGTTTGTTTGGAAGGTCTAAATGACTTTCGATCATCATCATCTCGAAAAAGCGACCGTCTGTTTTGATTTCCGTTTTAGGATATTTCTTACAAAATATATGTAATGGTCACATGATCAGAGTTGCCTAATTTCAATTTGCACCTGTAATAATGTTTGTTTTTACACCACAAACGTACACAGATTGTAGGTCATATTTGAAAATGAACATGTTTCATTATTTAATACAGTGCATATATAAATGTATTATAATAAAAAAGAAGATTCCTCATAATCACAAAACGTGTAAATACAGAGGTTGATTTTGAAAAAAGCACATAAATACAAATTTCAATTAAATGAAAAGGTTAATTCAACATAAATCTTTATATAAAAACCTCTAAGATATCTTTATAGAAAACAAACTAAGGTTTTCTCACATAAATTTGTTTCGACTTTTACTGAAGAATGATTATTAATAATATTTGATAATTATAATTAACAAATTATTGTTTCAAAACATATAAATAATACCAGTGTATAGTTTGTTTAATTATGATAATGTGTTAAAAATAATAATTGAATGGCATATTTGTTTTTCCACCTTTGGGATTGATTTTTATTCATAAACATGTCTGTATGCATATTGACAAACCTTTATTACACGAAACATGCATTTGAAAGTGGTTTATGCATGTAAAATTAATTTACTTGTTTTGAAACTTTTCTTAGTGTTGGTTATGTTAGAAATAATATAGATATGAATGTGGACAGAGTTTGAGCAATCGTGATTTTATAAAATATGTATATTAAGTAAAAACATTTTATTAAATTCAGTTGCTTTGAGTGTAGTTAATACTGGTGATTTCTAAAGTTGTGTTATTACAATAAAAAAAAAATTGCAATATGGAAAAACAGATTTTTTTAAATCAGATTTCTGTGTGCATCATTTTGTTTTTTTATTCTAATCAATTTCTCAATTCTTAAATTAGTCAATTCAGTAATAATAATAATACAGTAAACAGTATTTTATTTGTACTTTATTTATGGTTGTTTTATTATGGGAGTTATGACTTTTATAAAACAGCACTTCTTCTGGTTAATAATCTTATATAGATTTTAATGCATTATGATGACACATGCAGAAATATTTTTCCACATCTTTCTCAAGCTGTTATAATATGCCGTGTGAAGCTGCCGCTCGCTTCTTAATTCTGTACGGATCTCAGCGTGGTCAGGCTCAGTCCATAGCAGAAGAGATCTGCCAACAAGCAGCTGAGCATGGATTTACAGCAGACATTAGCTGTCTGAGCAAGCATGAAAAGGTATGCTTCTTTACATTAATTTTCAAGTATCTCACAAATCAGAGTTAACTGATGCTGAACTTAAACTTTCACAGTACAACCTGGACAGCGAAATCTGCCCAGTGGTTTTTGTGGTTTCCACGACCGGTGATGGTGACCCTCCGGACACAGCTCTAAAGTTTGTGAGAAAAATCAAGAATAAATCTCTGCCGCATGACCATCTTTCTCATCTGCGGTATGCGCTGTTAGGTAAGCTGAACTTGCTGTTATGTAAGAGGGAGCTCCACCCATGAGCAATTAGGCTACATTGCAGGCAAATGTAGCCTAAATGAGAATTTTGTTTTGCCCATGGGTGACTCAGATCTGTTTCACATGGAATGTGATTTTTTTCAACTCTGATTTGTGACATTTTTATATGTGGGATTAAATCCGATACAGATCTGATGTTTAGCAATGCAACTGCAGTGTAAACGGTTATGTTCATCATTTTTAATCAACATTCACTGTCATTTTACACTGGCATGTACTAATGAGATTCCAAGGGAACTCCTCTTTAAAAGCAAATGCAATCAGTTTGCTCATTTCTTTACTGATAAGATCTATATAATATCAGAAAGGCAATCAGCTCATCCAATCAGCCAAGTTGTGCTGATGTCATACAGACTCAACCACAGCTTAAGAAATTAGATATTATGTCTGATTTCAAGGCAGTTGATGGCAAAATCTTGGAATAGATTGTACAGATTATGAAAACATCAACCTGCTGCCTTGACACTGTTAAACTGTTTAGAAGTAGATCTCCTAAAAGTGGTAAATGCTGCTGAAAACTGCAGTTGTTAAACCACTCCTAGAAAGAGCAACCTGGATAACACCACAATATCAAAATAATCAACGATATTTGCCTAAAAACGAATACAGGCAAATTAACAGTGCTGGTATTACTTGATCTCAGTGCTGGATTTGACTGTCGATCACAGCAAACTTCTCGATTGGCTGAAAAACAAGCTCAGGCTTTCTGGGATGGTTCTCAAATGGTTCAGAACTTACCCTGAAGGGAGAGGTTACTATGTCAGTATAGGTGACCATAGGTCAAGGTGTGGTTATGATGTGGAGTCCCACAAGGTTCAATTCTGGCACCTCTCCTGTTCAACCTTTATATGCTCCCACTGAATCAAATAATGAGAAAATTTGGATTATGATCAGTTCACATTGAAAATGTTCTATTGGCCATATTTAAGTAAAACACTGTGAACAGCTATGGGAAAACAAATTGAGCACCAAGACTTGCGGTGTGAACATGTGAGCCTTATTCATGCTGTCATATATGCAGGTTTGGGAGACACAAATTATGCAAATTTCTGCAACGGTGGGAAGACCATTGACAGCTACCTGCAGAAACTTGGTGCTAAACATTTCTATGCCACTGGACATGCAGATGATGGCACTGGGTGAGCATGAATGTTAAATAAGTGAAAATAAGATGATATATTGACTTTGTCATATTGACTTTTTTTTGTTCATTTTTTCTTTTTTTTCCAGACTAGATGTAGTGGTGGATCCTTGGATTGAGGGACTTTGGGACGCTCTGAAAAAAACATTTTCCACCATGTCCTCTTCAGATCAACAGAGCCACAGTGACTGTACGCAGGACAATAATCATAAAAATGCAACTGATCAGGAAAAAAAATTAGAAGATGATCTTCATCTTTTAAAGCTGAGTGAAGTAGACTCACCAAAAGGAAAAACTGTTACATCTGACAGCAATGCTACAGAGATTTGCTCTACTACATTGGTTGCATCTTTGAAGCAATCTGTGCCGCCTTTGTCAGAGTCTGTACTTAATGTTCCTGCACTTCCTTCTTCGTATCTGGAGGTCCTGTTAGTGCGGACAGAAACCTTAGAGGTATGAACTTCCTGGATAATCAGATTTATTAATACTGCAAGACAGATTGTTTTTTCTAATTTCTCATTAGAGTAAATTCAGTGTAACACTTTGTGTAAGCATAGATTTAAGAATATGTATGTATTTGTTAACATTTATGCACTTGTTCATAAGGTTCAATAAAGGGATAGTTCACCCCAAAATTTAAATTTGCTCCCCATTTCTCCACACATTGTGTTCTGAAATAGATTTTTTTTGTCCTTTGAAAGAACACAAAAGAAAATAATTTGAAGCACATGAGTAACTAAACGATTTGCAGCTATGGAAGTCACTGGGTACCATCAACTGTTTGGTTTCCAACAGTCTAAAAAGAAAAAGAAACTCATAGAATTCTAGAAAAACAGAAACAAAAATTAATTCATCATTAATTATAGTAAAAACATCATTAATTAAAAATATATTTGTTTCTCATTCGGTTATTTTTATTGAACAATGCGCATGATTGAATTGTTTTATTAAAATATTGTTATTGTTTAAATGACAACAGAAATATAAAAAAATGAAGGGGTGTATTATACTAATTTTGTCTTACTATGGTGGTATGTGAGTTGAAAGGTTGAGAAACAATGGCATATATTGCTTGGTATAAAATCTAATTCCTTTAACTGTGTTTATTATTTCTATACTTCTGCTAATAAGCATACTCTGTTTATAGGAGACAGTCCTGCCTGATAAAGACGGTTATCGTGAAGTGCCAATTTCAAAGGCAGTTCAATTAACTCAAGATGATGCAGTGAAAACTGCCATCTTGCTGGAGCTTGATATTTCGGTAAGTCCAAATTTGATCACTCAAGTACAGATGCATGAATATTAAAATTCTAGCTGATATAAATGATACAGATCATTAATTTAATAATGAAAGAATTACATTTGTGTAAAATATGTATTGTAACATTAAAGGAACACTCCACTTAAAAAAACAAACAAAAAACTGTTTTACTTTCTTAGTTAAACATTTGAGTTTTGAATCCATTCAGCTGATCTCCGGGTCTGGCTGGAGGACTTTTAACTTAATTTAGCATGAATCATTGAATCAGATTATACAGCCAAAAAAAAAAAGTTTTGAAGATTTTGCTATTTAAAGCTGGACTCTTCTATAAAGCTTGCCTCTTCTTTTACCAAGACAGATGGAAGATGAAAAGTATCTATTTTATAGTCCGATACGGTTAGAAACTATACTGTCATTGCAAAGTAGTAATCAAGAAACTTTGCTGCCTTACTATGACTGCAGCAAGCGCCGTGATATTACGCAGGACTGTTACTTATTTACGGGGACTATTTTCATTGTGTCTACTGCAGCCTGATTTGACCGCAAACCTTAATATGCCAGAATAAGAGTATAGTTCCTAGCCATTTTCCATCCATCTTAGTACACAACGTAACTACAGAATGGTCGAGCTTTAAATTAGAAAAGCTTTTTTTATTATTATTATTATTTTTTTATTCTTGAGTGAGATGCTAATGGTCTAATCCAATTCAATGATCTATGCTAAGCTAAGCTAAAAGTGCTCCCGCTAGACTCGGAGATTGGTTGAATAGATTAAAAAATGGTAAAACTCAACTGTTTAACTTTGAGCCTTTTTAAAGAGTTAGAGTTTCTTTAAAGTATTTTCCTTCATATATAAAAACACTTTTTCATTTTATGCAGACACCAAAATGCGATGTCTCATCTTTGAGTCTACAGTATGATACATTATGTACACTTATTGCAAAGGCTGTTTAACTTTTGGATCGCTCAGAGAAGACCTGTTTATGTTTACATTCTAAAAAATCCACCAAAAATGTATCTTCTGAAAAAGCATATATTGTCTCTCCAGCAGCAGGAGCAGATTTATCAGCCTGGAGACGCTTTTGATATTCTCTGTCCAAACAGAGCCAGTGAAGTTGAAGAACTGCTGCTCAAACTGGATCTGGAAGTGCAAAAGAACTGCACCGTTCAAGTCAACCTGCTTAAAAACACCAGCAAGAAAGGTATTGCAGCCTTTGTTGACACAATCAGTGACACCAAGAACTAACTGTCCTAGAAAAAAGATAAAATAAAGTATTCTGGCCAACAAGTCAGACACCAGATTAAGATTGAACAACCCGAAACGTTGGATAAATGCATAGCAATTTTTTCTTTTTCTTTTACAGCAGCAAAAGTTCCACTTCACATCCCACAGAATGGCTCTTTGCAGTTTATTCTCACCTGGTGTTTAGAGATAAGGAGCTCTCCGAAAAAAGTAATTTTGTGCTGTTATTAACCTTATTTAATGTGATAGTTGCTGTGCTGTTGAAGTTGTGCACCTTTGATTTAGCACTAGCGCTTGCATTATTCACAACAGTGCTTTTGATGGTTTATTTTTCCTCTCTTGGGACTGACATAGTATTTTTACTTCACTACTGTACTTAAAGGGATAGCTCACCCAAAACTATCTGAAGTTGCTAATGCCAAATTGTAGGATTTATTGTTTTAAATGAAAATCATATTTGGGTTAAAATTGTCAGCTGTGGCTGTTGAAATGCTGTTCACTGTATGAAATGCATAAATATAGTAATAACTATTTTGTTTATTAATGTCTGAGTGTGGTAGGTTTCATATAAAAATTAATCTTTAGTTTAATCCTTAGTCTAAATGGTACATATTGAGGCCCTTTTCTCTTTTTATATTGTATGTTTATTATTTTAGGATTTACACATTATGTGTTATTCATTTTTGTTATATACTAGGCTATAAAGGTATATTTTTGCAATTAAATCAAATTTTATTTGTCACATACATATTCATACACCATATGATATGCAGTGAAATGCTTCTACAACCGTCCGTGACCTTAAGAAAAAAAACAAAACTGTTATCAATAAGAATTTAAATAAAATAAGATCTGTAATAAGTAAAAACAGACAATTTTAGATATAGAAGTTTCTATAGCTATAGAAAATCATGCCTAATATAAAATATTTAAAAATTCAGAAATGAAGAATACAGCTATAAATATTAGAATGATTAATTATAATCAATCATCATTGTTACTCTATACTGATACTACCACTAGTAATAACAACAAAAACTACAATTAATAAACATTATTTACTATTCACTGTTTATTCTTGAGTACATTAAAATTCATGTAATTTAGTTCAGTTGGGTACTTCATACTTTTATTAAAGAAATATTGTATTATGATATCTGTGTTTTTACTCATATGCTTAATTTGTGTGTTCAGGTGTTTTTGCGAGCATTGGTGGACTTCACTCAAAACGCTTCAGAGAAGAGAAGGCTTCTGGAACTGTGTAGTAAACAAGGATCGGCTGACTACAACAGCTTTGTCAGAGACTCAAATGTGTGTGTGCTTGATCTCCTTCGGGCCTTCCCATCCTGCTGTCCTCCACTTAGCCTTCTCTTAGGTCAGTAAACATGCAGCTGCTTTTGAAATTGAAATGTGGAAGCTTTTTCTTTTCATGCAATTCATATCAGAATATGCAGGTTGCGTTTGCACTTTTTGGTACCACCAGATGGCAGTAAAACATCATGGGATTAGTGGTTCACTTTTGCTCTCATTTTTTTTCTTTGTGGCACATTTTAAGGGATAATGATGATAAATTCAGCGATATGAAACAAACATAAAAGGTATAGTTCACCCAAAACTGAAAATTTCCTCTCATTTTACTTTCCCATAACTTAAGTGGCCAACACAAGAAAGTTATTTTGAAGAAAGTTAGAAACAAGTGGCCATTGACAAATATTTGTCAAAATTGCAAAAAAAAAAAAATTATTGCCATGGAAATTAATAACTGACAGTTTCCAACCTTCTTTAAAATATCTGTGTCCAACAGAAGAATGAGAAACTAATAGTAATTAATAATAAATTATGAATGACGTTTCTTCTGCTCGCTAGAATTTTTATTATTTATTTTTTCCCGTTTTTTTCATATATATATATATATATATAT
>CAIGQV010000641.1:17463228-17478534 GCA_903798115.1 Danio jaintianensis
TATATATATATATATATATATATATATATATATATACACACACACATACATACAATTAGCCATTTACCTGTGGGTAGAAAAAAAGTAGTATTTTATTTGAAAAAAAGGGAGAAAAACCTGAACGCTAGTGTAAGTTTTGCACACTGCAAGAAATTATTATGCAATGCAAATAGCTTTGATATTTTCTAATAGGGTAGAAGACAAAATGTCCCATTTTGGTGTCCACAAACGAACAAAAAGAATTCTATATTACATATCATATTAAATGTACTTTAAAGTTTTATTGCTTTTTGTTTCAGAATTTAAAATGTCAAAAAGTGAGCCAAAAAATGTTCAATCATCATTCAGCTGACAGATATATTTATGTTAAAAGAAAGCAACAAACATATTCTGACCTGTATTTTTTTAAATCTATAAAACAATAAGTGAACATACAAAATGCTGACAAATGGGTAAAACCTAGTGGATTGAAAGATAGTAACCAAAAATTAGCATTTTGGGACTGCACTGATGCTTTAAATTTGCCTGGCGAGATTATTTGGTGTATATACTGTAAGCTATGGAGACATTGACATTTTATTCAGGGACTTCCATAATTTTTTTTTATTGTTAGCCATTATATGTTTGAAATAATCCAATATTATTTAGGCGTGTAGTTTTGAATGTCTCTTGTCGTACAGTAAGCCTCTGCTGTGAAATGCAATAAAAATCTCCATCAAGGTGAGAAATGTGCTGTCACCTTGATTTTGAGGAACAGCTGGTAGTGCTGAATTTATTAATGCCTACCATGCTTTAGATATAGAGAACTGCAAGGTAATCATAATACAGTTACCCTTTGCTGATTTATGTGGTCAGTGGATTGTTGCATCGGATGCGTTTGCATGTAAAGTTTTAATCTGTGTGAATATCACTGTGGCTTTGGCAAATTAAGGATTAACAGGGTGATTCTCCACGGCACAGAGATATGCTGGTTCAGCAATGTGTGACAGCACATTCAGAGTATTTTCTGAAATCACTCTGCACTGGTCTCTTCTGACAGGAAGATCATTGTCCTCAGTCAAACAGTTTTGTTCCTGACTTTTCCAGAACAGCATTTTTTCCCTAACAAATCACCATGTGCCTTTTTGATGCATTTGTTTGTACAGATGAGAGGCTGTAATTGCAACAGCTGCTCACTATATTGAATGTTTGATTGAAATTAATTGTTAATATTGAGGACCTTCAGCATCTGCATATGACGTGCTTGAAATTTACAAATTGTTTCATCTTTTTAGCGAATTGGAGAAAATTGTATGTCAGTTGTTGACTAATGACATGGATTTTTAAACACTCTATTTGAGCTGAGAAACGTTTTTTAAATAAGGAATATTCAAAGTGTACAAATATTTTCTTCACAGCCTACTAAGCAGGGCTTTACTCAGAATTGTACTGACATTAGTAATACTACTAACTAAAAATAGGTATTTAAGTATGTTATTCAATAGCAAAGCAAATATTAATATTATATGATTATAAAAAAATATGTAATGACAGTAATGTACTTCCTGCAATCGGCTGTAAATTTAGAAAACAAAAGCAATAAATGTACAGAAAAGGAGCTGCTTTTTCTTTTCATTTCATGTATTATGAGAAGTTGCTGTTAATAGCTTTGGAGGTGAATGAAAATTAATCAATATCTGTTATAGTGAGCAATGCTTGATAAGACAGGGTTGCTGATTATTATTTCAGTACTACCACAAGGTTTTGTACACTACTGTTGCATGTGATCATCGATCATAAAAATGAATATACAGAAAAAACTTTTTTTTTTTTTTTGGTCAAATTTATAATTTACACAATTTACAATGCAAGCTTAACATTTTTGAAATATACTGTTCATAGCTTTTTTTATTTAAAAAAAAGTTATTCACATTTTGCAGTAGTTAATTTTATATTACAATCTTTAAGTATCCAGATTGTTTTAATAAACCTTAACTATTCCATGTCTGACTCACATTTAAATAATTAAGATTAAGTAGTCTTTACATTAAAATTATCGAGATTTAAATGAGTTAAATAGATACTGTATATCTGAAAAACTGAAAATTCTGTCATTTACTCGCCCTTCGCTGTTTTAAAACCTATGTGATTTTCTTTATTCTGTTTAACACAAAAGAAGATATTTAGCAAAATATTGGGAATATTTATGTTAACTGGTATGATTTTGTCAAAAAATCCTATCATGGAAGTCCTACACTTGCTTTTCAAACAGTCTATCCTTAAAAGTCAGTTGAAATGAAACATTGTGCTGTGAATTGAGCTATTCTGAGAAATTAGCCCTCATTCGCTCCACAGATAAAGGCTTGTGTAAAAGCAAAACTCAAGCCCCAGTGGAACAACCTCAAGGTCACAAAAGCATCTCCATCTCTGATCTCTTCTCTGCTTCATTACAGAACACTTGCCAAAGCTTCAACCCCGAGCCTACTCCGTCGCCAGGTAAAGAGACCTCTTTTAAAACACCTGCGCTTTATATTGGGGCACACAAATTAAAGCAGAGACATATCCAGGTTTTAGGTCATTATTTCTGTCTCCATCCTGCTTTGATGTCGAATGGTTTTATTATAGACAGATATGAATGGTATGAATTCAGTGTCACTCGATGATGCTCTATTTGTCATGATCAAAGTAAGCCGCATTTCAAAACCGCCTGCCACTTTCATTTGTTTTCAGCTCTTGTATTTGGCTTGTAAGTGGTCTGGCATCTACACTAATGTCTTATGTTCGCTATGCTGATGTTGTATAATAACACCGAAACATTAGCGCTCTGAAATATTAAAGTCCGGTCAGCAGGGCTCCCCAGGGTCTTATACGGGCAGGCCATTAAGAGAGAGATAATGAGGTCCACCGACTTGCTCATGTTCAGGGTTGGTTCTGGATTGTTAGCGCTTAGCCTCTTATTTTCCTTTGCGTTCCTCAGCTCACGCCTTCAGCACCCGGGGAAAGTTCATTTGGTGTTCAATGTTGTGGAGTTCCCAGCACGTCCTGAGCATCCGGCGAGGAAGGGGTTGTGTACGGGCTGGCTGGTTGATCACGTCTCCTCAATCTTGGAGCCCCGTGGGACGGCACTGGCTTCAGAGCGTCTAGGCACAACAGCCCTGCCGAAGGTTAGCACTGTAGGCAACACGCATTAGCGGAGCCCGTTCACCTTCAAATTAGCTTCTCCCAGTCCCTAGGAGGATTTGGGACGAGTTGGGTTGTTTGATTTGAGGTAAAAGGTAAACAAAAATAAGCTCCAGAGAATGTTTACTAATCCTTGCAGCACAACAATAATTAATAATAATCATAATAAGATGAAAGATGGTGGTTTAGATGCTATCAGCCAAATGTGTGAAAGTGTTTTTATTTTTTTTTATAGTTGAGGCAAGATGCTGCAGGTGATAAAAAAACCCTAATATTTATCACTATGCTTCCACAGTTGATTGATTTGTGTTTGCAAATAAATCTTTAAATATGCAAACTCTGCATTATTTGATTGAATATGCGCTAATTTGCATACATCTTATGCAAAACAACAATGTTTTTTTTTTGTACATTTTTAAAGTTAATGGCAAGGTAAATAGTTTTTATCACTATAGTTTAGAAAATACTGTAAATAGACAATAGAAAAAACACATATACACATATAAACTATATGTATTTATATTTTTTTGCGGAAAAAAATGTAGTATATAATCAGGCAAATTATGAATGAATAAATACCGCTGTAAGACCATTCAGAATATATATATGAATAAAACTGAATTGTATTATGTATGTAGGTGCTTCTAAATTGGAGATTAATGGTTCACTTCAGGAGGAAAACTAATTTTGAGAAAGCAGCCTTAAAATATATATTGTAATTGAAATCTACAGCCACAAATCATTAAAAGGTGACAAAAGAAACACGTCATGTATTTTTTTTTCCATTAGTCTGAAAACAACCAAAACAAAAGACTTTATTAGAAGCCAAAAACCCAACATCTCAAAATAGACATTGTTTGTTTTTGTAAAAGAAAATAGTTTTTGTCTGCAGCCTTAAATGGATGTTGTGTGGGGGATTTGAGACTATAGATATCCCATCTGCACTTAAAATTGATTGTATCTAAATGTCACATTCAGGTACATGTCAGAGCTCGTCCCAGCAGCACCTTCCATTTACCATCAGACCCCCATGTTCCTGTAGTGATGGTGGGGCCTGGGACTGGTGTTGCACCTTTTATTGGATTTCTCCAACAGAGGTAGGTTCAGGAGATTTTATATTTCAAAATGAGTCTTTGTGTTAATAATGAAAATAATCAAGTAAACAATTACAAAAAAGAGTCAAGGTAGTTATCGAATCATAAATTTACCTTATTCGTTTAAATTATTTATTCATTCATTCAGCAATGAAGTGAATCGGTTCTTACATGAATGGCCCATTGAATCACTGGTTCACTCGATTCATTCAAGAAAACTAATTCAGTCAGAAAGAAACACCACCAAAGTGCTTGAAAAGGTAATTGTACTGCTTTCATAATCCATGTTACTAAATGAGTAATACTACTTAACTATTTAAAATAAAAATAATAATGGCACATTTAAGATGAGTAAATTACATTTAAGAGAGTAAATGACAGTAATTCTATGTTGGGCTTGGAACAAAGATGCCATCAAATTTTTCTAGTTTTGTATCGAATTGTAACAAATAGCATCTAGTATTTATCATGTGATGAAGTATGTAATTGACTATGCTAGGAAAGTTTTGGAAAGTTTGAAAATGCACCTGAAAGTGCTTTAAAATGTGCCTAAATTTGACCTTGACATGTGTAAGAACCCTGTTTAAAATACCCAATTTTTAGCTCTACTATGAATTTGTTTTTCTTTTTTGAATATTTCTCAAATGATGTTTAACAGAGCAAGACATTTTTCACAGTATTTCTTATAATATTTTTTTCTTATGGAGAAAGTCTTATTTGTTTTATTTTGGCTAGAATAAAAGCAGTTTTAAATGTTTTTTTTTAAAAACCATTTTAAGGTCAATACTATTAGCTCCTTAAGTAATTTTTTTCCCTGATTATCTACAGAACAAACCATCGTTATACAATGATTTACCTAATTACCCCAGTTAAGCCTTTAAATGTCACTTTAAGCTGAATACTAGTATCTTGAAAAATATTTAGTAAAACATTATGTACTGTCATCAAAGCAAAGATAAAAGGAATCAGTTATTTATTAAAACTATTACTTTTAGAAATCTGTTGAAAAACAAATCTTTCTCCTTAAACAGAAATTATAAAATATATATTTTAAAATAAAAATAAATATACAGGGGGTTAATAATTCAGGAGGGCTAATAATTCTGACTTCAGCTGTATATAAATTTTTATATGAATGAACTGATAGAAATATCAATGCACTTGTGCTATATAGGACAAAAACAGCTATCATGTGATATTGCTTATCTATATCATATGATATAAATATTAAATGTAGAAAAATAAACCAGTTTTTAAAAGCGGAAGGAAGTTTATTGATTTTGATGTGTAAGCGGCATAAAAACAGCTCTAGGGTGATGAGGATAAATCCAGATAGGTTGAAGGAAGAAGAGAAAGTGTAAATGTGTTATTGACCTGCTTGCTGCCACATTATCTGTGAGGCCTAATAGTGTTTCTGAAGACCCCGGTGTTACAATGAAGAAGGGCATAAATTCAGGATGCGGTTGTAAAGGTGTCTTGTGGAGGCCTGTCATCTCGGTGTGCGTGATTTATACTCCGTGCCAGAGGCCTATGAAGAGTGACACTCCAGGACTACATATGAATGAAGCCGTGTGCCCCAGCGCAGGGTTGGATGGTGATGGGATTCCTGCTGTGTGACTGTGTGTCTGTGTGTGTGTGTGTGTATGTGAGTACACCAATAGTAAGTGCCATGAGGGCCACAGGTAATCACAGGGGTGAATGTCCGAGCCAAACACGCTTGATGAATGTCTGGGGGGCGATGA
Organism: Danio jaintianensis; assembly: GCA_903798115.1. NCBI lineage: Eukaryota > Metazoa > Chordata > Actinopteri > Cypriniformes > Danionidae > Danio > Danio jaintianensis. The sequence goes on from CAIGQV010000641.1 coordinate 17,469,224, forward strand.
GAGTGGGATGAGACATTAATGATGAATGACAAAAGTTGTCCTCAAACATCACATCACCTTCCAAACGTTAAGGTCGAGTCAGTCATGCAGGCGAATGTGTTTTGTTTGGCTCCTGGCCATACATTTATAACAAAGTTGTTTATTAATTTTTTCTTGGTGCATTAGTTATATTTGTATGACTATGCACTATTCTGTGTATATTAATCATTATATTAGTATGCTTTAAAAAAAATTATCGTTACTATTAATATTATCACACACATATACCGTTGAAGTCAAAATGATTAGCCCTCCTGTGAAATGTTTTTTTTTTTTTTTTTCAACATATTTTTAACATAAGTTTTAATAACTAATTTCTTGACTTTTGCCATGATGACAGTAGATAATATTTTACTAGTTATTTTGCAAGATAGTATTCAGCTTAAAGTGCAATTGAAAAACAATTTAAACATAAGTTGCAGTTTAAATATAATAACTAGGTTATTATGTTAGCTAGGCAAGTTAGGGTAATTAGGCAAGCTATTGGATAACAGCGGTTTGTTCTGTAGACAATCCAAAACAAAATCTTTATAAAGGAGGCTAATATTTAAATATTTAGTGTTTAAAATTCCTTAAAAAATTATTATATGTTCATAATCTGTGCCAATCTTAGAAGATAATTTAGCAGCAGAAGTTATTTTTGATCAATTGTGAATGCACAATTATAATAAATCTAAATAAATAATAAATAAAATGTATTTAGTAGGGAGCAAATAAAAATGAATATGTATAGCACTAAACCTGAGAAAAATGAAACTCATTTGTTTATGAAAAGCAAATTGTAGGATGAAATGTATTTAAATTAATTTAATTTAAATATATAGCACAGTTTTTGTTTTTGAGACCAGAACACATGATGGATGGGATAGAGTAAGACAGACTATGAATAAAATTTTATTTTGTACTATAGTACAAAAAGCTTCAATGTAGAGGACCACATGCTCATTTTACAGACAAATAAACAGCAAGTAATTTATTGATGAATGAATGATTATTTTAATATTAAGATAAAGATATATATAAAAAAACATACCAGTAATCTTTTACAGCTTCATTTTTTTACAGTGTGTGTGTACTACACATGTGAGGTAAACTGCACAATACTGCAAACTGACATAGCAGATTTAAATCTAACAATATTGTCATGTGTTTGAGTCTTAAATCACAACAATCATCTTTTAAATCATCTTTTGAGGTAGTCTCTATGTTAGTAGCCAAATATTTCAACCCAGGTCTAAACTAAACTTTTTCTTAAAGGATTTCGATTTGATGCTTTTAAAATGGATTTAAAAGCATCAAATCAAACTCCTTTAAGAAAAAGCTTAGTTTGATCAAGTTAGTTATAATGCATGTTGCATGCTCGGTTGTAAGAGAATTATATACAAGCTATTTGCACATTTACAAAAGCATTTTCCTAGACATAATCATGCACAATTGTGTAATGAATACAAGACGGATTAGTCATGGGCGTGCAGGTTTACCATCAGCATTTGCTGTTGAACTTTGTTAGATTCTCCTAAATACAGCTACCCTTGATGCCAGCCTTCAATTAAAGATAACGATCACCATTCTGTCAGCAGGACATTGTTTGTGTCACAAAGCTCAGTGTTTCCTCTTTAGGAGCAAACAGCATGGGATGCTTCGATTTTCCTCATCTGTAAATCAATGGCAGCAGGCAGACAGCCGGAAATGTATTGTGCTGTGGAGAAAGTGGGAGAATCTCACAAAAGGTCAAAACCAATTCATCTGTTTGCAGGCTGCCACTGAGTTTTAGGTAGAAAGGACTCAACACTAAAAATAAAAAGATTTATTAGATTGAAAAGTACAAAATTAAGGGACATGGTTTTGAAACATTTGTACCATACAATGTTTACCGTGAGGGCTTAATTTGCATAATTATTGTTGATGTCTCAGACACCTTAGCACTGGCGCAATTGCATTGAAACTCCAAAGCCGAACAATGTACCTGTTGTTTATTGTTCAATCCTTGGCTGAAATCAAAGATCAAGTATACACTAATGAAAATATATAATCAGGTTGTTCAAATAAAACTTTTTAAATAGTATTGAATGGCTTTTCTGAAGTCAATGTTTTTATTGACAAGCTGTTTGATTGAATCCCTGATTTCATGATACATTATACATTTCATTAAGTCCTTCTGTATCTTTATCTTGTGTTGTTCGTTTATGTTATTTATTGTATGACTGGGGGGCCTTTACATGACTGGGTTTTCAGCTAAAACTGGGAAACCTTTTATGCATTTTGCCTGTTCGTTTACTCGACAACATTTCAACAAGGTCAAAACTTCAAATACTGGCCCGCCATGAGTAATACATCATTTCTGGCTACTTTTTACAGATGTGTAAATGCAGATTGTTTTGGAGACATTTTCATGTACATATTAAACTTTTTATTTGTATTTTTTTTTATTTTTAAACGCAAGGGAAAAACATTTTTGTTTTTGGCTACTTCACTGTAATGTAAACGTAGCCTAGTCGTAAACATAGTGATGATCAGTTTATGTGTTGCACACTGTGCCGCCATTTAATGAGGATACAGCAATATCGTCTTTCCACAGTTGAAACACTCATTTAGCGTTTTACATGATATGCTTGATTTCAACATAGCTTCTCATTCATGTCTATTTGGTGCTGCAAGTAGTAGTAAATAGGCCTGCACAATATAACATTTCAGCACAGACACTGCAATGTACACATCTGCAATAGTCAATTGCTGGATGTAAAACATCAATTCTGAATTATAGTTGAGGCACCGCATTTAAGAACACATGATTTTTGGTTTAATTGCTAAGTTTAACTATAACAGAGCGAAAGTTTATAATTGCATTTGTTTTTAAGGCTGTAAAGATTTCATGTAAGTTTATATCATTCTGGAACAAGAAATTATAACATTTGTGCTATTTTTCATTCATTCATTTTCTTTTTGGCTTATTCCCTTTATTAATCAGGGGTTGCCACAGCAGAATGAACTGACAACTTATCCAGCATATGTTTTACGCAGCAGATGCTCTTCCAGCTGCAACCCATCACTGGGAAACACCCATACACTTCCATTCACACTCATACACTACGGACAATTTAGATATATTCTAATATACAATTATATATACAATTCACCTATAGCGCATGTCTTTGGGCTTGTGGGGGAAACCGGAGCACCCGGAGGAAACCCATGCGAACACGGGGAGAACATGCAAACTCCACACAGAAATGCCAACTGACCCAGCTGAGGCTCGAACCAGTGACCTTCTTGCTGTGAGGCGACAGCGCTACCCACTGCACCACCGTGCTGCCCATTTGTGCTTTTTTACTTTTGATTATTCAATTTCTGTACCTAAATATTGCTAGACCTTTACGGTGTTTATTTAAAACGCGTCATTGCTCTATTGTATTCATCTAGGCTTGTAATTTATTTATATTTTATACAGATGCAAAATCATCTGGTGAAATTGTATTCATGTTGCAATATATATCACAGAAAATCTAAATATGTCAGTTTATTCCAATATCGAGCAGCAGTAGTAAAGATATAATAAGTTCACATGTCTAAACTGAGTCTCTACACTAATTTTTTATGACGCATTAAGGAGTTCAAATGTTGAAGACAAATGCAAAGGCTAGGGCTTTGTTTCATGTCAGAAGCAACTGCTCTGTCTTGTCTGTGCTGGCAGGATCTATTTTTTTATTTTTTTTTTAAACTGTCCACTGAGTGAGAAACTGGACATGTGGTTTCAACTGTGAGAGTTGGCATTGTATATGACAGGAATATTTTATATAGTATACTTTATCACACTTTACTGGTTTGCACTTTGAAGTGCTGTCTTCTCTAGGAATGCAGCCATATCAGTATTAACCAATAAGAGATTTATTTTTTATTTTTTCCCCAATGTTATCGCTCCACTGAAGTGCCTTGGAATGCACAGCTTTGTTTGATGTGTGACTAGTTCAGTTGAAACAAAAGACTGGTGGGACTATCAAACAGCTCCTCCCCCTTTAAAAAAGGGCCAATAGCATTTCACAGCTCTGCCAGTCATTTGTTGAGCTAATGCACATCTAATTTGTGACAGCCTCAGTCTATAATAGCAATGCTGAGTCTGTCAAAGTCTTTTATACTAAGTTTTAGGAATACTAGTTTCCTGTTTGGTGGTTGTGTGTATGTTTGTGTGCAATGCATTTTCCTCATTGGGGCTAGCCATATATGAATATACATTCATGTTGCGTTTCAGCATCCTGGATTTTATTGGTTACTCCCTCATCGTTCAGGCTAATTAATATTTGCAAGTATTTACACAAATCATCAGACACTCCATTACATGTAAATAAATGACTGATTTCAGATACTAGAGAGCAAGTTCGGTCATGTCATAAAAATAATTGATCCATATTGGCAGAGATCTATAAGCATTAGCTTATAGATCTAACTTTAAGATTTACATACTGATACTAACACCCCAAATACTTACATTTTGATTTCAGGTGTACTTTAATATCGACACAATAAATTCCACAAAACACTTTACAGATTTAAATTTTTTTTGCAAGCCTTGGCAATCACCAAGAACTCTGTAACAACCTCAGTGCATTAAATTCCCTTAGAACACCTTACTGAATGTTTAGCAATGCTTTGGCAGCCGCCCAAAACACTCACATTTTCTATAGGAAAAATAAAACTGTGGTTAACTGTTATAAAGGGACATAAAATGCTTTTCCACATCCGTTTCTTTGTTCACATCCTTTTCGTTGTTCACATTTTGAGCACCATACATGGGTCAAAAAAATGTTATTGTGAGTGACTACAATGGACTCTGAGGTCACAGCAAGTCCTTTGCTTTCATAATGCAACGGATATTCTCAAAAGAGAGTGAGGAGGATTACATAGTATACTGATTTTTTAGGGTGAATGTTCAGGCTAGGCTACTGACTCGCTTTCATTGTACTTATGAAAAGGTACTAGCTATTGCACTAGCTGCTATTCTTGCCGTCTGCAGGCTGTAATTTTTTTAGGGATGCGGATATGTCGTCCTTGCTGTCGCAGTACAGTTGATTTGTATTCAGGTTGGGAGCCGGTCTGCATGGTGTTACAAAATGGAATCCAGGTTTTTCATATTGGTACCGGCCCCTCTGGGGCAGCATAAAGCCCCACTAAAGCTAGTTTATTGAAGCCCATTTCCAGATTGGATATTGAACTCCCAGATGCTAATGGCTCTGCTGTGGACCCTCTGTTTGTTCAAATGCCAAACTCAGTTGAGCCAAGCTTTGAGCAGGTGGGCGGGACCAAAAGTAGTATCCAGAATATTAACCCTGACTCGCAAAATATCATTTCCTGCACAGAGATGGGCAGAGGGGAAATGGATGAGACAGGCTGCGTTTGTTGAGGTTTTTTTATTTAAATTTCTCATCAAGACTCTTTCAGTTTAAGTGTCCCTCAGAATGTTTTGAAAAATGCAACTTAAATGGGCTTGGAGAGCTGTGAGCAGAAGTTATGGGTGTGGGTGGGCAAAGTAAGGAAGAAAGAAGGGCACGAGCAATGTTATCATACTTTGAGGCAAAAATGCAAGATTTTAGATTTAGTGAGTGCTAATTCTTAGATTTAGACACACACATGCCTAATTTAAAGTGACGAAAAAAATCCTTGAGACACTAGAATGTTTGGTAAGTGTTTTATCAACATTTGAAAAGCGAAATGAGTGATCCACTAAAGAATCAGCTGATCGACATGACTTTCAAGCTCTCCCGTGTCTGATTATCAGTGTACTGTAAATTAGGGCTGCACAATAAATCATTTCAGCATCAATATCGCAATGTGTGCATTTGCAATAGTCACATCATGGGATTTGTAATGTGGAGCTGGGTTATAGTTGATCAGCACCACAGTTCAGAACACATGAGATTTGTTGAGCCACTGCAAAATATAACCATAATAGAGTGAAAGTTTATCATGTGTATGTGTTTTAAAGGCATTTCAAAAGAGTTTAAAATATTCAGGCACAAAAAATTACAACATTTGTAACTTAAATAAAGATTAATTAGACAGATTTATGTATACAATGAAGACTATACAGTTTTATATTATATTTTACATTACATTTGATTATTCAAATTCTCTACCTGAATACTGCTTATTTATTCAGAAAACCATAAAACACTCTTTATTTTACTTTTATCTATGCTCTGTTGTATTTATATTTGCTTGCAATTTGTTCATTTTTATACAAGATTCACTCCCGTACAAAATCACCCTAATCAATCTAAATGGATGGTTTCTTTCTATATAGATCCATTCAAGCCACCTGGGGAAATTGCGTTCATATTGCAATATATATAGCAGAAAAACAAAATATCGCAATGTCATATTTTTCCAAATATCATGCAGCCCTACTTTAAATGCTTGGCGAGGAGTCTCAAGCGATTGACACAATGACCAATCAGCACTCAGCAGTGTTCAGGATTCCACTCAACAGCACTCAAAAAGCAAGCTGGAAATGCTGCTGTCATCACATTTTTAAAATTTGGACCGTACTTTTGACAAAACTACTTGCATCCCATCTTGAATGCTTATTCGCTTATTCATATAGTAGTGTCTTATAGCATTTAAAAACTCAGTCTCATGAATAATAATGAGACACAGAAGTGCCATCGAAGTACTTTTACTGTGTTTCAGGCACAGTCAGAGGTGGAAATTTTTTCAAACGGCCCACTTCCGACCCAAGTGCATGCCACTTTTTCACCACGTGTGATGTGAATATTTCATAACATTTCATGATATTGTGCCAATTATGGCTAAAACATAAAACTTGAGAAGAAAATGCTGGCTGATGAAAAACAAAAAGAATATTATATTTTCACTATAAAGCTAATATTATCTTAGAAATAGGCTTTATTAGTGTGGTTCCCACTTATTTTGTGCTGCAAACATTTGAGAAAGTCACAAAGTTGGAAGTGGTTTTCTGGAGTAAAAAAGTGTGATGTGTTAAGTCTCTATTGAGAGAAAGAGTTTAAATTGTGATGTGCAAAGTCACATTATTGAGAAAGTTAAAACTATATGGTACAATCTTACAGTTTTGAAAAAAATGTAATGCGAGATAGTAAGAAGGTTGCTTGTACGAGTCTTTGCTGGACCAGGAGGGTTTTCAGTGTGGATTTTGCATGTCCTCCTCACGCCTGTGTGGGTTTCCTCCCTGTGCTTCAGTTTCCCCCACAGTCCAAAATAAATGCAGTATATTCGAATTGGATAAACTAAATTGGCTGTAGTGTGTGAATGAGAGTGGCTCTGTTTCCCAGCACTGGGGGTTCTACTCTTAGTGTTGGGTTGCAGCTTGAAGGACATCTGCTGTATAAAACAACTGCCAGAATAATTGATGGTTCATTCCGCTGTGTCGACCCCTGATAAATCAGGGAATAAGCTGGAGGAAAGTGAATGAGACAGGAAGGTAGCAGTTTTCAGCAATAGTCAAAGTTGTGAAGTGTACATAGTTGTGATTGTGAGTAATGGTTTCAAACGTTAAGTGACATATAATGTTACAATTGTAATGTCTTTATTGTGAGCCACAGTTGCAATGTATAAAATCTCAATTGTGAGAAATAGCTGCAAATATGACAGTGAAACACCCACAGCTGTGTGGTATAAAGATTTGGGAATGGAGCATTACTGTTTATGGTTCAAATGACTAATGCTTTAAGTTCTTTTAATTTGGTTTTGCATCAGTTGCTTGGGAACAGAACTGAGAGTGTATTGTCAAGCTTGATGACACAATTTAAGATATCCTAACAAGAGATGCAATTTTGTAAGATAGGATAAGAATGCCAAGTCAAGTTAAGATTGGCTTCTGTAATACTAATTTGCGAAAAATCCTTATTTAACGTATCATCTAAAATTAAGACCTAAAATGAGTAACTTTCTGTAATATGCTCCAGAGGTATGCAGGCACTACTGACAAATAGTCATAAGCTGCAATTGCAAGATATACATTTGCAGTTTTCAGAAACTGTCGCAATTGTGAGGTATATTTTGGTCTGTTTGCTGAAGTACTTATTATATGCTTATTGCCTAAATAGTAAATAGCCATGCATGGCGTGTTACCAAGACTGCTGCCAAGTACAACTGACTTGCTTCAAAGGGCATGATTTATTTGCTGTCATTTTGTTTACTGATGTCACACAACTTATAAATCAGTCATAAACCAGGAGTATAAAAAGCCACGCTTTATTTCATTAACATCAGTCAGTAAACCAACCATTAGCATGCTATTTCCTGGCCGTTGCTCAACACACCTCTAAATGAAATATATCTACTTCACACAAACGACAACACGACTCGAGAGCATTTTGCTTTGCTCGCCAGTTGTTCAGTGCATTTGACGGGTCACTGAAGCAAGGACACGAAATGGAGCAGACCAGATTGTAGATGTTTAAAGAGAAGCTCTGTTTAGTTTTCCTGTGGTCATCTCATCCACACTGTGGCTCATTAGTATTCAAATCGCAATTAAACTGTACGTTCAGCAGATGGGGAGAGCTTAGTGTCTGAAACCCAGCTCGCTGCAGTGTTTTGAGTGATATCAGCATGATGGAGGTCATCTCACCCTGAAAGTCCTTCGGGTGTTTCTACATTCTGCTTCTGTTAATGCCTCTGCAAGTTTCAGACGGTGTGTGTTATTTCTGAACGCTTCATTTAAGTTGGCTGAGATGGCTAAAGGAGCAGACGCAGTGGGGTTTGCTTCTGGCCCGTGAAACGCATCCCTAACGGATCTCTTCTTCTATTATCATGTCGGAGTAAAGATGCAGTGGAGTAGACGGCGTGCTGTTTTTCTTCTCCTGGGCCTGAAGACTGTTTTGATTGTGTTTGTGCGACGCCTTCTCTCTTATCTGTTTGCAGAAGTCTGTCTACTATTAGCAGGTGCAGTGTGCAGATAGTGCATGTCACCTTAGTTTAGGGAATTCTGGGAACACTGCCAGATCTTTCTGGAGGACTCACTCGTAAAGAAGCCATCGAGGTAAATATCAAGGTTTTTGCTACAAAAAGCAATTGTGTTTTTGTGCAAATATAGCAGACAAATCATGTAATTAAACACAATCTGCCAGTTTATGGTTTGTTCATCATGAAACAAGTTGGATCATATTAAATACAGAAGACTGTAACATTTGTAATTAGTGATCAGTCAAGTAGATTAACCTTCTCATATTTGACAATTTTTAAGATTATTAGCAGTATTCCCCTTTTTCAAAATATACTCCATCTATCAATACATCTGTCTG